>CM034706.1:63096190-63106795 GCA_020142125.1 Phrynosoma platyrhinos | reverse complement strand
GGGAACCATTCTGTTTCTCTGTATTCTGTCCTGACAGTAGCCTCTTGTTCTGAATACAGATAACTCATTAGGACTATCAGATGTGTTGGCACTCCCATGTCTTTAAGAGCATTCCATAGCCTTTCATGATCTATGCGGTCAAAGGCTGTGCTGTAGTCTATGAAGTCTGAGAACTGCCTTTGCAAATTGTTGCAGTGCAGACACTGTGTCAGTTGCATTAGAAATAATTGAATTGTGGTTAATGTTGTATTCAATAATATGGTATCCAACTGATTAATGTGGTAAAATACAACATGCAGCTTTTTAATATGAAAAAGCTGGTTCATTATTTCATTTCTAATGGCTTATGGTAAGGCTATTGGATATTACTTATACATCACAAGTATTGACAGTGGATAAGGTTTTTTCTTAATTTAGGATGCATTGACACAATGTATATGCATATGTGGTAGTCTGTCTTTTCTTTTGGTGATGTCTCTCCAGAATTTGAGACACATAGGGAATATTTTATGTTGATAAATCCCAGTTGCAAGTTATATTTGTTGACATTTTCTGCCTGTGTATTTTTATAAACATCAAAGTCTGCAAGTATTCTAGAGTTGTAAACTAAAATTTCAAGAGAAAGTTTTATTGATGTGCCTGTTCTTTTGGATCTCTCTTTTGGATCTCTCTTCTTGCTTTTGGAAAGCTTAATAGGATTTCATCTCCTCCAACTTCACTTATCTGAGTTGAATTTCTGAATTTCTTTTGGATCTCTCTTCTTGCTTTTGGAAAGCTTAATAGGATTTCATCTCCTCCAACTTCACTTATCTGAGTTGAATTTCTGAACCAGTATAACATCCTAGCACAGCTTTGCTGTATCCTAAAAAGCCTCTGCTTGGTTGCTGTTCTAAATATAGTTGCAGCACTTTGCATGCCCTTGTCATTCAAAACTTACATTAGAAAAAGCATTGGAATTTTTTTTCTAAGTGTCAATAGAGATGACATTATTGAAATGTGAAAGGAATTCTGCTGTGTAATAGCTTGACATTGTGATGTGTAAATTAGTATGAGGAGATACACATGTGAAAATATTACCTTGAAGAATCTGTATAGATACTGCTATGGCCTGTAACAGTAAGCGGATGAGAATTTACATAACTGAATTATCTTTTTAGTTAATACAATATGACAGCATTTTCAGTTCAACTCTATACAAAGCTTCCTTTTATGTTAGGAGAAACGAGACAGGGAATTAAGTAATAATTTTTGCTTTTCATTTTCTTGACACTTAGTAAGTTGCACTTCTCTTGTTTATAAAATGAACAGATATAGTTCCTCTTGTATTTAAGCTTTCTGGGCTATACTGTAAAACAGTTTGCTTCCTTTTATTATAGATGTGTTAAGAGGCTGGAAAATCCAGCAAGGTGTTTAGGAAGCACATGTTCTTTGCTGGGGATTATAATTCAGGTTTTTGCTGAAATGCAAGCTGTGAAAATGAAAGTTGACAGGCAATCAGAAGTGAAAGCTAAATATTAATATTCGATGAATGGACTTGCCGTGCTGCTGCAAGTTCATGGTCTGTTGAAAACCAGTACATGCTGTTATGTTAGTTGTAGTTTTACTTTGCACTCTCTTTTTAAATTCCTGGATACGGGGCACAATCTGTTAGGATAACTTTGTTTTCCTCAGGTACAACTGACATAATAATATCTTTCACTATATATGAGGTTTAGGGCATAAATATCCTAAAGACATCAGATCCTGTCTGATTTTGGAAGCTAAGCAGGGTCAGCCCAGGTTAGTAATTTGATAGGAGTCCAGCAATGAATACCAGGTGCTGTAGGCTGTATTTTAGAGGAAGGAACTGGCAAAACCACCCCTGGGTGATTGCCTAAGAAAACACTATGAAATTCATGAGGTTACCATATGTCGATAGTGGACTTGAAGAAACATACATACACTTATATGAAGTTTAAAAGGTCAGTTCTTTAAATACTGTGGTCATATTTCCATGATCTCAGAAATTAGTTGTTTTCTGATGCCACCACTTGACCACACAGTAGGCATGGGCAGGGCTTTTTGGACTGAAGGAACTCAGTAGAGTGGCTAGACATCATGCATCCAAAGTGTGTGAAGTGAGGGCAAGGGATCATACACTTTTACGTTGCTTTGTTTCTTGTTATTTCATTGAATACCTTTAAATTATATGTGGTGTTATGTCATTTAATGTATTGTGAACCTTTCATATGGTTTTCTTGGAAAGATTTATTCAGAGGAAGTTTGGCACTGCCTTCCTCTGAGGCTGAGAGAGTGTGATTTGCTCAAGGTCACTCAGTGGGTTTGTATGACAGAACAAGGATTCTCAGAGTCATAGTCCAATAGTTTAACAACTATGCCATGTTGGGTCCACTCTTTAGTGCCCTCCTAACCTTTTAAGCTATATTTTACTGTCATTTTTAATACAATTATCTTGGTTTTACTTTCCTTCGCTGAATTTCACAGACTGTTACAGTGCATGTGTATGTGCCTTCATGTCACCTGTCGACTTGTGGCAACCCCATGAATTTCATAAGTGTTTCTTAAGCAAGAAATACTCAGAGGTGGTTTTCTCAATTCCTTCCTCTGAAATATAGTACCCCCTCTTAACTCTTACAGAAGGTACTCAAACATTTAAAAGGTTTACATAATTCTGTCATGACCTGGAGCAGCTGCCTAGAGCTATTCTAAGGTTGGAGACCATTCTGGCCTCCACATTTAGACGCACATTTGCACTCTTCTCTGGGTATTATTCTTGGAATAGAGAAGGTAGATAGGAGAAAGGTGTGGAGGAGCAGGAGCAGCCTAAATAAGTGCCACCTAGAAAGCAAAATGTTAGCTGGCTAGGGGAGAATTTGGTGGCACTTTAGTGGCACAGGGCATAGAAGGCAGCAGAAAAGGCCTCCCGGGACTCTATGTGGGCCATGAATTGTACATACGCCTTGGTAGTTGAAAAAATATCATTTTCTAATAAATCACTGTAATGACTGTTTATCCAATAGAATCATAGAATCATAGAATCATAGAGTTGGAAGAGACCACAAGGGCCATCCAGTCCAACCCCCTGCCATGCAGGAACTCCCAATCAAAGCATCCCTGACAAATGGCCATCCAGCCTCTGCTTAAAGACCTCCAAGGAAGGAGACTCCACTATTCTCTGAGGGAGTGTGTTCCACTGTTGATATTGAAAGCTTTGTTGGATAATTATACAGTTGAGCAAATTCTGGATATTTTAATTCTATATACAGTTGGCCCTTCATATCCACAGATTTAACCATCCACAGCTTGAGAATAATTTAAAAAAATCAATTGACAATTAGTTTTGTCATTTTATATAAACGACACCATTTTACTATGCCATTGTATATAATGGAACTTGGGCACCCACAGATTTTAGTATCCACAGTGGGTCTTGATACCAAGCTCCAGCAGATAACAAGGGCCCACTGTATCTTACATTTTAGTCATGAATATGGTGGGTGTCAAATAATAGTCAGGATGTTAATCTCCAGGAGCCTGTACCAATCCTCTGTTCTCCAAGTATATGGAACTATAACTACAATAATTTCCAGTCAGTATGGCCAAGGTGTTAAAAATACAGCTAGGAAATAATTACTCTAACAGGTTTTATTTTTTGTCTTCAGATGCCATCAGATATGAATTTAGATATCCTAAGTTTAGAAAGTAAGAACTTGGGGTTCATTTGGTTTGCCTTTGTAGTACTTCACAGTTGAAACCATTAGTACAAATGGATCTTATATTATTAAACAATACTTAAATATAAGCATTCCAGATTTATGATTATGGGGCAGTGTTTAACTGATCTCAGTAATTACATCAGGTATGTAATGATCAGCAGAAAATCTTCAATCAATTGTATTCTGTTGTTCCTTTGGGAAGCCTTTATCCTACTGCCCTTCTGCACTGTCTTGTTCAATGCATGACAGTAAATATTGCATGCCTTAGCTCCCAGGTTACCTCTTTTGTCTGTGGCTTTTAAATGCAGTCCTTTCGTGTGGGATGGCTATTTCTTAAACAGTGCATGTATTTCAAGTTATAAAGCAGTTATATAACATCCTCAGTTCTGGAAAGGGTAAACATATTTAGATTAGCCTATTACACTGTAATTCAATAACTTTTTCTTTTTATGTTTTAACAGAATGCCATGATGACCTTTGAAGAAGAAAAAATGCAGTTGGCATGTGATGACTTAAAAGCTACTGAAAAACTGTGCGAGAGTGAAGAAACAGGTGTTATAGAAACAATAAAAAATAAAATTAAGAAGAATGTAAGTGCAGCATCACTTATGTATGAATGAATGTGACCTGTGCCATTATGGCAGCTGCTTTGCTAGATGCCTCTTCTGTGTCTTTTAGCACATACTTGTGGGATCTTCTCAAACTTGGTTTTGTTGCATTTTTTTAAAGTTGTTTTGTCTTCCAGTGATCTCCTTCAAACAGTCTTAGTCTTGCAATAATCCTGTACAGAGATGAGAGAATGATTATTCTAAGATCACCTAGCAACCCTAATGGCTGAATGATGTCTTGAAACCTGGTCCAAGTACCATAAAGGCTCATCATGGCTCACTGATTGTGTGTGGGCCTCTACTTGGCTTTGAAGCTTGGCTAATCTTCCTAATCAGGCACCATAATGCAGCATATGAATTATAGTACAGTGGGCTCTTGGTATCTGCTGCAGGTTCCAGGACTCCCTGTGGATACCAAAATTGATGGGTGCTTAAGTTCTATTATATATAAAATACCAAAATCAAGATATATATATATATATAGTCAAGCTATGGATGGATGAATCTATGGTTGCAGAATCTGTAGGTAGAGAGGGCCAACGTTATTCTACTTACTGTATATATTCGAATATAACTCGACCTCATGTATAAGTTGAGGACAGGTTTTGGGGGCAAAATTGTGGATTTTGATATACCCCATGGATAAGTTGAGGGTTCTCTCTGTTCCTGCCTCAGCAGCTGTTTCAAATGTCACTGGCTATGAAGGAAGGAAGGCAGGCTGAGGTGTCTGGCGGCAAGCCCCAGTCAAGCAAGACACACAGACATACACACAGGTGCATGTGGGAGGGAGGGAGGGAGGGAGGGAGGGAGGGAAGGCAAATGGAGAGGCAAGGAAGCAGTCCCTTTCTCTCTGTGTCCCAGCAGCTGTTTTGGAGGGAGCCTGAGGCAAGACACACAGACATGCACACACACGTGCACATGTAACACACAGGGAGAGAGGGAAGGAAAGCAAACCGGGAGACAAGGAAGCAGTCCCTTTCTCTCTCTGCCCCACCAGCTGTTTTGGAGCTCACTGACTACAAAGGAAGGACTGGCATTTCTTTTAGGAAATTTCAAAGTAGTATTACCCTATTGCCCCTTATACAAGTTGACCCAGAATTTTGGAGTCGATTTTGTGGCATAAATTTCTCAATTTATAGTCAAGTATATATGGTAATGATTACAATTACCAGTAGTACGTTGCTGTTTTAGATAGTAAAAGTTGATTTCATTTAGCACCACCACTGTATACAAGTAGTTGGCATGTTTCCATCATTAAATTGATAGGATTAATTTTGGCTAGTAATCTAGTTGAAGTATTCCATTGATGCTTTTTATCTTTGTTAGCTCAATGGAACTAGTGCAGTATGCTGCATCATGTATAAATAATTTAAGTTTTGGCTCCCTTTGAGAACATCCTGCATTATTAATGCTGAGTGTATAAAGTCTGGGCAATGTGTCTAGTTTCACTATTCCATGTATTTTCAAGTGGGAATATGAGGAGAAGGTCTATTTTCTGTGCTCATTGTGCAGCTGCATGCTACAGATTAGCTGTAGCAGAGTGCCATTTTAAATAGCCTCTATGGCTCAGATTATCATGTTTTTTCAAAAAGCAGAAACATCCTCTGCTGTGTGTGTGTGTGTGGGGGGGAGTTGATATATTCCTTATTTTATTTTATTTTATTTTTAATTTTTTTTAAATGTGTGTGTAGGTTGAAGCTAATCTAATCAATTCCTTTAACTGGAGAACTTCTGAGCTGTAGAATGAATCCAGAACACTGGTTGCTTTTCTGGCCCACAGCCTTCTCCAGCAGGCCTTGCCACTTTTTCTCTTAGCACTGTATTTATCTCTTATTACTGGGATTCCCTACTCAGAAATAAAGAAAGTCAGCCTGTGCTGTGCAGAGAAACCCTGCTGGTATCTCTGATCAGTGATCACAGATCAGAGGGTGTTTAAAAGCATTTCAAATTTAATGCTACTACATTTTAGTGAGTTGGGTATTTAAGCTTCTGAGTAGGCATGCATAGTCCTGAGCTGCATTTTTCATGGTGAATATTGTTGTCCAAGGGCTTACTCCTGAGTAGACATGCATAAAATTGAAGTTTAGTTTCTTTTAATTTTATATATGGCAGTTACATAATAGAAATCTGCTTATTATGCTGTACTGACTAAAATATGAAGAAAACCTGGATTTTGTTCAAAGTGTGGTCTGTTCTACTACTGATATTGCCTCCCTCACAGCTATTTTAATATTTATGTGGAATTGCAGACTGATATCAAGTCAGCTTCAAAATGGACACATGGAATATATGCCTTTTTTGTGTATTCATCCTGACCAGGGGCTCACAGTTAGAAATGTGAAGTTCTCCTCTCTTATGAAAGAGAAGACAGAACATGAGTCTTCTGTCAGGTAGATCACTACCGTGATGCCCTTATAAGTGAACACTAAACACAAGCTTTGGTAATATGTGAACATTCTACAATAATGGCAGTTTCCAAATGAGGTGTAGTTTTGTACCATACAGTATGAAATTTTATTTAGATGGAGATATAGATTTAATTCTGTTTTAGAATTTTCACACAGCTTGCTTGCTTGCTTGCCTTCCTTCCTACCTTCAGTAATGGGATGGTTAACTTCTTTTTGGGTCTTTGTTCAACATCCACATGGAGGTCTGTTAGCCAAACTTATAAAGCTAGTTTTGGCATGTGCCCACCTTTCATGAGTTGTAATCAAGGGGGAATGGCTCTCACCTTCCCATACTGAGATCTGTTTTGATCACCACAGTAGGAATATCTTAGGAACTTCACTGAGTTCGCTAGAATTTTGGTTGGAATGGGGGTAGGCTTTTAATTTTTACTTTATATTACTATTCCTTCTTGTTCATGTGTTCTGAGGGTGACTAGGACCACCTCATTACAAGAGAATGCACATTACCTATGTTAGGATAATTTAAGATTCATGTGGTATTTCTCCTCTTTTTTTATGGTTCTCAAACAGGTTGATGGTCGAAAGGCTGCCCCTTCCATGATTGATCGACTGCAGAGGCAGATCATTGTAGCAGATTGTCAGGTTTACCTTGCTGTCCTCTCCTTTGTGAAACAAGAATTGTCAGGTGAGCTGTGACTTCCAGTATTAATGAGACTGCATTTTTCAGGTGTTTGGTTGAAAGCTTTTTATTTACCATTCTCCGTGTATTTCCATCTCTTATATGGGAAGAAAGTACTAAATCTTATCCAAGTTGACTTGCTCATGATTGATGGTCTACAGTTCCTGTAACTTTCTAAGTCAGCTTTCTTAAAGAGAAGCCAGCTTTCCTCTTCCCTGTGTGTACTGTAGTGTGTGTGTATGTGTTTGTGTGATTTAAGTACATCTTTGGAACATCACACAGTTGTTGGTGTTATCTTTGTTTATGGTAAGACTACTGGTAGGAATAGAAACTTTTAAGTATTAATCAGTTGGTGTGATTACACTCTGTCTGATCTTTTTGTTACCCTAGTGCTAGGAATAGCTGAATCACATCTGGTTAATTCCAGTTCACAAGAGCTTCTACCACAGTAAATGTGTTAGTTTTTGGTACCACAAAAGTTTAGTTGTATTGGTAATAATTGTGAGCATTTAGCTTAAATGCAATATACTTATAAATAGTTGTTTTGAAATGTACCTCATATCCTTTGTTTTAGATGTGGCTGGACCGTGAAAGGTAGTGTGGAATGAGTAGTGTGTTTGTGTGTGCGTGCATGCTCAACCCTTCCCTCCATGCTTACTGCAGCATTACTGAACAGAATTGTATAAACATTTCCCTTGTGGTAAACCACGTAAGAACTGAACAAGCAATGCAGCAGAAAGTGGGTGAGCTACAGTAACATTAAGCTAATAATGCAGAATCATGGTTGGCTTGAACATTTTGTTTTTAACACAAGCTTCCTTTACCAAAAGTTGGTAACTCTGCCTGCCCCCTGCCACCGTTTCTTCAAATTCTACTTCTATTTTAAAGTATTTAGATAGCATAGTTAAAGTTTAACCAATTTAATGAGTTATGGTTATAAATCCTGTTGTTAATCTCATTTAAAGTACACCCATTTAATCAATGGAAATGTGTGTTGACAACAGTTCCAACAGTTGATTCATTGGGTTCATTCTAATTAGGACATAATCAATAGGATTTAGACCCATGTATTCTTTCTTTTCTGACTCTGTGGTGTGCACAATATTAGGTATGTTGCTCAGGAAGGCAGTGACAGTCTCTTCTTCTCCATAATACCACATACTTAGAAATTGCTTAATTCTTTTTCTTTTCTGTTTTCAGAATTGTATATATGCTATTGTGTGGCTATAAATTGGAACATTCGTTTCTTTTGGGAATTCATATTGTCTTTCCACAATAGCAAACAATTTCATACTTTGTATTTACAAATTGCTATAGTTCTGGGATCATTACACTATTGTTTCTTCATTTTGGACAAGCCTTTCTCTTTTACTGAATTCTTCATTTTTTCTTTTTCCACCTCTCTAGCTTATATAAAAGGTGGGTGGATCCTTAGAAAAGCTTGGAAAATCTACAATAAGTGCTATACAGATATTAATACACTTCAGGAATTGTATCAGAAGAAGATAACTCAAGAATCCCTGACTTCTGATGCTGCAAATGATAATCATATTACTGCAGAAGGTGTAACAGAGGATTCGCTAAACAGACTGAAAGGTGCTGTTAGCTTTGGATATGGACTTTTTCATCTTTGCATATCCATGGTGCCCCCAAACCTGCTCAAAATCATCAACCTGCTGGGTTTTCCTGGAGACCGGCTGCAGGGGCTTTCTTCACTGATGTATGCAAGTGAAAGTAAGGACATGAAGGCCCCTTTAGCTACGTGAGTAGCTATATTGCAATGCTTTGGTAATAACTTAGTACTAAAAGTAAGTAAACTGCAAGCCAACATAAATTAGGAAGCACTATTTTATCTTTTTTTTTTATTTGGAACATTGGCAGGTCAAACTAAGAGCAAGTTGTTTCTTGATGTGTCACGGTTTATGAAACTGTAAGCCGTAGTAGAAGGCCGTTAATTCAGTGGAAGTTTAGTGAATCCTCAGCTCTTGCTGAAAACAAATTCTGATACTCAAATACTCATGAAACAAACAATTTTTAATTCTTTGGTAAACTGTTCTCCTTTTTCAAGATTTCTAATTGAAGCTGATAATTGTGTCTCACACACACACACTTACACTTACACTTACTTTTATGCTTCTTTGTACACCAGTGATAGTATACTGTTCTCAAAATACAGATGCATTGACTGAGAGCACATTGTGATCTCCATCCAGTATGAAAAACTTCTGCATTTGTGCTTCGCTGTTCATTCCGGTAGAGGAGGATATTTGTAATTACTGTAAATAAATGTAGTGCCATTGTCTTTTCAATTAAATGTTATACCCCTGTGGCAAAGAACCTCTGTTTCACAGAGTCTATTCCTCCAAAAATCTTTTGCTTAGGATGAAATACTTTGAATTTAATACTTTGAATGCTCCATTAATGAAAAAGTATGTTGTGAATTGAAAACTCAGTAAATCTACTGCATTCCTTTTGACAACTTGCATACTGATTGTCCTGGTATCAGAACTCCAACCTAAAGTGGATTGAAGTGGATTGCTATGTTCTTCCATTCTCTTATATGAATAAGGTTTCCCTTACATCCCCATTTGGTTATATTTTGATACTATGGCCCAATCCAGCATACTGTGTATACTCTCTTCAATAAAGAAGGTGTTTGTATGCACAAGGGATGCATATTGAAGACTCCCTCCTTCAGAGGGAGTTGGTGTTGAAAGCCCCTATATGCCGCAAATCTCTCTTCAAACTGAAATGGGGCAAAATAAAAACAAAGCTAGGAGAGGAACACATTTTTCAAAGTGCTTTCGTTTATTAACAGAAGAGCCCACTGTATTTGAGAAATTTCTTTAGCAGAGTTGACTATAGAGATATGATAGTTAACTATAGGAAATAGTTAACTATAGGAAACCTACAGATTCAAGTTTTGAAAACAATGTATTGCTACAAGACATATATATTATAAATGCTTCAGAAAATGCATCTCTGTGTGTATGTTGTATACTCATACAGCCTTAGGCTACATTCCTAGACCTCTTTGTCCACAGTTACAGGAATAAGTCTAGGACTTGGTCTGGAAACTTCAGTTGGTACAAAATATGGCAGCCAGAGTGGTCTCAGGAACATCTCGCAGAGACCACTAACTCCGTTGTTAAAATCTCTCCACTGGCTGCCTATCAGTTTCTGGGCCCAGTATA
>CM034706.1:63071810-63096090 GCA_020142125.1 Phrynosoma platyrhinos | reverse complement strand
CTTGCCCTTTTGTGTCTCTGATTTGCCTGCTGTTTGATTCTTTTTATTATTTATTCTATATATTTTAAGATTTAGCTGGATTTTAATGGAAGTTTAGTTTAATATGTTTTTATGGGGGAGGGTGGGGTTTTTAGACTGTATTGATGTAATTTTTAACTGCTATAAGCTGCCCCCATTGTTTTTAACAGAGGGGCAGGATATTATTATTATTATTATTATTATTATTGGAATAAGATCACAACCTGAGGTGTTCTGAAAGTTTTTACAGTGCAACTGGTCATGTGTCTGACTTGGAAGCCAGTTTAAATGGTTGCAGTAGGAGAGGGGGAAGCAATGGCTTGCTTTTCCAGTGGCTAGTCAGAAGCAATAGAAATATCTGAAACACCTCTGATACAATGCAGAATTCTTTCCTGGCTTTGTGAGATTCTGTAGAATTGTAATGTTGAGGGTATGAAGGCATTTAAAAAATTCTAAATATAATCTCTTCTCACTGCGATTTGGGTATTAAACATATCATTGGTCTGGGATGAAAGAGAGGAATTGGATCTTCACTCGTATGTCGATCTTGCTGAATTATAGAATGATGTAATGTTAATTATCTTTGTGTGTATGTGTGTGTCCTTTCAGCCTAGCCTTGCTGTGGTACCACACAGTGGTTCGTCCTTTTTTCGCTTTGGATGGCAGTGATACCAAAGCAGGATTGCAAGAGGCTAAAGAGATTCTTCACAGAAAAGAAGCTGCTTATCCGAACTCATCGCTCTTTATGTTCTTCAAGGGAAGAATACAGCGTTTAGAGGTACTGTGGCTTTATCTACTGATTCTGTTGAATCTAAACAGTTTCAGTAACATGGTGACAGTGCTAAGGAAAGGAAGTTTGTTGAAAAAACCCCTCCAAATTGCTTAGCTGTTCTTGTTACCTTTTAGGGGATGAAACATGAGACAGAAGGATTTATCTTAAATAAACAGCAGGTTTCTAGTACTCATAGGTGTAGATAATCTGCAGAATATGCAGGCAGTGGTAGATTTCAAAATAGGGCATTACCTTTGACAGAAGGATATTCATATTTTGCTACTGTTCTGTTGGTTCCTGTCAATCCAGTGTTTCCCTGCCTCCTGTTGGGAGAAGAAATGAGGTACTCTGAAATTGTATAGAACTAGCAAGAATAAAGCAACGGCATTGAGAGTCAATTTACTATTGCTGAGTCATATGACACAGAACATGTACATAATGTTGCTCTTAAATGATCAGCTGTACTATTGATCTCATAGTTTTATAAGATAAAATTATAATAGGTGAATTTTTCTAACTGACTGAAAGTAGAATACTGAAAGAGGTACTTTGTAACAACAATTTTTCTTAGGGAACTATGAAGGTACTGTGTTACATGAACATAGTAGTTGTTACAGTTATACTTCTCTTTTATACTGTTTCGGAGTGCTCTTAATTTCAATGATAAATTGGTATTTATTTATTTACATTCTTGTTTTGATGATAGGCTTGTTTTTTTCTCTAGTGTCAGATCAACAGTGCCTTGACATCATTTCATACTGCTTTGGAACTTGCAACTGATCAGAGAGAGATTCAGCATGTCTGCCTATATGAAATTGGTATATAATAATACTAATATCTTTTCTTTCTGTTCCATTTACTAATTTACTGCTACTAATACCTGAATAGAAAACATTGAGTTTATATCACAAATTATATTCAAAAGATCCTTTACTGCTAATTAGAGGCATCCTTTGAATATACTGCATTTCCCCTTCATGACTTATAACTGAGGAACAAGGGAGGAGGAGATTTCATAAATCATTAATTTATTGTACCTAATTTTCTATTGGTGCATAAATATTCTTTGAAATATATGCTCATTTCCTCCATGAACACACATGCTTAAAAAGTTAATATTATGAAGCTGAATATTAACTCTGAGATCAAAATGTATCTGTACACCTCTATATCAATAGATACATAGATACAGATAAAAATAATAATGAGTTGGATTTAGTTGTCCTTAGAACAAGTATAATAAAATCAACGCAACTTAACATTTGTTAGGACAAAACTAAGTTCTATTGATTTCACTGTGTCTGCTCAAAGTATGGCAAGTCTGAATCCAACTTTCTCTGTAAAATTAAAAATATAATGAGCCCTGCTGGATCAGTCAAGAGGTTATCTAGTCCAACATTCTGTTCACACAATGGCCAGCCAGTTGCCTGTGGTAAGCCTGCTAGTGGGACCTGTTTGACAGACAGGTCAAATGAAGCAGCTTTGGGCCACTTTGGAAGTGTGCTGTTTAAATGATGCACGCGTCCTAAGAGGCCGGAAGCTGTGACAAAGCCATGCTGCATTCCTTAGGTATGGCTTTATCTGGCCTCTTAGGACGTATGCATCATTTAAACAGCAACCTCCAAAGTGGCCTGAAGCCGTTTCATTTGGTCTGCCTGTCTGTTCGGGCCCATAGTTGCAATTGTATCCTCTGTCTTATGTTCCCAACTAATTGACCTATAGATGCATGCTATCTCTGATAAAGGAATTATGTGTCTGATAAATAGGCAACTTATCTTTTAAGCGTGTTTTGTATGCATAACTTCATGACTATGTGTAGTTACCAACCAAGTAACTGTGTTGATATTATTGAAAAGTGAATAAATGCAAAATGGACATTTTCTCCCCTTCCTACTTTTGAAGAATCTATATTGAAAGAAGCTTATAATCCCTTTCAGTGCATAGGCTTGTTTGCAAGTGCAATTACATGTAGACTTGTTTGGTTTCAAATGAAAGTGGCATTTATTGTTTAGTGAGAGTGTAAAATCAAGATGCAGACATTCTGCGCACCAAGGCTGTCTGCTTACAAACATTCTATCCATTTTTGAAATGTCCTGTGGACATGGAAGGGGCCTGTGCCATTTGGACACTGAATGTGCCATTTTGGCACTGACTGTTCAAGATTTATTGAATCACTGTGAGATGCCATCTCTTCCAGATGCCTCTACCCCTTTTTGTTATATAATAGCTATATATATTTAATTTTATTTTTTGTGTTTAAAAATGTTTGTTTGTTCTTTTAGGATGGTGTAGCATGATTGAAATGAATTTCAAGGATGCATTTGAATCCTTCGAGCGTCTTAAAAATGAGTCAAGATGGTCCCAGTGTTACTATGCCTATTTAACAGCAGGAAAGTATCATTATGTGATTAGAATGTTCATGTGTGTGAGTGAATCAATGATTGAATACACTGATTGGTGTTTGGTACTAGCAAATGTCATCATATAAAACTACACATAGATTAACAGATCACAAATGGCCATTATGTGTGCACCCCTATGTCATTTCCATAGAAATCCCTTAATCTGAAATCTAAAATTCCCCAAAATCTGAAACTTTTTGAGCGCCATCATGACACCACAACTTCAGTGATTCAGTGTATACAACTTTTGTTTCATGCAAAAATGATTTAAATTATTGTATAAAATTATATTTAGTCTATTTGTATAAGGTATATATGAAACATAAATGAATGTCATACTTAGACGTGGGTTCCATTTCCAAGATGGAATTATAGAATCATAAAATTGTAAAGTTGGAAGAGACCACAAGAGATATCTCATTATGTATATGCAAATATTCCAAAATCTGAAAAAATCCAAAACACTTCTGGTCCCAAGCATTTCAGATAAAGGACATGCAAGCAAATATAATAATTTATTTTTCATGAAGTTATGTTAGAGTTTAATGAACACATGAAGTGGCCACTGAAGACGCATGGATCTCTAATAGAAGAAACTTCTGTTTTGTTTTATTGTAGTGTGTCAAGGTGCCACTGGTGATGTGAATGGTGCACAGAATGTTTTCAAGGAAGTTCAGAAGCTATTTAAAAGAAAAAACAATCAAATTGAGCAGTTTTCAGTCAAAAAGGTCTGCTTTATATGCCAAGTTGACTTAGTATTGTGATAATTATGGTCATATATATCAGTGCCTTAAAAATGCTGGGTTTTGAACAACTGTCCCTAAGATAACACTTTTTCTAAGTCTGTTAAAATTGTGGGCCCATTGGTGGATAATATCTAAAGTACTCATTGTTGGGATCATAAAACCACTCATTTCTAGCAATGGGTGGCTTTGTCTGCGGAATGAAAAAATGCGGTTTGAATGAAGGTTAAAACTCTTAATAGCTAGCACACACAACTAGAGTCTGCATTTTGGACTAAAAACCGTCCTGTGATGACAGCTAGTTAGGAGGTTTCTTTCATCATGTCGAAGGAGGTTGCACTATCAATGTCACAGTCTGTCACAGGTTATGACACAGTGCACTCAAATGAAGCTGGAAAGTGTATGTATGGATTGATGGATTGTCCACCATGTTCAAAGCCCTGCTGGTTTGCACTTGCCAGGATGTGAGGTATGGTGGCACTATTTTGTCAGACATTTTTGTCTGGCTTGGGAGAGGGGTGATCCTTGGGTCTGTCCTGCAAAAGAAGAAGCTTTGTGCCCAATGGATCCAAGGCTCTCCCCATCTTGCCACATTATTTAATATCACTTTTGGGATTTAACTGTTCTGGGACGTACTTGAAACTGGAACATTGCTAGTTGCTTAGTTATACTTGCTGTAAATGGTATCTTTTGTTGGTGGAGCACCTTTTCTTATTGGAGGAGAAACATCTTCATCTACTACTCCAACTTATTCTATCCATCAAGAATGCTGTATAAATAGGAGCCTGATCCAGATAGTAGTATAAATGCACTCATTTGACATGCCACTGAGCAATAAATGTGGATTTTATTGAGAAATGAGGGATTTTATGGGCCTAGAGAATTTGTACATTGATTTATACAGAAAAGTGCATTTAATTAAGATCCTTAAGATTTGGAATAAATGTGCAAAAATAAGAAAGCTACAGGTTATTACATTTCAAATGTTGAAGACTGTTGTGTGTATAATTGTGTCCTGTTGCTGATTGCAGTCATGCCATGTTGTTGAACTGTTTGTTGCACGTGAATTTCCACATGAGGAGGAAACTTTGTAGTTTATGAATCAACTTTTAATTGATTATTCCTTCTGCTAGTGAAATGAATAGCTAGTTTGGGAATGAAATGGTGCTACCCCATAATAAATGGAAAGAAACCAGAAGACTGGCAGGGTGTATGAGTCCAGCAGTTATGTCTATAGCTGAATTTGTCAGTTGTAAAAAGGAGAAAAAATGGAAGGAAGGAATTGATCTATTTGATTCCAGCAACATACAGTACCTGTCAATTGAGGTTTTTTTTGTGTGTGTGTGTGTGTGTGTGTGTGTAGGAATGCATGTCATAAGATAAAAATTTCTATTTCATGTTGAGTTCTCATCATTTTAGTTACATAGCAATCAGCTACTGAGGTTTAGGACTGCATAGCCAGTCCTGATCGTGAACTATGGAGGATCAGAAGGGAGGAAAGAGGGGGAGGGAGGGAATAGTGTTGCCCTTGGTAAACCCCCAAACTATATTACAAGGTTTCTATTCCAGAATAACAAGATCCTTGTGTAGCAGTGCCCCAAATTCCTATAGGGTGCACTATAACGTTTTGTTATAAGTCCTTTATGACTGTTCTTCAGTTTTTTTTACTGTTGTTTTTCAAGGTAATACTTTAAAATGTCTTCCGCTTGTACAATTTGAAATCTTTAATTTACATGACCTCAATGAAAACATGCTGTCCTTGGCTTTGATGGAGAAAAAATGACAGTTTGTGCTCTTTGCAGGCAGATCGATTTAGGAAACAAAAACCAACCAAACAGCTCTGTATATTGGCATCCATTGAAGTACTGTATTTATGGAAAGCTCTTCCAAACTGTTCCTTCACCAACCTACAGCACATGAGTCAAGGTACAAGATGTGACTTCTGTCTCCTATCTTTTGCACACGCTCTTGTTTCCTTTCTCAGACAACACATTTTTCTGTCATTAACATTTGTTCCAATCTAAAGGCATACATTGGTTTACTCATCTAATAACTGGCATACTAGAAATGTGTGTCATAATGTGTTTGCAAGTATTGGAAGAGCTCTGTTTGTGGAATATCCATCTGCCTGATTTTGGGAGTACCTCCTCTCCCTTGCCCCATGGCAGCTCATCTGTGTGTCCTGTTAGGTTGTGGGGAGACATAGGACACCAGCAAAGCAACTGGTTGTTTCTTGGCAATCACTTAAAAAATTCCATCTTTAATTTCTCTAAATTCCTGGCATAGGAATTTAGCATAATTATAGATAGTGGCCACTTCTCCTTAAGCTTTTTGCAGAGGAAGTTGTCAGTCAGGTCAATAAAAGGCTTGTTATAAATTTGTGAGGAATAATATTGATTGTTTTTACAGAGAAGAGAGGTTATAAATATCAAAGGTTTACTGAGGGAATAGGATAATACAATGGTGGGGGAAGGAAGTTGAGAACTACTGGTCAACATTTAAATAGCAGCAACTGGACTATTAATAAACAGTAATATAAAACTTAATTACAATAGATAACATTAAAATATAAGGCAGCAAAGCATACATTAAAGGCTGACTGGATTTTTTTTAAAGTATTAAACAGGCAGAGAACTTCAGCTAAAGAGGGATTCTTCAGTCTCAGTGTCATTACTAAGAAATTCGTGTCTCTCCTTTGTGCCTGTCTTGTGAGTTTAATAGGATAGAGAGCTGATCTTCCAGAACCTGTTGCAGAGGCTGGGTACGATCATACGGAAGCAGGTGGTTTCTGAGAAACTCAGCCTAAACTATTTAAAAGGTCAGCACCAGAACTATGGATAATGTCCAGGAACAAATGGGCAATCAGTGCAAATAGAATAGGATATAGTGTTCACCTACCAAGTAACATAGTTTACACTAGTTTTTGTTTTGCAGCAGTACAGTTATTCTGTCTATTTAAAGGCAACACCAAAATAGCTAAATCTGAAGGATGAAGGGTTGGTTCAACTATATTGTAAAAATAATGCAGTTTCACACCACTTTAGTGTGGCTCCATCCTATAGAATCCTGGGATTTGTGGTTTTGTGAGGCAACAGCACTCTTTGGCAGAGAAGGCTAAAGCCCTTGAAAACTACTAATCTCAGGATTCCATAGGACAGAGCTATGCCTCTTAAAGTGGTGTCAGACTGCATCATTTCTACAGTGCAGATGCACCTGAAATCCTGCCTTAATAAGTTGAGATCTGAATAAATGTAATATGTTCACCTGAAACTACTTTGCTTCTCTGTTCATATAAGTGAGTAAACAAGCCAGGAATGTCCAGTTAATCATAGCTGCCTGCTACTTTTGACTTGGTAAGTTATGATTAAGCAGCAACGTCATAGCCCAATGGTGGAACATATTTTTTAAGCACTGAAGGTCCAAGGTTCAAGGAAGGAAGACTTGTTTCCCTAGTGTCTACTTGCTTTCATGGCCACAGTGCCCAAAGTCTTTTCTACCTTCTGTCACACCTACAAATCAATACTTATACTAGCATAGTTGAACAACAGGATTCCTAGTTACATAGCTATTCTACATGCCATATTGCATATGGCACATTCTACATCTACATATAAATAGTAAATAAAGCAGTTAGATCTTTAGAACACTGTGTGGTAGATGGTGAGTATTTGTCTTTCCAACCTTGGAGTGTAAGTGTGATTGCAATTGTAAGGGCTTGATGAGTGCATTTATGCCAGGTTTGGAGGCTACATTACCACCCCACTCTCTCACCCCCGGGCAAGATCTTGGAGGTCAGCATCCAAATTGTGACCCTATTCTTGGATTCAAAAAAGACTGAAAAATATATTTATTTATTTTCATTTCACATGTGGGGGGGGGGCCAAGGAAGAGTAGTTCCCTACCCCCCCAAAAAGGCAAGCTTCTTCCCTCTCTCCCACTCCTTCTATGTGAGTGGTGCTCTTTTGCTGAAGGTGGTGCTTCCTCACCCTTCCATTGCAGTTTTTGCCTTTTTCTGGAGGCTCAGCTTCCTCCTTTGAGAAAAGCTGAAACAGGTATGACTAAGTTTTTGTAGCTGAAAACAAATGATTAGTCATGCCTGCTTAGTTTTGCCCAAAGCAGGAAGGATGGGAAAGGTGACTTCTGGCAAGTACAGAGTCCTATTTCATATTTGTTGTTGTTGTGTGCCTTCAAGTTGTTTCTCACTTATCGCAGTCCTAAGGCAAACCTATCATGGGGTTTTCTTGGGAAATTTCTTCAGATGAGGATTGCCATTGCCATCCTCTGAGGCTGAGAGAGTGTGGCTTGCCCAAGGTCACTCCATGGGTTTCATGGCTGAGCCAGCATGCAAATCCTGATCACCAGAGTCAGTCCAGTGCTCAAGCTACACCACCACACTGGCTCTCACTAATTCCTTTGTTGAGTTATAAAAGTGACCTGAAGGTGACTTGGAAGGAAAGTATTGTAGTAATCTAGTCACTTCCATCCCATCCTTTGAGAGGGCATGGAAAGTGATGCTAAGTCCATCTTGTGCAGGAAAGACAGGAGAACCAGTTGCCCATCTCTGGAATAAAAGATTTAATACAGAATAATTGCATGATATAACATGCAATTATTCTGTATTACATTTTTTTTCTTGCAGATCCTTTGTGCTTATGAATTCATTATAAATCCCCATGTATTGTACTCTTAAATTTTGTGCGAATTCTGATGTCAGTATGAATAAGATGCTAATATTACTATTTCTAATTTCAACTCTATTTGTGCAAGCCCAGTTTATATCATGTAAATGTATTTTGGGTTGGTGCTAATACCTGTATTTCAGATGTACATCCTATGTTTGGTAAAGCAAGTTATTTGCTTCAACTTGTAGTTCACTGATTCTTGTATTTCTGACTTTTCTGAGCAGAACTGATAATTGAAACAGGTCAGATTTGTACTCTTCTTCTAGTACTTAGACTGGAAGGAAATGGAATGTACAGTGAATTGAGAATGTAGTTTAAAGTTTTCTTAGCAGCTTTCTCTACTTAAATTGGCCAACATCAGTTCAGTGCATCATAGTTTTGACATGGGGGATTATGGGATGGGGTTTAGGGAGTAGGAACAATAACACATTTTTTAAAAAAATGAAATTTCAGCCTAGTTTTGCTTTGTGTCCTGATAAAGCTTGCCAAGAAGTTGATGATTCTACTGTTGTTGGTTTGAAGAACCTGCTGCTTGGTGCCATACATAAATGCTTAGGAAATGCCGAAGATGCTGTTCAGGTACATTTTGTTATGCATCTAGTAAGAGCTAAAAGATTAAGTGTATTCTTATGTTGTGATGTTTCAGATCATTGTGTGGATTAGCAAGGAAAAAATGCACACCTTAGAGCAGGGGTCGGCAACCTGTGGCCCACGGTCCGGGTGTGGCCCACGGAGGCCTTGGGACCGGCCCAAGGCCGGTCCTGCCGCCGCTGCCATTTTGGCATCCAAAATGGCGCCTGCACTTGCGCATGCACGACGGTGAGCACCATTTTGGAACACCCAACGGCATACGTGTGCGATGCAGAGCACCATTTCAGAAGGCCCAACGGCGCTGGTGCCGTTGGGCCTTCCGAAATGGTGCCCCCGTGTGTGCGCACGCGCATGTGCATCACAGTGGGCATCATGCGCACACGCGGGGGGCAAGCGAGTGCGCACCAGCCCCCGGCGCCATTCCCCTCCTCCCGGCCCCCCCGCAAAAAAAAGTTGCTGACCCCAGCCTTAGAGGTGTCATAGCAACTGCATATTCAGAATTGTGCAAAATGAAATAGCTAGAGAAATGGACACTAGAGAGTGGGACTGTCTCCTGACCAGTAGAGAAAGACCATTTGAATGAACCGAAAACAAAGAGCAAAGTATAGAGTATTTGTTTTTGTTTTGATTTGTTTAATCAGAGCATAGCCAGGATGTTGTCATCTACTGTAGTCTTGTTCCCCTCTGGGGCTTGGCTCTTCTTACGCAGTGCATCCCTGTTGCTTTATTTGATATCTTAAGATGAGACCAGGGACTTAAATGCACAACTGTGTTGGGGCATTTATATGCAGCTTTAAGATTAGGGTTCGGATGGATCGCTTCTTTAGAACAGCTCTGGCATCGGGGTGCTTATACTCAGGTCAAAGGTGCACATTTTCTGGGCTAAGTCAGAACAGTCTGGGTCCTTTTTACTCTGATTTTTAGCCTCAGAGCACGGCTTCAAATCCAGTTTCCACCCACTTTGGAGGCATGAGTCATCTAAACACCCCACCTTCAAAGCGGTTTAAAACCGCTTTATTTGGCCCATTTGTTCCACCCCGTAAATCAGTATTATCCAACTGGAAGAAGCCATCCATCCAGATCTTTCTTCCTGATCCCTTTAATAGGAGATGAGAGTGCTTAAACTTGAGAGCTTCTGCATGCAAAGCATATGTTCTGTCACTATAGTTTCTACCCAAATAAATTCTTAATTTCCTCAAAGTTCAAGCCAACCCCAATTATCACAGTGAGTGTCCAGTTTATCAGGGAAGGAAGAACTGAACCATGCTTGGTTCTCTGTGGTTGCTTCTTTGCATACAACACATTCTGTTTGAAGAGATTCTGGAAATTGGGCACACGATAGTCTGATCCCCTAAACAAGTGGAGGATCATAGGTGCAACTGTGTGGCCGATCAAAGGGGTGGCACTAATGGGATGGCATCTAGACAGCAGATAGTCAGCGGTGTGTTTGTGCAACAGTGCGCATGGATGGTGGGGAGGTGACAAAAAAAAATATCCAGTGGTGCGGCCTGATGCCACGCCATGTGGTCAGGCCATGTACATGCAGGTTACCTTGGGAGTGGTCAGCAGGGTTTTGAACGGTTTTCAGAAAAAGCAGGTTTGAGCTGCTTTTTCCTGCCTGTCTGTTCTACCCCCTTATGGACAAAATACTCCGACGTGCTAAAAGGTCACTTCCTATTTTAAAGACTAAGATCTGAAACACACTGCAGAAATAATCCAGTTTGAGACCACTTTAACTGCCCTGGCTCAATGCTAGTGAATTCTGGGAACTGTAGTTTTGTGAGACATTTAGCGTTCTCTGTCAGAGAGCTCTGGTGCCACAATAAACTACAATTCCCAGAATTCCTTAGCACTGAGCCAGGGCAGTTAAAGCAGTCTCAAATTGGATTATTTCTGCAATGTGTTTTGGACCTTAGTATCCTTAACTACATGTGCCTTTTCCCCAATGTTGTTTTGATTTGACATGCTAATTTGGAAATTAATTGGTTTGAAAGTTGAAGGATTTTGCAAGCTGTAACAAGATCTTTTGTGTCTAGGGCAAGAGTTTATTTTGTTCTTGGAAATATTGCTGTGTGTTAAATATGTTTGTTTTCTTTTGCAGTTCTTTCAACAAGCCCTTAAAGATGAACTGTGCCGCCAAAACAACTTGTACATTCAGCCGTATGCTTGTTATGAACTTGGTTGTCTTTTATTAGAAGATGCTCAGGTAACAATGTAGTTAATATATGTAGAAATGGGCTGGGATATAAGTTGAGCTACTAGTTACAGCTTCAAACAGTTATGGTTACAAGTGATCTAGAAAGGGTATTTTTCTCTTCGTGTGTTCTTTCTTCTTTTGCTGCTTTTTTGTTGGGTGTGTCTCTGCATTCAACCTTACAATTTAATGCTTGTTATGTTATAGTCGGCCCTCCATATCCATGGATTCTGCATCCACTGATTTAGCCATTCACGGTTTGGAAATATTTTTTAAAAAATAAGTCCAAAAAGCAAACTTTGATTTTGCCATTTTGTAAAAGGAACACCATTTTACTTTGCCATTGAGCATCCACAGATTTTGGTATCCACAGGAGGTCCTGAAACCAAAATCTCTGCAAATACCAGGGCCCCACTGTACTATTATTTAACTTACTAATTTTGTGCCTTTCCCCTCAAAACTGGGACTTGGGGCAACTTATAGACTTATTAAAATACACGGTATAGATTAAAACATACAAAATATTGCTATTGAAATTTATTTAAACCATCTATAACATTAAAAACAATTTGTAACAACTTTTAGGAAAATAATTTTAAGAATACAATACAGCACATTATTGAATCCTCTCTTTTAAAAACAATTCCCCAAATCCTGTTGTATTTTTTAAACAAGTCATTTCCTGCAGATGAAAGGCTAGCTGAAGAAGACCATTCTAGCCTCCCCTCCTAACCTCTGCCTGAAGAAGCAGACCTGGCAGTGACTTGTCTGCCAGTGCAGAAGCCTAAAGTTTATTCTTTGTCCCAGAAAAATGACACAGCTGGAGACTGCTGACTTCAAGCCTCAGACCTACAAAGAAGAACACTTATTCACAGTTTAAGGAGCCCTCCTGGTGAAAGAGAGCTGGCAGCTTGTAATTGATCACCACACTATTCCTCCCTTCACATTTCAGGTGACGTTGTCCCAGCAGACTGCTATACAGGTGATGCTCGCCTAGTGTCTCATCCAAAACACATGTGAAATCAGGAGTCCATTGGCACCATTTGCCTTTAAAAAAACAACCCTAAATTAAATGGGTAAAAGTATGGGAAAGCAACAGCAAATTACAAAGAGCAAGAATTGAATGCCTGTCTTCTTAAATTGGGGGCAGGAAAAGCACTTTGGTTCAGATATTGTTGGAGTGGAACTTCTGGCACTAGCCAGCATAATCAGAATGAAGAGCTGCAATCCAAAAACATCTGGAGGAACATATTTTGCCCACCCTCGCACTAAGCCAGGGGTAGGCAACCTTTCCGGCCGATGGACTTCAGCTCCCAGAAGCCTCAGCCATGTTGGCCAATAGTCCCATGCTGGCCAATAGCTCCTGGGATTCTGGGAGCTGAAGTGCCTCGGCCCTTAAAGGAGAAAGGTTGCCTACCCCTGCTCTAAGTGACTTGCAATGTTACTTCTGCCCTCTACTAACAGGGAAACTCCTGTTTAATCGTATTGTTACCCATATGCTTTGTACATACAGTTCACATTTATTGAATGCTTGTAAACTGTATGTAGGATACTTTGTAAATCTGGTAAGAAAAATAGGTAAAAACTGGAGATCTTCATACTCTTCTTCTGTCCTTCCTATATTTCTATTTATTGGTATATTTAAGAAGAAAATCTTTAAATAGTTTTTAATTAATGCTGTTCAGACTTGCCTCCAAGGAATTGATCTTCTCCTCCAGTAACTTCCTAAATGGTCAGGCTGAACTTGTTTTGAACATGAAAAATATAACCATTGGCACTAAAATGGTGAATGTATCTGCATTTCCTGTTAAGCATGTCTTGTTATTTTGATGCCTCTGTAAAGAAGAAAGAAAGTGCCTTGTCCTATTTGTATACAGGTATACCTCAGTTAATGAAGTAGATGTGTTCCTGGACAACATGGAATAACATGGAAAGAATAGGGTTAGGTTACTATACAACAAAAAAGTTGTGAAGTTTTTATTGAAAATTAACAATAGGCATATATGAAATGAAGCAACCAGATCAGGTAATCCTTACAGAAGTAAACAGAAACATTGTAACCTTCTACAGATCACCTGAAAGCTTCTTCCAAAATGCTTCCAGGGATTAATTTTTCTTTCACCAGCCTTTTCTTTTGATTTTCATTTTGATGGCCAGACTTCTAGATCAGTTTTTTAAATCATGCTTGGAGGTAGCTGGAGAACCAGACTTATCTACTCTCCTCTTTTCTCTGTTTTACTATTCACATGTGCTCAGTAAGAGATTCTGGAGGCAGCTGCTATTTGTCTTGCCTGTTGTAAGCAGACATGCACTGCTGCTATAGGATTGGCTAGAGTAGGATCCTGCTCTTTCTCAGCTCAAGCTTTGTTTATTGAAATGTTTGCTTCATTAATGATGCTGCAGCATGAAACTGAAAATCTGTGTTTCTCCAGTCACCCTTCATCATCCTTTGAATGCAAACACTGTTTAATAAACTTCCAGCTGAACAGAATATGAGGAGGAAAAAAAGACTGGAAGTTGTAAAAAAATCTTTGTAAAAAGGAGCTTCCCTGTAAAATACTTTGTTAACTGAGGTATGCTTTATCTTTTAAACACCCCATTCATGTGGGGAATTGATTGCCAAACTTTGCTTTCTAGAAATGTTTGTGTGTGTGTGTTAATAATTTTGTATGGAAAAGAAAAAAGAGCTGAATCTAAGTGGCAGAGCATGGCATTTCTCTGCAGAAAATTCCTGGTTCAATTCCTGCTATCGTCAGGCAAGACCAAGGTTTATGTCGGAAACACTGGAAAGCTTCTGCCAATCAGTGTAAACTCTACCAATTGTCTGACCTTGTAGCTTCCCATGCTCAAGAAGCTATGGGGTTTATATGTAGCACCAGAGGGAAAACACATTATCTCAAGCTCATAAAAGATTAACAAGTTGAGAATATTAGTGCTGGCTACATGTTTTAAATGCATTACTACATTGAGTAAGTTGCACTTGAAGATGAGAAGAATTTTCACATCTGAACAGGCTAAAATTTTTGTCTCATCCTAAATGTGAATTTTGGTATGTCTTCTACTTGTTTTATGTACTTTACTAATGAGTATACAAACGTGTTAATCTTTTATTTGGAAGACATTGATGCTATTTTAATAAAGGGACAGATTTCAGGTAAGTTAGAGATACCTGCAATTTCCTGAGTTGTTCTAATGAGTAAATCTGACTACCTAATTTCTGGTGGTCAGTGTTGTTTCGGCTTACCTTAAATTCCTGAATTGTGGTAAGAACATTAAAATGAACATATTTTTGCAAATGCAGATTTCTGAAGTGATTTTTTGTTTCCACTTGCAGACTGTCCCAAGAGGAAAAACCTTACTGCTTCAGGCAAAGGTAAAATTCAAAATGGATGAAGCATTTTCCCTTTCTGTAAAAAGGAGCCTCCTTTCCTCTATAGGATACCTTGTAGGAAAGGGAGTTATTCTAGGCCAGGGGTAGGCAACCTTTCCCCTTTAAGGGCCGAGGGACTTCAGCTCCCAGAAGCCTCAGCCATGTTGGCCAATAGTCCCATGTTGGCCAATAGCTCCTAGGATTCTGGGAGCTGAAGTCCCTTGGCCATTAAAGGGGACAGGTTGCCTACCCCTGTTCTAGGCAGTCACTAGGAAGTGAATAGACCCTGTATCACATCTTTTCCAACTTAGGAACTTTGCAGGCTTTTAGCTGTCTTTAACTTCCACTGTCCTAAAAGTTAAAAAAAATGTCTTGTACTGTCATTGATAAGTTATCTCTTCTTTTGATAACCATGAGCAGGTTAATAAAGGTTAATAAATATGTTGCCTTTCACTGCAGGAGGAATTCACAGGGTATGATTTTGAGAACAGGTTGCATGTCCGCATACATGCTGCTTTGGCCTCTCTGAAAGAAGTGGTCCCCCAGTGAAGAACCGGAAGCCTCACTTCTTCTATTCTTACGGTTTCAGTACTCTCAGAACAAAGCTATTAGGGATGCCAACTTCTCACCTGAAAAACCAGCTGTGCCAGAGAAGATTTCCACAACATGTAGAACTGGTGGCAGAAGAACATTCCAGTCTCAACAATTAAGGGCAAAATTAGCTCAAAAGGTTAAGTGACATTGGGCTCAATCCAATAGTTGCTTCTCCTGTACAAGCCCTGTTTAAATAAGTGAGAGCTACAAGACATGCTGATGTTTAGCCCTCACTGGTCAGTGGGGTTTGTGCTGGAGAACTGACCTGACAGTTGAAATCTTTGTATTCCAAAACTGGGGAATTGAAAGGGGGGTGTTAAATTTTGGTTTGATTTCAAACCAAGCTTGAAACATATTAGCCTGCGATTGTACAAATGATCCTATAATAAGCACACTTTGATTTCCTACAAAAATATTGTGTCAGTTTCTGCAATAGGTTTTTTTCCCTGTTTCTGAATAGATTTTTTTTCTTTTTGTAGTAAAGAGGAACCACTTTTTTCATTGAATGGTACTATGTAATTGTTTCAAACTGTACATAGGCAGAAATGGTATATGTGCTGGATCAGAAGCCAGTAAAAATTCAGCTGGAAAAAAAGGATGCCTGGCACATTCACAGCACAACAGAGCTATTTAGATTTTTGTAATCATTCAGGTATGTGTGAATAGCAAAACTTGTTTCCATATTCATGTTAAATTTAGAAATACTCTTCTATTTTTCAGCCAAATGTTTATTTTTTAAAGTCGTTATTTACTGTGTTAGACACCTTTACATCAGTTCTAAATGGTACTGTGGCTTACTAGCCTTGTTTTTACAAGGTGTTTACAAATTATCATTGATGTTGCTAAAATTTAGGTTAAATATAATATTTGCCATGTGGTATTCTAAATTTTTGGTGTTGCTATATTTTTCTTCCAACTTGGAAACTTCCAAGGATCATAACAATGTAGAATTAGTTTTCACACATCACTTTATTGAGTCATTTTTTAAAAGTACATGTGGGTTTGGGGTTTGTTTTTGGAATAGCTGTCTTTCCTAATTGCTTCACAGAGGTATAATTCTGTGAAGCAGTAGTGCACTTTTTTCCTTCGTAAAGCCTTATCTATCTGTTTAAATTTTAATTCTAGTGCATTCTGCAAATTTTGTTTTCCCTTCATCTACATTTACTGACTCCACTATGTTAATAGTACATAGAGAATAGAAATCCCTTTTTTCATTTTTATTCAAAGCTCTGGTAATTTCTGGTGATCATGTGGAACATTGTGGAAGCAAGGGCTTCCTTATTCACCTCCACCACTGGGTGATAGATTATATGGTGCACCATATATAGAACATATCCCAGTGTGCATAAGTCCATTTCTTGGACTGTCAATTGTACATTGGATTTGCTGGGTTAGATTGCCTGTGTATCTTCACTAGTCACTAGAAATCACTTCACTTCAACCATTAAATCTGCTGCTTTCGGGGTGGGAGGTGGAATAAAGATATTAGGTATATTGCTGCTTTAATTTTATAGTAATACTGAACGTTGTGGATACATTTCTTCAACCCTGATTTTCTTCTTTTGGGTAAAGTCCCACTTTTAAGCTGCCAGTTTCTTTTTGTCATGATTTGCCAATTTTGCTGAGATGGAGGCATACATATGAAAACATTGCATAAGTGTGTATGAATTTATTTTACGGTATTTACAGTTTTACTTGTGGACTTTGAATTCAACATTCCATTGAGAAACTTGCAATAGATCTTCACACTTTTCAAACTAGGGGTTGTAAAAGGGGAACAGGACAGGAAACCAACAACAGCAGTGTGCTAGAGTCTGCATTTGCAGTTACAACACAATTGTTTCCATCCTGGTTTCGACATGGAAAGCAAAATAGGTGTGGAAAATAGCAGCGGGAGCACTGTCTTTTCGTAGCCATTCTTGAGTGCAGAAAACATTGACCAACCATCTTGCCTCTGAAAAAAAGTAACAAAACTTGATGGGGAAATGCTCCTTAGAGAAAGTATAAGAGGGAAACAAATGCAGTGTACCTATGTGAAAGTAATGTTGATCACTGTGATTTGTAAGTAGATATAATGTATTTGTATAATTTTTCTGTCACTGTCCATTAGTATGAGTAGTTTTACCCTACCTATTTTTTTTCCTTCAAACACAATCCACAAAAGTTAAACCAGGTCAGCCTCATAAACTGCTGTTAAAGCAAGCTTTGTTAATGATTTGTGGACTACCCACAAGTAAAAAGGTGGGCATAGCTATTCAGAGTTACAACACCCTTGTACTGTGGTCTTATAACTTCTCAAAAGTAATCAGATGAGAGGTTAACCTGTAATGGCATGATCATGGCCCTGTCCCTATCACCAGATCTTACCAAAGGCGCACTTTTCCTGTGAGCAAAACAGCTTTACCGTCTATGTTGATAATGGCTTAGTGCCACCACCCAATGCCACATCCATTTGTGTAGTTTGCTCTTCCTCATTTCCGTCATCTCATGCACACCTCAGAGAAGAAACCTCTAGCTTGTAAATGTCAAAGGTATTTTTATATTAGATTATGCCAGTGATGAGAACTGTATTTTATGTAATTGGAATATGTTTTTATACTTTATAGCTCGGAGGCATGGTCTAATAGCAATAATGAAGTAAACATTTTCTTTTGTTAATATATATATAAGATATAAAAAAAAATTATCAGGTTAGGTATATTTTTTGTTGCAGTTGATACTTTTTATTGCATTATGACTTCAGGTGAATAATTTGAATTTTTACATGTCACTTTAGATAGTTTACTGTGATGTGCTGTAAAAGTCCATTAATCTACAAAAGTTGTACCTTTTAAAAATACTTCTGCTCAGTAAAAATTAAGAACAGGATTTGAGCTTTTCCCCTCTTCGTAATTATTCTTTAGTTAAGTAGCTTCCTTGTAACACACATACTAAGTTCAAGGATATCTGGATGTTTATCAGAATAACTTCTGGGAAAACTTGATGTTATGCAAGAAAAATGTGCCATTCCTGATAGATTAAAAACAAAAAAAACCAAAACCAGCTGTCAAAAGTTTTGAGTTTGGTCAGAGCAGGGGAATGGGGGTCCTGAACCTTCCCTGGATCAATCTTTCAGTCATGGTGCTTTTCTTCTCACAAGACACAAATGCTGGGCCTGATTTCTCTTCATCACCTTTGCCATAAACGAGTGAGGTGTTTTCATCACTCCATCTCCTCTTCTAAAATCAGAAGTTCCAACCCACAACTGCATTAATTTTTTTGAAAACCCATAAAACTGTAGGGAGATTCTCCTTGTGAAATATCTAGATCAGTTCTTAGGACTAGTATTACTGTGTCTGCCTTTAGCACTTTAGTCTGCAAATGTTGGGTTTGCATGATTGGATGCTCCTGCGTATTTAGTAGACACATGAAAAGCTAGCTTGTCTAGTTTTCAGCCTAGTTTCCATTGTTCTTAACGCCCAGATTCCTGTGTACATCCCAGACACTGGATAATCACTTCAAGTGAAAATATAGCCAGAGTCCTTTGCACTTGTAGCTACCTGAGCTAACATAATTCTTCCATTGTGTTATAGTTTCTCCAGGTTTACTGATTCATACTTGACAACATATATCTCAATACAAAATATCTGTGGTGGGGTCAATTGAGAATGACGCATATGCATTTAATGATGCATGTGCATTGCTGGTTCTGCCCCCAGTTTAATATCTCCCCACCCCCCACCCCCAGTTTAGAAAGGACAGTGAAAGATTATTCTTTCCATTTAGAGCAGGGGTAGGCAACCTTTCCTCTTTAAGGGCCGAGGGACTTCAGCTCAGAAGCCTCAGCCATGTTGGCCAATAGTCCCATGTTGGCCAATAGCTCCTGGGATTCTGGGAGCTGAAATCCCTCAGCCCTTAAAGGGGAAAGGTTGCCTGCCCCTGATTTAGAGTCTCTGAAACCTGAAACCCTGCTATTTAATAGTACATGTGCTCTTTAGAATGAATGCATTACCATGTATATTCTTTATTGGGGTACTGATTGTCAGTTTAATGTATGAATTGTTTTTCACTTATGGTTTGCACAAGAGTATTTCGTACATATGCCAAAGCTCTGTTTCTATTGTTCTGTTTCTTTCCCATGCAAAAATCTGTATTGGTTTGTTTTTAAAATGTTTTCCTTAAAAGTTGTGTTCTCTTTTCTGCCTTTAACTTTCAGTGCTTTGTTTCTTATTCTCTCCACAGTTTTTCTTAAATAAAAATCTGTAGTACTGTTCTTGGTTTCTCCATTTAATAATACTGCCTATTGCAGTGTTAATATATGCCATCCTTGTGTCTCCCTTAATATGTTCCCATCAGTATATTAGCAAGAGGGTCAGCTTGACCACACAAGCTGAAACTGTGTATCTTTGTATTCTACAAATGTGTTCATGGGATGCATCAGTAGTACAACAGAGGAATATGATTCTGACTTTAAAAGTATGAATATTGGATGTTAACAAAATTGAAAAGATAAGATCAAAAGGGTTAAGTAAGCGGTTTTCATGACAGAAGTGGATGTTCACGCATGAAACCTTGTAATTTCTGATCAGGAAAGGTCCTTCTTCTCCCTTTGTCATAATTAGAGATAGAAAATTGGGTGACATCTCCACTATTTCCTTTAGGATCAATTGGTGGACACACTTTAGAGCTGACTGTTGGATATGCTTGACTTTAGGGGGGAAAGTGTCTTTGCTTTGGCTGAAGATCTTGCAGCTTTCCTCCCTCTTGCTTACTTGCGATGGACAGTGTTTTGTGTCATTCATTGTGTCAGGTGTAGAGCCAATAGGCGGATAGTCCTGCCTTTGCCTGTTGGATTATTAGATTACAGCCATCTTTAGCTAATCATAGAGAACAGTTGAATAGGGCTGTATGGCTGTACATGCAAACATATCCTGGAGGGGCGACTCATACATGTAAGTCTGAAGCAGAACTTGAAGCATATAGGTTGTGTTTTGAAATGTGGCCATGATGAGAAGCCTATGAGGCATGGTCATCCAAGCATGCTTAGACTCCTCCAGATCTTTATGCTTAACATGCAGTGGTCTCTAGGGAGGGTACTTACACATAAGGCCCTGCAGCTCTATTACCCTATCCTCTGGGGATGCCTGACCTCACATCTCTTCCCAATAGTACATAAGACTTCTACAATCTGGTGTACTCCACATATTTTAGACTACAGTTCCTGTAAACCCTATTTAATGTGACTGATGGTTGGAGTTACTGACTAAAACATCTAAAAAAAACACATCAGTCACAGGTAAGAGTAAGATTCATCAGAGAGGTAGGTGTATACAGAGAGGTGTAGTAACATCAAGTTTTTATAATGACCCTTATGAAGGTCTTTCAAGACCCTCCGGATGTTGTTGGACTGGAAGTCCAAGCAACTCTTGTCAGCATAGCCAATGATGAGGAATGCTGGATGCTGTAGTGAACATCTGGACTACATGATTCGCACCTCTGCTTTAGAACAAACTGGCACAGAATTTTATAGACAAAGTTGCTGTGACTACCTGTTATGTTGCAAATGGTCTCAAAACAAGATGTGTCTTTTAAATAAGTTGTTTGGATTAAGTGAAGTCTATACAGAGATGATTATCAAATGCACACATATGTGTGTGTGTATATCTATCTATCTATGACCTGTATAACTGGAGAGAGCCAGCATGGTGTAGTGATTTGAATGTTGAATTAGGACTTTGGGAAAACAGGGTTTGAGCCACCCACCCCCAAGCAAAGGAAACCTACTGTGTGACCTTGGACAAGTCACACTGTCTCAGCTTGAGTGGAAGGCAAAGGCAAACCCCCTCTGAACAAATCTTGCCAAGAAAACCGCCACTATAAGTCAGAAATGACTTGAGGGCACACAACAAAAATAATATCCATCCATCATTATGTAATATCCATCCATCTTTATGTAACATCTACAGTATTACTACTTTTTATTTCTACTAATATCTGCTGTGGAAAAAATTGTTTAGATGGAGGCCCATCTTCAACATTCAGTTCTTGAAAATACCTTAAAATGGGTACCGGGTTGCTGCAGTGTTGTCCTCCTTTATTTCTCCTGTCATCATACAAAAATGGCTATTTAAATTTTTCTGCAAAGGTAACTGACCACATTCTACTTTACTACATGACCACATTCTATATATTTGTAAAATTAGAACCCTTGGGCATTTTTCCAGTTTCTGGCAATCTCAGCTTTTGCAGCTGGCAGTCCTTTCTACCACAACCCCTCATTTTCTTCAGTAAACAATAAAACAAGTAATAAAGTTAATTTTATCCTATAACAGAGTTACTGTTTGTCCTATTATTTTATTTAACCCTTCAATTGTTTTTCAAAGTATTTGTCTACTTATAAAACACCTATAGTAGGAATGTAAGGACTTCACCTTAAGGCATTTCCAAGCTAAAATTTGGTCTCAGGATGAAGAGGGATGAGAGTGGAGAGAAACACACCACAGAACTTGGTGATAAAAACATTCACGTTTCTGTGATGTGCACTAATGTGTGCAGCATTATGTGCTCAGCACAACTCCGTTTGTACTCTAGTTTCACTTGAATACAGTGGACTCTCCACATTTGCTGGGGTTTGGGGCACAAAACTCCCATGTAAGGGGGGGAGGGAACCTGCAAATAGATTGGGCCCTTGGTTTTATATGGTGGGGTTTGGTGCCAGGAACCCCCCTGGATACCAAAATCCATGCTCAAGTCCCATTAAATACAATGGCAGAGTAAAATGGTGTCCCTTATATAAAATGGCAAAATCAAAGTTCACTCTTGGTGTGTGTGTGTGTGTGTGTGTAATATATAATATATATACATACACAAACTGGATGCTTGAATCAGTGGATATGGAAGGCTGACTATAAAGCCCACTCACTATTTGTTTTACCTGAGATAACACTCCTTTGACATTTGTAGGTCCTCCAGTGCAACTCTGTGATCAACATCTGCCAGATGTTGTGCGTAGAATTGCATTGGAGGACCTACAAATGCCTAAAGAAGTGTCATTTCTAGAAACCTCTAGGTCCTCCAGCGTGATTTCTGCTGACGTTGCCCACAGAGTCACACACTGGACCTAGAGATTCCTGAAGAGAACACATTAATCAAATCCGTGAATAATCAAATTGCAATATTCACAGCTGCAAATGCAGAGGGCCGACTGCATACAAAACCTACGGCATCTGATTTGCCGCCCTCAGAAACCCCTCAGGTCTGGAGCAGCTGAAGCTCCTTACCAAATACAGTTTCCCACAAGAGGAAAGGACCTTCCTCTCCAGATGTTTTTTGACCTCAGCTCTTAAAAGCCCCCCTCAGCACGGCCCTTGGCGCACACTGGGAGAGGCAGTCCATCTTCTGAAGGGTTGCGCTTGATCTATCTGGCTTCAGAGGTAACCAGACTTGGTCCTCCTTTTCCAGGACAGTCCTCTGTTTCAACCTTCTGTCCAGGAGGGATTCCAAAATGACCTCCATTTTGAACATGACTAAGTATGGATATAAATGTCTGTGAGTGTTTTTAGCTTTTATATGTGGCAAAGGCCTATGTTTTCCTGGAATGTCTCCCCTTTGGAGCAGTCCCAGGGTGACCAGAGGACCTCCTCCTTTTTCCAGGACATGTCCTCCATTTTGAGCATGACTATAAGAGGCCATAGATTTACATGCCTGTGAGTGTTTTTGGCTTTTATATGTGGTAAAAGCCTACATTTTGTGGTGCCTTGGCATGCAATACCTGTCGACTGTCTAGGACTCATGGGAATTGCACTCCAGGAACACTTGGAGGGCTACAACTTTTCTCGAAGGGCCGTCCCTGGGAGAAGAACGAGAGGCCGAATCCCTCCCCCCCCCCCAAAAAAGAACGGGCTGACACGATGCATCTACACTGCAGAATTAACGCAGTTCGACACCGCTTTAACTACCATGGCTCCATGCGATGGCATTCTGTGGGGTTTGTAATTTTTGTGAGACATTTTAGCCTTCTCTGTCAAGAGAGCTCTGGGTGCCCCCAGCAAACTACAAATCCCAGGAGTCCATAGGATTTGTAGCCGCGGCGGTTAAAGCGGCGTCGAACTGCGTCAATTAAGGCGTGAGAAGAGAGGAAAACAAAAGGCCGCCGCGGTTGGTCAGGCGACGCCCGCTTTCTTCGGCGCTGGTCCAACCCAGCTATTGTGACCTCACAAATGCGTACGCTCTGGCCCCGCCCACCGAGAGCCGATGGCTATAAAAGGCCGACCGGGCTCCTTAGCGACTCCAGAGGAGGCTCCGGCAAGGGGCGAGGAGGGAGCGTTAGCGCTGCCGACGCCGGAGAGCGAAATTTTCAAAAAACAAAATAACGGAACGAAAGGTTGGCGCGTGGCCAGAGGCAGCAGCCAGGAAGGGAAAGGCGGGAGCGCCCCCTGGTGGCTCGCGGGAGAAGGAGAGGGCGGGAAAGTGAGGGAGCGGAAGAAGGAGGGAGGTTTTAGGGCAACGGCTGGCCGCCTGAGGGTCCCCTTTCCTTCCCTCTAGAGACAAGGGTTAGAATCCTAACTCGCCCCTGGAACCCAGTGGGTGACCTTGTGCAAGTCACACTCTCTCCGCCTCAGGGGAGGGCAAGGGGAAACCTTCTCTGAACCAAGGAAACCCCCTGAGAGAGTCGCCAGAAGTCAAAAATGACCGCAAGTCACATCAACAATATGGGAATTGCCTCAGGAATTATGAAACTTATTTCCTGAACACAGTGGTCCCATAAAGAGATGTTATCCATTAAAAAAATTGTTTTTGTGTGCCTTCCAAGTCATTTTTAATTTATGGTGACCCTATCATGGGGGTTTCCTTGGCAAGTTTCTTCAGAAAGGGTTTACCATGGTCATCCCCTGAGGCTGAGAGAGTGTGACTTGTCTAAGGTCACCCAGTGGGT
>CM034706.1:63057825-63071710 GCA_020142125.1 Phrynosoma platyrhinos | reverse complement strand
AATCATTTGAAGGCACACAGTAACAAGTGTGTCACAGTAAGGTCCAACATACACTGCAGAAATAATCCAGCTTGAAACCGCTTTAACTGCCCTGGCTCATTGCTAGGGAATCCTGGGAATTGTAGTGTATTGTGGCACCAGAGCTCTCTGACAGAGAAGGCCAAATATCTCACAAAACTACCGTTCCCAGAATCCCCTAGCAACATTGAGCTGGAGCAGTTAAAGTGGTCTCAAACTGGATTATTTCTGCAGTGTGTTTTGGACCTAATTGTCAAATGGTTTCCATATTTCCTTGCAAGAAGGGTGTTAATGTGTTTAGTGGAATATACATACTCCTTTGAAATGGTTGGGTAATGGTGGCACTCCAAATGTTGGACTACAATCTACAATTCACATCAGTCCCAGGCAGCATAGCACAGCCACTGGTGAGAGATTGTGATAGATTATGTCCAAAAACATCTGGAGTACCTTCTAGCTCCTGTTTATATATGTGTGTGTGTGTGTGTGTGTGTGTGTGTGTGTATATATACACACACATACATACACACACACACACACACACACACACACATTACATGAATGAGACCCACTGTAAGTTTGTAGACCAAGTATGGCAAGAATAATTTTGAGGTTACAACAGAAAAGTGAACAGAAAACTAGACCAAACATTTATGGGTACCAAATATTTGATAGCTGACTTTTACTATAGATCATGGGTAGGCAACCTTTCCCCTTTAAGGGCTGAGGGACTTCAGCTCCCAGAATCCCAGGAGCTATTGGTGAACATGGGACTATTGGCCAACATGGCTGAGGCTTCTGGGAGATGAAGTCCCTATAGATGCATCTTCACCCAATTTAGTGTCTGCAAGTTGATATTATGACCTCTGGTTCCCTAAATCTCTTTCAGGCCCTGCGTTGTTCATTCTGAGGCAAGTGGAGTTTTGTAAACCAAAATTATGAAGCGGTATTTCCTGGGGTGTTGCATCTTCCGTTGTAGTCAGCAACTGAAAATACACTTTCAATATTGCTTTGCCGCTGCTTTGCTCCCCTAAGGGATGGTTTTTGAAACCTCCTTTGGGGGAATTACACAGTCTCACAAAAAGTTCACGCGTGATAGGCTTTTCCCCTGCCCATCCGAAAAGTCATGCTTTTCCTCCTCCCTACTCAGTTGTTACTCCGCATACTTAACTCATCCTCTTTTGCACCAGAATAGAGAGAAGGAATCTGGAAGCATTCACAGAATGGGTAATTAATGTGTGGAACTCACTGCCACATTATGTGCGCACCTGATCTTGGAAACTAAGCAGGGTGGGGCCTGGTTAAGTCTTGGATGGGAAGGCACCAGGGAATATCAGAAATCTCCAAATAGGGCTATAGAAGAGACTTGCCTGAGACCCTGGAAAGTCATGTCAAATCAGTTGACAGTGGTCCAAAACACACTGCAGAAATAATCCAGTTTCAGACTGCTTTAACCGCCCTGGCTCAATGTGAGGGAATTCAGGGAACTGTAGTTTTGCGAGACATTTAGTCTCTGTCAGAGGTCTGGTGCCACAATAAACTACAGTTCCCAGTATTACTTAGCACTGAACAAGAACCATTAAAGTGGTCTCAAACTGGATCATTTCTGTAGTGTGTTTTGGAACAGTATTTAGCTAGAGGTGTTGCAGACTGCCAGAAATAGTTAATAGAGAATCCAGAGACAGACCTATATAAGCCATTTATGTGTGAGAATTAACATTCTCACACATAAATGGCTTATATAGGTCTGTCTCTGGATTCTCCATGCCAAACACACATCTGAGGAAGTCAGCTCAAGTCTACGAAAGCTCATGCTACCAACTTATTTCTTTCAGTTAGGGCCTTTGCAGACTGCCAGAAATAGTGCAAATTGAGTCCACTTTAAGGGTTAGGGTTAGGGAATCATGGGAACTGTATTTTATTGTGGCACCAGAGCTCTCTGACAGAGAAGGCTCAATGTCTCAGAAAAAAACAAACAATTCCCATGATTCCCTAGCATTAACCCTAACCCTTAAAGTGGACTCAATTTGCACTATTTCTGGCAGTCTGCAACCCCCCTTAGATGGCTCAAATGGTCTCAGGATAAGGCAGCTTCCTATATGATGATGGTCCTCCTTTCCTCACTTCCCATATTGGCTGTAATGAGAATTAGAATAAGTAATAGATGAGAAGGAGAACAGTGTGTTGCTGTTTGGTAGGTAGAGCCTCCATGTTCAGAAGCAGTATATCAGCAGCAGCTTGTGGTCTGAGAAGGAAAAGGGGCTCACCTCATCTCTCAGGCCATGGGGTGCCTTGTATTTCTTAATACTAAATGGTTCAGGGGACATTTCCAGGTATGGATGGGTTGTTACTGTCATCTCGTGGCCATCTTTGTTAGTCATCCTGGGAAACAAGGATGCTGGACTAGATCAGAACTTTGGTCTCAATTAGCAAATTCTGCTTCTCTCTCAAATGGGGTTGATGATGGACTTGGGAAGCTGCACATTATAAAAAAGGGAGGCAGCATCTGCCCTGATAGAAGATGTACTGTGAAAGTTCAGAAATAAGTAAAGTTCTTGTAGATCTGATGCTTTGAAATTGGGGTGGGTGGGTGGATAGGTTGAAAGTTCCTACTAGCTTGGTGACCACAGCTTCTGCAATTCCATCTTTTGGAAATCTGGGGGGGTTGTAGTTCCAAACAGTAATGTTTCCAAGCTTTGTTAGGATCTGACTAAGTTCTGGTCACTACCAGACCTTTCACTGTTTGGAAAGCACCACCACATTATTTGAAACTGGGGGTAAATTCTGATGAAATCTTTCATACCAAATAAGTGTTCTTTTAAAATGTTCCTTTGAATTAGTTCATATTAGCATGATGTGAGGTGTTTTTATTCCTGGAATTTCACCATTGGGCTTGTTCTTAAACAATATCTGTAACTTGGCATATTCTAACAACATATTTTTCACAACAGAGTCAAGACAGAGAATCATATTGTAGATATCAGAGGCAAGCTGATTTTATTTGAGTGCCAAAAATATCCCCTGAATAGCAACCTTATTTCAAAAACAAGCCTCATTGAGTTCCACAGAACATTTTGTTGTAAGTGTGCTTCATATTGTTGCCCCAAGAAGGAATGCAAAAACAGCTGAGGTGATACCTATCACTGAACCAACATCTGCTATTGAAGGAAGATGCCTGTAGCTTAGACTTAGGTCAGAAGAGATGGGAAAATAATAACTGTAAGTGAAGAGCAAAGATAAATATGAAGAGCAAAGATAAATGTTTCGCTCATTCGTTTTCATTTTCTTTATGTTGTGGCAACATAAACATGGATAAGAAGTGTTCTACAGGCTTTTTCAGGAATCAAAGAGGCATAGTTGTGGCGCAGAAATGGTCAAATCGTGACCCTCTGAATGTGCTCCCTCATCCTTTATCACTGGCCATATTGACTAGGACTGATGGGATTTGCAGTCCAATGTTTGAAGGGTCACAATTGCCCACTCTTGTTTTAAAACAATGCCATTTAAATTCTTCAGATACGTACTCTATTGAATAGATATGATAGTAATTATGGTAGTGATCATTTGTGTAAATTAATCTTGCATGTAACAGGGAAAATCTGACTCTCCTGGATACCTTAAGAATTTGGAATAGGCAGGAGATTGTGAAGTACATTTGCCACTTGCCCAGAATATTCTTAGAACATTTACAAAAATGGCCACAATCTTGAAACGTTAAGCAATAACACCAGCCCAACGTAGCTTTACATCTCTACATTTTTAATAAACTCATGTGTTCAGTTGGAATTCTCAGAGGCAGGGAGAACTTAGGAGCCACAAAGACATACTTAACAGAAATTGGTTTTACTTTACATTCTTTATATTGTATATAGATTTATTTAATACATTTATGTTGTTTTTATTCTGGAAGCAAATTTAGGAGACTGTGATCTTGAAAGGCAGCCAATTAATGGGTGAAATAACTTACTGCATGTGAATCCATTCTGAACAGATGAAGAAAGCTTAGAAAAGTTACATTTTGGACTTCAATTTATAGAATTTCCCAGCCAGGATTCCCTTTCTGGTTGAGACAATCTCAGAACTGTAATCCAAAAAGTAACTTTTCTAAGTTCTGGGACTGACTCCAGTGACAGTAGTCCTTTTCTTTCAATCAGTTTCTTTTCCTTCCAGTTGTGAAATTGCAGTTTTGTCTGCAAGTGCCAACGACAATGCATACCGCAAAGCCCAGGATGGTGGTTCCTTATGGCCTCAAGACTCTACTTGAGGGAGTGAGCAGAGCAGTTCTGAAGGCCAGTCCATCCAACATCACTGAGTTTGCTGCGGTCTATTTCAGAGAGCTGATAGTTTTTCGAGAAGGTTTGCTTTTGCTTTCTCTTTGTTTTTAATTTTTAAATAAAGTTAGTCATTGATTCATAGAGCAATACTGACCATTATTGTGGTAATTTAATGTTGGCTCCATTATATAAATTGTTAACAACAGCCCCTCTTAAGTCTTTTAAAATCAAATTGTTTGAAATCTTATATTAATGTTTTTTTTGTTCTATTTCTTCCCCAGAACACCCTAATTTGGATATTAAAGATCTGGTGAGAGAATTTCATGTCACTAGAGGTAGGAAATTAGCAGAATAAAAATAGTTCTTTGGTCAGACTGTAAATTATGTAGAATAATAACCATAATTAGAGAGAGAGAGTGTGTGTATGTGTGTACTTAAAACACCATTCTAGTGTCTGTGACTGATTTGTAGAAGAAATCTGGCAAGAGCTGCAGAAGTAGTTTTTCATGCCATTTCTCCCCAACCTCCCCCAACTTCTTTTCCCAGAAAAAATAAAAGGAGCTGGGAATGCAGGGTGAATTTTCAGAAAAATAGTATTGGGGCAAGAAGGTTATAAGTTCTTTCTTCCATTGTACCAGTCTCCCATTCACAGACCTCCCTCTCACTTTTGACTTGGGGAGCTAAGCCGCTGTTGTGCAAGGAATGAGCACAGGGTTTTTGCACCTGTTGCACAGATCACAGAATCATAGAGTTGGAAGAGAGACAAGGGCCATCCAGTCCAACCCAACCCCCTGCCATCAGAAGTACCCAATCAAGGCACGTCCGACAGATGGCCATCCAGCCTCTGTTTAAAAATCTCTAAAAGAAGAAGACTCCACCACTCTTCAAGGCTGCGTATTACACTGGTGGACAGCTCTTACTCAAGACAAAGTTAGCACCCACCCCAATTACAGTATCACAGAAACAGAGCATCAATTAATGCCAACCCAACTCTTAATATATTAACAAAATTAACAAAATATCTAGTAAACTCAAATGTATATTTCAAAAACCATTTTTGTGTGTGTATGTGTACTGTAATATTACAATACCACCAATCACTATTCCTTGAAAAAGTCCTTCACATATATTTTTGGTATTGGATGTGTAGAGAAGATTGATTGGAGAAATATAGAAAATCTCTTACTGTCCGGGAGTTCTTCCTGATGTTTAGATGGAATCCATTTTGGTTCTCAGATGGTTACATAACTTTGAAAAAAACCCTGTTTTAATCTTTTAGTCTTTAACTTGTTCTAACTTATTGATGGGTTTAATATGTTTTTAGTCTATTATTGTTTTATACTGTTTTAACTTGTTGGTATTGGTTTTACCTGTATGACATCTTGAGAGATTTTGATAGAGAGTGGGATAGAAATATAATTAATAAATAAACCTTTGGAACCTATGCTGGTGTATATTGACACTATGCTAAAAGTGAATTACAAAGTGGAGGCCAGTCTTCCTCACCCCTGCACTCCCAGCAGACTTCACTATCATGCCAAAACATTACTTCCACTTTAATTTTCATTTGGGGAGAGGAGCAAAAATGTTGCATTTTGCAGTGTTTGTGACTCTTTTTTTCTGATTTTGAGTCCAAACTCCACCACTACTCTCTCAACTGATATATGATCACTGGGCTGTATTTTCCCTATGTCTAGTGTATAAGAACATGGACTTTAATTTGGTGTTCTGTCCCAAGTGATGGATCATAATGTGATTCTTGAAGTGGAGCCTAACTGAGGCCATTGATCTGGTGAAGCATGTTGAACTGTGTGTTTATTTCTGGGTTGGGGGCTAGTATAGTAATTAATATCCTGCCTTTCTCCTAAATGGGACCCTAGACAGTTCAGAACATGAATTAAAACAAGCTACATGTCTGTGTACCCTGAAGGTATCAGAGTCCAAATGGTCTTGGAAGCTAAGGTGGGTCAGGCCTGGTTAGAACTTGAATGGGGGGGCACCAAGGAGTACCCGATTCTGTAGGCTGTATTTCTGAAAAAGGCAGGGGGCAACCACTTCTGAATATTCTTTGCCTAAGAAAATCCTATGAAATTCATGAGCTGACAAGTAGCTCAAAGATGTGTGCATACACACATATATACAAATTAAACATAATGATTTTTTAAAAAAATATTAAACTACCATATTGAAATATCAACACCTTAAAACAATATAAAATCATTTTAAAATGTTATGTATAGATGGGCAAGCCTCCAATATACCTGGATTATAATCACATGTGCTATAGTGAAGCTCCTGGTATATTGGGATACGTCTCTTTGCAGAGTTGCAGCACAGCTCTAGTTGAGGCCAAAGCTCTGTTCTCCCTGCCACATATATTTCTGCATAATGAGAGAATTGAGAATTAAACTAGGGAGGCAACTTGGAAAAGTGACTATATGGTATGTGCTAGCTTTGAGGTGGGAAGCAAGGAACAGGGCAGTGCCGTTACTTTAACGGTATTGCTAGAACCTCCCAGAGTCCAAGATGTGAGGGTCATTTTTGTTGTTGTTGGAAGAGAAGGTGGATGGGACCCGTCCCAGGACAAAGGCAGAATATAAAATAAACACATTGAAAAAGAAAAGTATTTTGGATGCCTTCATGGAGCAGAAAGTGTACTGGAGCACAATAGAAACATGTCTATATGAACAAGAGTACTTAGTGTGCCATAAACTAATGGCATTTATTAGGTTCCAAAGAGCTTCATTCTGAATTTTCCCTTTGACTGCCAACTCTTTGCACTGCTTCAGAGGCTGTTTTGCAGGTTCACCCAACTTTCTATAGTGATTCAGGAGATGTGTGGTGGATGGTAAGGGAGTCTTAAAGAGGCTGAGCATTAGAATCCTTCAGAAGATCCATTATGCGCATGGACACTTTGCCCATAGCTCTTTGAATGACTTCCATTCCTCAAAAGCCAGGAATTGTGTTCAGATTATGTTGTTGCAGGTCAGAAGTCATGCATTCTGTAGATATGCACCTTGGCAAGTATCCTGTTGATAACATACATAGAAGTCATTATGCCCCTTTATGAACTTTTTCACATGGGGAAAGAAATGGGCATTGTCTCCTTCTGCATAGCCCCCACCCAGCAACAGCTGGGAAGATGTTCTTTCCTTGCTTAGTGATTGACCTTGTGCATAGGTTAAACTTTTCTTGGTGCTCAAGAGAAAAATGAACGTAGGCATGTTAGTGCAACCAATCAGTAGTCAGGGAGACACAGCCTTTGACTATTGCACACCAGTAGTCTCTGCTGCCTACCATAAGGATATGGGGACAAAATTAACATTTTTGCCAGCATGCTATATGGTCTTAGCTCATGTGAAATAGCAAAAAGTCAAAATATGAGTTGTGCATGTTTAAATAGAGTTTCTAAAATGATTAACTGTTAATCCTTAAAAATTATTATTTTAAATTTTATTATAAATTAAATAAATTTAATTTAATTATTATAGGTTATAATAAGCAGAATATAGCATTGGCTTTTGTGGACTAGAGTCCAGAATGCTTTGTGCTATAATAAACCCATTTGTTTTTTAAGCTGCCGAAAGACTGTTGATTTTTGCTGTAAAAGACTTCAGTAAACATTAATGTTAACAGAGTTCTGAAGTAATTACCTTTTTGGACTACATCTTCAAGAAACAAACCCTCCCCCAGCCTACAACTGAAATACATTTTAATACATAGAAAGAATATTTCCAAGCTCTGAATGTTCATAAAATATAAAAATGTTGCTGACTGTTCTTCACCTTTCTTAGTCCTTTTGTGTGTGTTCTCTAGAATGAAGATGAATGTTTATTTCTTACTGATTCTCCACATATATTTCTTTATCTTCCTCTAAGGAAAAGTAACTTGGACCCTGGTAGCTATAGTCATGAATAATTGTTCTAGGAAAGCAGATAAATTGTGGCAATACCCATTTTCACATCCTCTATCTATGATGAGCTTTAAAACCTTACTTCATTGTACCTTATTCCGTCACCTCCCCCTCTATCTCAGTCACAAAGAATGAAGCAAGGAGTAACAATAGATAGCTGGATGCGTCTAAGAGTTATGCTTCACATAACCTCTGTTGGAGGTGAGGAACTGTTCTTGCCCTGAGTCCTGATAGTAATATTGAGATGCAGAAGAATCCTCTAGTTAGTGTCATCCAAATGTATTGCCCCTGCCCAAGATGTGGATAAGGAAGGGTTGTAGTCCAGCACTCCTAGAGGGTACCAGATTAGCGAAGGCTATGTGGGATCTTCTTGGACTCCCCTTTCAGTACCATTTAAGTCTGTTGCAAAACAAAAGGAATATCCTCAACAAACTTCTTTCCAAATAATAAAGTCATAGTATCCACTTTAATCATCATAACTGTATCTTTTTGCCTGCAACAATGAATCAAATTATTATTTTATCACTGTATGCAAAATGATATTGGAGATTATCAGACAGGAAAAAAGCTGGGAGTAAAAGACATACTCCCAGCAAAGAAGCACAATTGTGGAAGATTTTCAGACACATCATGTTTATCCAGGACTTAACCCATGAAGAACCAGCAGTGCTCCAACAACAAACCATTCATGGCGAACTTCCGTGTTGCTGGAGCTTAAATCCTGAAACTCAGGTGGAGAACATTTGGATAAAAATTAAAGGGGAAGGAAACAACAGGGATGTTATAGTGGGAGTCTACTACAGACCCCCAAGTCAGACTGAGGAATTGGATGATGCCTTTCTAGAACAGATGATCACAAACTCAGATAGGAGAGATGTAGTAGTGATGGGTGACTTCAACTATCCTAATATTTGTTAGAGGTCAAACTCAGCCAATACATCAAGGTCTAGCAAATTCCTCACTTGCTTTGAAGATAATTTCTTTGTCCAAAAGGTGGAAGAGGCAACAAGGAGATCAGTTATTTTAGATCTGATCCTAACCAACAGGGATGACCTGGTAAATGGGGTAAAAGTGGTAGGATCCTTAGGTGGGAGTGATCAGGCCAGAGCTCTCTGACAGAGAAGGCTCAATGTCTCAGAAAAAAAATTCAGTTCCCATGATTCCCTAGCACTGAACCAGTGGCCTCAAGCTGCACTATTTTTGCAGTCTGTAAAGGCCCTTAGTTCTATATTGGTATAGTCCTATACTCCTATATATAGGCTACCAACTTGTCAATATCATTCCTGAAGTTTTATTGAAAGATGTAAATCATTTCAAAGACTCATAACTTTGGATTGTTAATAGTAGAACCTTTTGATAAACTGCTGAATGATTGGTCAACATTTTTGTAGAACTGTTGATGTAATGAGCCTAGTTGAGATTAGTAATGAGATTTTGCCCTAAGTGGTTTGGATTTCAATTCCTAGAAGCCCCTGTTAGCACGGCCAGTGAGAAGGCATTATAGGATTGGTATACCAAAACATCTTGATGACAAAGGGTAACTTTACCAGGCTTTTAAAAAAAGCTCCTAGACTTGCTTCATATTTATTCCTCTGCAGTGGAAGGATGGGCTGAGAGAACATCTGCAGCTACTCCAGTGCCCCGTTCCAAAAGGGCTGATGTTGGTGATGCATTTCGGTCAGACTTGGACACGACACCAATGTCTGATGAACCCAAACGGAAGGAGAAATCGACTGACACTGAAGAGGACCAAATAAATGAAGAACCTCAGCGTGAACTGAGCAGCAAGACTACCCAATTCCCTTCAACTGTGGATGAATTTGTAGAAAAGGCTGGGGACGAAAAGGGAGCAGGACTTGCCTATGTCCCTGCTGATCCAGCCCAGCTAGCAGCGCAGATGCTAGGTAACATTGAAACTTTTGCTTCTGAACCTGACTTGAAGGATGTGGCAATTTCTGTGCAGACCCTTCCTACGTTGTCCCACAGCGCAGAGAACATTGTAGCTCCTGCAGCAGTGGCAGAACCTGCAGAAGCAGCACCTTCACCTGCGCCTGCCCCTGAATCTGAACCTGAACCCATCCCTGAACCCACCCCTGAACCCACTCCTGAACCTGAACCTGAACCTGCCCCAGCAGAAGCAGCTGCTGAAGAGGAAACACCTGTCCCAGCAGAAGCAGAAGCAGAACCTACCCCTGCCCCTGCTGAAGCAGAACCTGCCCCTGCTGAAGCAGAACCTGCCCCAGCTGAAGCAGAACCTGCCCCAGCCGAAGCAGAACCTGCCCCAGCCGAAGGGGCACCTGCAGGTTCAGCACATTCTCTCAGGGTTGGGTCAACCACTCAAAGTCAGACCTCCGTCCATGGGGAAGTAGCTCCCTCAGGCAGTCAGGCTGAGCAACCACCTGCTGACGCAGTAGAGCCCGATGTCCCAGACCCCTTGCAGGAAGAACAGCCACCCCCGCCAGCACCACCACCTCCTCCCGATAAAGACCTATTGCAGGCTGAGCCTTGTCCAAGTGAAATTGAGGTCACGTCAGACTTATGTATCACACCCATGTGTGAAGATGATCCCGAGGCTGGTGGAGAGCCCCCACCACCACCTTACGTAGAGCAGTTTCCGCAGCAGATAGTTATTCCCTTCGTAGACACAGTAGCATGTCTCTTAGATCCTCTAACAGCTTCACTAAATGCAGGCCAGTTGACTAGTATTCTAGATCCATCTGCAGATGATGCAGAATGTGACCCTGACAGGATGGATACTCCAGAGCAGCTGAGATCAACTGACCCAGGTTTTATTATGTCAGGTAAGAAAGTCGAGCTCTTTCTGTTGTAGTACTACTTTAGCTCCATAAGTAGCAAACTGCTCCATCTCCTCAAATGCACTTGTACTGGTGAGAGCCCTGCTGAAACCAGTAGGGCTTGTGCCAGGAGAGTGCCTTGAGGACTGAAGCCTTGAGGCTAAAGCCAATGTTAATCCTACCAGAGCAGACCCACTGAAAAGAATGAGACTTGTTAGTCATCATCTCTGTACCTCTCAGTGATTTCAGTGGATCTATTCTTTTTGGGACCAGCACTGGATTTAGTCTTTAAGATTTTAAATGCAAGTACCCATGTCAGTACAGGGCTGAGGCAAATAAAGGGAGTTACAGGTCCCACCGCACTTGCCTCAGTAGAATGTGCATGTATGGAATTTTTGCTTCCAGGTGTGCAGTTGGTTGTGAGTAAGCCCCATAACTTCACCTTGCAGGAGTATTGTCTGACCTAGTTTTCTGTCACAAGTATTACATTGTTTTCTGCAAAAAGATTGCTTAGGACAACACTCAGCAAGCAAGTTATGGGGCAGTTTTGGCAAATTACATATTTAGGCCTCTCTTTAAAGCAGTGTTCCTTAAACTTTGTTCCCCCAGGTGTTTTAGACTTCAATTTCCAGAAGACCCAGCAGCATGGCAGATGGCCAACAATTCTGGGAGTTGAAGTCCAAAAGCCAAAGATTAAGAAGCATTGTTTTAAACCTTTCTCACAGTACACTATGCATCTTGAACCTAAATTTCATATGTGCTCATAGCAGCTGAGGGTAAGTGATGTGGGTGACTGTGGCTTATGTTTTTTTCATCAACCATTTTGACCATGGGTGGGGGATGGGTAGTCTGCCAGATGCTGTTGAACTGTGCTCCCATCAACTCTCTCCATTGCTATTCTGGCTAGGACTAATGGGAGTTGTAGTTTTAACAGCAGTTGGAGGATCACCAATTCCCCACTCCTGAGAAGGACTCTTAGCCATGGCACTAATGTAGGTGTTTGCATTTAAAACAAATGGTGGTGGTTGCCTGCGCTGTCCCATTAGGCCTAGTCTTCTTCAGCTCATCTACAGGGAATGGACTAATACTGGAGGCCTTGTTTTTGTTTTGCAACATGGTCTTTCCCACTTATTTCACTCTTTTGATAAAAAGCCAGTAGCCCATTCCTGTTCTCAGTTGGAGAAGGTCTTCTAACCTATTTTTTTTCAAATGACGTCACCTGATTTTGCCCTAGCATTTTACACTTTCCCCAGATTCAGTCACATCCCACTAGAGAGGTAGGTAGGTACAGTATAAAAGCATGTTACAAAAGAGAGAGAATGCCAAAGGACAGAGAAACACCAAAAGGTTGGCTTGGCTGGAGAGGAAGAACAATGATGCTGTGATAGAAGTAAGACTTATAGCTGGCCAGACATTTTCTATATCTGCTCTTTGGGGCACCTGGAACTGTAAATTTTAAAAAAGACCCTAAATTTTATATCCAATTGAATAAAAAAATCGCTCAGCTTAAAATATCACATTGTGAATTTGACACTTTGGATAGAATGCAGCATTTTAAAATGCTGGTCATGAGGGTTGGACTCTGCCTTTTTCCGCCCATCTAATAATTCTTGCAGCAAACCAGTGGTTCAAAGTTGCTTGAACGGATTCAACATGTTTCTTCTCTGTAGCTATCACATTTTGGACAAAGCTGGAAAAAATCTAGCTTGCTGAAGCTGTGTCGGCAATGGGATCATGTGTGTTGAATGCCTTCAACAATTTATTTCAATTTACCTTTGGTGACTGCATGTTGTTAATGCTGGGAGATAAAGTGAGCTAGATCAACCCTGTATAATAATAAAAAAGCAACTCATGAATCTTAATACAAGTTTCATCACCAGCTACAGCACTGCTGCTGTTCCTACATTTCAGCCATGCCAAACTTTCACCTCTGGCCTCCAGGGACTCTCTCCTCTCTGTAACATGTGTCCTCTTGCGGCATAAAGTTACATGTAAGGATATACAATATGACTGCAGTTCATGCATCCTAGTAGATGGTCTTTCATGCCAGCAAATTTTCTTTTAAATTTTTATTTTATAGCCATGGCAACAAGCGAACCAGGACAGCCACCACCATATTCTAATGTGTGGACTCTCTATTGTCTAACTGATTTGAAAGAACAAGGTCGTAAGTCACCGCCACCTCAACCACCCCTTCCACCTGTTGGAACTGGTGCGCCTGTTCCCCAGGCAACCCTATTCATATCTAGTGGTAAAGACCAACCGCAGTATCTACAGCCGCAGATGATACAACAAGGTCATCCACCACAAGTGTCCTCTCCAACTTATGTGATGATGGAAGATGGGAAGAAGGGAAATGCTCCACCTTTCATTTTAGTGGGCTCTTCTGTTCAGAATAAACAGGACTGGAAACCCATCCCTGGCCATGCTGTCCTCACGCAGCCAGATGCTGCTGGTAATGTGAGGAGGTTCGCTACCATACCTGTGCCAGTCGCCAGGCCAGCAGATTCGAAAAATGCCAACCCCAATTTTAACTCTGCACAGGATAGCGGCAGGCCTCCAACTCCAGTTTTTCTTTCAGTTGCCATACCACTGGAAGATGTGATGACTGGGAAGAAGGGTTCAGGCTCTGGGGATAAAGCACCCTTTGCAGGCAGTTACGGCATAGCAGGAGAGATCACATTTACTACTGCCTCAGTACGCAGGACAGAATAGAGTAAAGGTAAGTTCAGAAGCAAAGCTGGTGGTCTTGGTGAGAAAGCCAGCAGTTGTAAATATGGGAGGAAATGGGAAATTTAATAAAATAATAATAATAATAAAATTTATTTATATTCCCCCCCTTTGGTAACCCAATCAGGGCGGCTTACAGGCATAAAAACATATAC
>CM034706.1:63042613-63053180 GCA_020142125.1 Phrynosoma platyrhinos | reverse complement strand
CCCAGGACAAGATGGAAACAGGTGCTGGGTCAGGAGAGAAATCGACAAAAATCACCTTTCCTCCTTACACTAATGGGAGAATGTCTATAGTTCTGATTGGAAGTTATGGAGCCATTCATGCATTCCAGCTGAATACACTTACTAAAAAGTGTGATTTATTTTGCTAACTAGTTTTCTAGATTGATGAGTAAGAGCTTTAGTTCAGTGGCAGAGCATATGCCTTGCATTCATATACTTCCAGGTCAGGCTGGGGGGAAATAAATCTGCAAAGCCTGAAATCTTACCAATTCTGGTGTATACTATACTGTGAATCATCCTGAGGGTCCTGTCTAACTTCTCCCCACCTCTGCTGTACATAATGCTGAGCTAGACAGACCATTTACTTATTTTCCCTTCAGATGGTGGTGGGAGTGTACCTGTGGTTGAATAATGGGATTTCCCATGAAGATTTTCTTCCTTTGAATAAACACTCACCCAGGTTATCTTCCAAACCATGCTTTAATGCAGGAGTGAAAAACCTGTGGCCCTCCAGATGTTGGAATCTACTTCTCTTCAACCTAACAGCAAATTATAGGAAATGTGATCCCTCCTCATCTGTGAGGGAGGTACAGATTCTTCATCCCTGTTTGGAAATGGGTTGTATGGCCATGAACTCATCTCTCTGCTGCTACATTTTGCTTCACTATTTAATGCTGATCCATAGTTGTGACAGCTAAATCAGAGTTAGTACTTGAGTCTTGGAAGCAGAATTGGAAACTCCACCTAAGTGATAGGTGCCATGCTTTACAGATTATGAGTCTGTGTCAGTGTCAAGGCAGTACAGCAAGGAACGCTGTATGAATGAGCTCTTGAAAAATTGCTGTCCAGTTAGATAGGGCTGGGCTGGATGGTTCAGTAGTCTGATGCAGAACCCAGTGGATTTCTGTATTATTCTGTAAAATGTGGGTCACAGGAAAGAAACCTGTATTTGTTACTGTCACAAGGCATAGATGGATTCATACAGCATCTCAAGCTGTCTGACGTAGAGGATAGCCATCTCCCCTCATGTATGTCAGGAACCAGTATTGTATTTTTATTCATTGGTTACAAATACTTCTTTCCTGCAAAGGACAGGCAGCAGATGGCATGGTGATTGGCACAGATTTTGAGCAGCACTTTGCTAAATGCTATTGGACTGCAAGTCCTGCAGCCCTAGGCAACAAGGTGAAAAATGCTGTGTAATTCTTGGGATGGCATGGAGAAGCACTACACCAGTAATGGGTTAAAGCCTGCATGCCAACCAACAATGCAGGAGTCATTTGTCCTTTAAGACTCCATTCAGTTTTAAATTCTGCCTGCCTGCCAAACAGACATAGAATCCCTTTCCTTCTGAGTCAGTGGTGTTTTCTAGGCATAGTAAAGAAAATAGAAACTGAGAGTTTAAATAAAGGATAGTAAAAAACAAACAAAAAAAAAACAAAAAAAACAGCACTATAGATTGAGCATGTGCAGGAGAAAAACATATTGCACCACCACTATTATAAAGGATAAAATTTACTGCTTCTTTGACAGGGCAAAATTCACAGAGTTGATTTTTCCCCCCTCCCAGATTGAGAAGAGGTGCTGCTGTTCAACATTTCACCCCAGAATGGAAACCTGCATCTTTAATTAAAATATTGATTAACTAATACAAGCAATAAAGAAATGCAAGCAATCTGACTCTAAAAACTTCATCTGCGTGATTTCGATTTGTAGAATGTAAGATTAGTAGCCAAGTAGAAAGAAGACAGCTAAAACCAGAACAAGTTCTTATTTTGACCAGATGAAAATGTTAACACTGATTTGCTAGTGAAAACATATCTGAGGCTAAAATGAAATTTGCCTTTTTTTAAAGGTACAGTCCTCAAATGGAAGATTCCACACTCCCACTAAATTATTATCCTTCTGCTTATGGGCTCTAACAAAGTATACTAGGCGACAAACGCCTGTTGTGACACAGCAAAAACCAGAATACAATTTAACCATTCTTTTAAAATGTATTAACTTGCAGGCATGAGAAAAACTCCAACAGGCTCTTAGGAGAGCAGCCTTTCTGCTGGGGGATGACAGAGGTTGCTGCTCAACATGGAGGACACCAAGTTGGGGAAGGCTACAGTTTTGAGACCTCTCCCTGAGGGTAGGGAGTGAAATGTCATCAGCCATGGGACAGTTCAAAGCCTTTATTTAATAGCAATTAAATAATTCACTATACTTCCAAACAGCAATTAAATTACACAAGAGCAACAAGCCCTCTGGAATTTATGTACTCCATTTTATACAAATATATAGTCCCATACATTTTAATATACCCCAAACAAAGGGGCAACATCTGCTGTGTACAGTAGCTGCAGAGCTGTCTTACTGGCTTTAAAATGCACACAAGTCTTTTGTGCAGGCGGAGGGAGAGGGTTTGCTTCTGACTGCAAATGCCCAGGTATACTTGAAGTATCCCATCCCTTTGCTTAAGACCATCCAACGCCCCTGCCCTTCCTTCTGATAATGCTGAGCACCTCTCAGTGCATTGCAGATTTTTAAAAAAATACTTCATCTTAGATCAAATTAAAGTTCCAAAGATTTAAATGGCTCTTATTTCCTTAAAGATATGAGCATGGTAATAAAATGTCAAGAGAGAAAATTTAAAACACTGCACTAAACATGAAATAGTCACTGCTGCTGAGTAAGATTATCTGCTAATCCCATGCTATATCTGTTGGAGGATGGGAAGATAAGACTAGTGCAGGGATAGTAACTTTTAAAAATACTCACTATCCATAATCCAATATTTTATGAAGTAATGAAATGTCACCTTCTGAAAGGTAATTCTCAAGAACTGGCATGCCCTTCTCTGGCCTCAAGCCATAGTAGTATTGCATTTCAAGAGTGTGCTTTTGATATTTCTGTCTCATAAGAGGTCTTGTGTTTCCATTATGCCAGCATAGTTATCATTAACCAAAGAAAGACAGAAAACCTAAAGGTGCCCTCTTTTCCATTTGACCTAGAGCTGAGCATTAGTTGCATTGGCTTCTTCAGCAAATATAGGTAGCACCCCCTCTCTATTTTGAGAAACTGACATGGGTTTATATGCGTAGTGTAATAATATAGGGAGTATGACAAAAACTCCCTCCAACAACAATCTTCTGCCACCATAGTTGCTGCAGAAGCTGCATAATAGTACATTCAGTTAAAACTTGTCAGTTTTTTTTTTCTAGGAGCATAGGAACAAAGGAAAACACTGAAAACTAATTAAGACTTATTTGTGTTAGCCTCAAACTTTCCAATGTAATTTAATAAATATCAGGCAAGCTAAAGTAGTTTCTGTCCCAGTAGTTCCCAGAGTAAATCCAGTCTTGTCCACCAGTGTAGGGATTAGGACCTTGATGGAACCACCTGAAATGGAAAAAGGAGGATATCTAATTATGAGAGAGAAAAGATACATAAATATCCTATGCATGAAATATTTGAGCTGCCTTATGTTCTGAAAATACTGGAGATTCAGTCAATTTATCTACTTCATCCATATGTACTTTAAGAATCCATGAACTATGGATTCTCCTACCCACTACTTTGATCTGACTGAAATAAACTGCAAGAAAAGAGAGGAGTTTTATGGTGTTATAAATTTAATGTCCTCTAGGTAGTTTCAGGGCTATCTTCAATGCATTTGGTCTTTCCAGGCCCAGGATTGACCTTTTAAAAAACAAAACAAGAACTGACTTCCACTCACTTCCTGTTGTTAAAAGAAGCTTCCTCTGGGCTTAAAATATGTCTGAAGGGAGGGGATAAAAACATGGCAACAATGTCCTTCATTCCCCATAGAAGGTGTTTGTGGAAGTATTTGAAAAAATACATATTGTGGTGATGACAGTGGTGGTGGGGCATGGTTCTCCAAGGTCTCCTTGGGGGTAATGCAGCTCCCTAGCCTGCCACAGTCGGTAAAGTCTAGTGGGTAAAGCCTTCTATCCAAAATGACAGCCCTCCTTTTCACTTTCTTGCCTGTCTTAGTCCTGGAAACTAGCAATGGGGACTTGATAGCTGCCTGAAATTGCTGGCTCCCAATGCTGCTCCATCTCTCAATTTTGCATATATCCAAAATTTAGAACGTGCAACTTAATTGGGGTTCTTGCAAGGCATTCAAGTTGATAGCTGCACTGCAGAAAAACTGTCAAAAAGTATCTGTAGTATGGCTGTAAGGGCAGTTAACATCCAGAAAACACAGTCACAGCAAGCCAGCACTGTTGGTACTACACTATAGCCATCTAACTGAACCTGGAAGCATTTTGGACAGTGATTTCTAGTATGGTGTATGGAGCCAAGAATGAGCATGTCCACATTTGTCTTTCCCACACTCTGTGCTGGCTTTGGTGCTTCATTCTCTGGCATGTCCAAACTATGCCAGTAACTTTGGCTTGATACAGGTGCCTCACTTCAGTCATAACCAGGAATAAAGCATTGCTGGTTAGAGAGGGCACCAGAGGAGTGCCTGGTTCCAGTTTCACACACCGAGGGTTTATGAACCTAGGAAGTAACATCAAAAACTAAGCCAGCAAAGAAGAGAAATTTTAAATGAGAATACATGCTTACTGAAATAGTCCATTATTAATCACTGGATGCATTTTGTACTTTATTGTGCTTCTGCCGGAATTTATATCAAAATTGTATACCATCAATTGTATACACCAGCTCTCTGTATCGACAGGGTTTTGTATCCACAAATTCCAGCATCCACAGGTTGAAAATATATATTTAAAAATTATATAAATTCCAAAAAGCAAACCTCGGTTTTGCCATTCTCTATAAGGGACACCATTTTACTACACCATTGTAATGAGACTTGAGCATCCAGGTATTTTGTTATCCATGGGGGTCCTGGAACCAAGCCCCAGCGTTTACCAAGGGCCCACTGTATTTACAGTTTTGAATAGGAGACAAATGTAGGTCAAGATCCTATATTGTCAAGATATAACTATGATGAAAGAGCTCTGTTGACATAGTTACATCTGAGAATGCCCCCCCCCCCAAACCTCCTACCTTTTCAGCTGAGCAGTGTTTCAAATAAAGGGATTCCAAGGCATTGCCAATTGGGCTGCTGGCAAATTATGTCTGTAGTATTTTGGGGCATGCTGAGATCAAGCAGCTGGAGAGACCCCTTCAGACTGAAAAGGGAGGTTTTTTGGGGGGTCACATATGGACATTATCATAAAGGTAAATCCCCAGCAGTTATGAGATCTTAGGTCCAGCTCTCAACATCATAACTACTGAACAGGATGCCAGCTGTAGTTTTTAATATTATTAGCCATCATCTTGTTAACTGCACAGACATGCTTAGAGGAATGCAATTTTGCTTTTATTTCTGGCAAACACAGAATTTGAACACCCAAGGCAAATTTATTATAATCTCAAGTGGTGAGGAACAAATCAAGATATGGAGATGTTTCCTTTCTTCACAGTTATCTACCAATGGCTAATTATTTTAGAAACATTCACAAAATTAGTAAACTGGTAAGAAATACAAGCCTCTGGTTTCATTCTTGGGTAGATCTTAAGACACTTTGAACATTACCATGCAAGGTCTAGGGTTCAAGAATTGCCAACCCCATGCATGGAAAAGAACCCAAACCAGATAGTCATTTTATTCAGATTAGAAAAGTTAAAATTTTGATAAAGAGGACCAAATTTGTACTCAGAAAATTCCTTATTCTTATTTATAAAGGTCAAATGCATATCTAAGCATGTCAGGAAAGCAAGCAAGGAAAGTATCAGAAAAGATCAAACCTGGGAGCCTGGGCCACTGGTTGACTTTTGGAAAAAATACAAAACATAATGCAACTTACAGTGACACAGACATTTGAATTAGCAAACCATGAGGGAAACAGTGAAGATCCTTGCTTGTTGGTGGCTCCTCCATTAGGCATTGTATTTCCAGTGAAAGCAATATTTGGAAATGTGTAGAAAGCTATTAGGCAGAGACTGCTCAATAGCTTCTGACAGAAAAAAAAATTCTTCCAAGTCAAGAGCCAGAGAAAACCTTCAGAAACTCCCAAATCTACAGCTTTTTTCCCCAAGTGGATATTAATTTTATTATTCGGGGAAACCATGTCAAGCAGCACCTCGGCAATGGCAACAGAGAGGCCTTTCACCCCAAATGCTGAATTACCATTACAGCTGCAGTTTTAAAATACAGCCTCCCCATTTCTCCAAATTTAAAATGTTTACTGTCTGAATGCTACAAGTCACATGTTTTCTTCTGAATGCTATAAGCCTCAGGCCTGTGGTACAAAACACCCTTTCCTTATCACTGCCTCAGCGCCTCCAACACAGCCGGAGGCAGCAGGCAAAGCATAGCATGAGAAAGCTCTTGAACCATGGGATTTTCCTCCACCACCAGCTGTAACTACATTCATCCCTCCATTTTTGTGGACTTTGGGTCCACAGATTCAGTCCTTTGCAGACCAGCAAGGGGGGGGAGTTAAAATGGCACGTGCACCTGTGGCACCCATGCATAAGAGCGCGCGGCCATTCAAGCCTATGGGACTTAGATCCCTTGCAAAAATGGAGGCACAACTGTATAATGATAAAATTAAGTTTATGAGTTATGATTACACAATAAAAGGAGTGATGTCATCCCCCATTATGCTACAACTGTAATATAATGCACATATTACAGTACCATTATTTACCATTATTAAAGAGGGGGAATTACAACTAACTACTTGGTTGTAACTAGTTACTCCCAAACTGCTTGGTACCCAAGAATGTCAATTTTGGCAGAAAAGTGTTATGTTTCCCCACCTGAGGAAATGTCTTAAGAAGTGAATGTCCAGTTCATATTCCATTTCTGCGCTGCTAGGACTAACAACTATTGTGCATGTGCACTTGTGTGCGCACACCCATGTTCTTAGCGCTAATAAGAGTTAGCATTCATACTGTAAACACCATGAAAAAACCAACATCCTCATGAATGTGGATCATATAAAATATTTTTAGCTGCCTGAACTAAAGGGGGGAAATCAATGGACTTTTATTTTTATTGTCTCTGAATTCTTTGGTCGCCTCTATAATTCTAGCTTTACTGTTTATTTGTTTATGTTACATTTTGAGTAAGTCAGAACAGAGCACTGGAGGACATCAGGCTTTTTAAAACTTCATAATGTCTCTCAAGCTCTTTGTTAATATATAATTGGGCAATGAAACTATTGCTTGCAGGAATAATTCAGCAATTAAATCTTTCCTCTAGTTTAAATCTGGGAATCCATTCCGTTCCTGTTCACACCAACACACTTGCCCTTTGGCCAGTGATGACAAAAGAAGCCCAGAGCACAGTCATTGCATTCATGTTTCCATGAATATCAACAATGCACTACTGTCTTAGCTGCTCACTGATTCTGTGAAGGCTTATTTATATCCTATTTTGACTGTTAACATGCAATACCCAATGCAGCAAGAAGTCCACATTTTTGACAGTGACAATGACTTGATGAATTTCCCTGTTCAAAAACTGTGGAAGCCTAACTGGTGTCTTCAGCCAGCAGAAAGGCAAGAAATGGGAGTTCTTTAGGATGCCGCAGGTTGTGAAGTGCCTTAAAAGCTGTTCATTGGCAACCATTCTAAGTAAAAACTAATGCTTAATGCAAGAAACTTCTACTTGCTTGCATTTCAATCTGAGATACCAATAGCGGGCCTTATGGACCTGTTTTCACCTCTTTTGGTAGAGAAGCTATTGTCCCATCATATTTTCTTTGTGCAACAGCTCAGGGTTACTGGAGTACACTGACCTCCTGCAGTTGACAACATGTTGCTAAACAATAAATCATTGAAGGAACAATGCCCCCCCTCAATTTAATGGCTTCTAAAATGAAAATAAAGAATTAATCTGATCTAAAACTTTATTGAACATCTTGCCTTGCCCTTACAATATATTGTATAGCCTTGCAGACTTGAGATCTGCGGTTTTGAATATTCATGGAGGGGCGACCTCTGTTAAGATCAATGGGGCATATCCCCATGCCGTGTGTTCGCTTGCACCCACAGGGGCATGCCCCATTCAAGCCTATGGGGCTTGAATATTGTCGAGTCTGTTTTCATGGGGGGGGGGTGTCCAGACGGAGGGCCGACTGTAATTTATTTTAGGCAAACTCATTGCATATGCACCTACGCATTTTACATCCTGTAGTTTTCAATGCCAGCAGATGAACTTAATGGCAAAGATTCAACAGTGGACTCTGGTATTCAGCACCAACAGAATTGAGATTTTCTTCCCTTCCTTCATCTACTGAAGCTTTCTGTGGCACCAAACTCCCCCTCCCCAACTACTCAGGTGAGGTTATTGGAGGTGGATCACTGATTCAGTTGGAAATGGAGGGATCCAGCACAAGAATAGGTCACTGTGCTAAATGTGTTTTTTCCTCAAACTCCTCTGAAGAAAGAGGTTTAAATCTGATAATGAAACACTAGTTTGTACAGACTTCAAGTGCTTCCAGACAAGGCTTTTATGTGCAAACACCCTGTCTTAAGCATGGCATTTAGACATCATTGTCTTCTATTTGTACCCCTCCTGGATTTTCCTAATTCTTCCCCACCACCATTCCCTTCTCCTTTTGTGTCTTGTTTTTTTTTAGATTGTAAGCCTGAGGGCAGGGAAATGTCTAATTAAGCATTTGTAAGCCGCTCTGATAGCCTTTTGGCTGAAGAGCGAGGTATAAACACATCATCATCATCATACCCCCCCAGCTCTATTTCCCCCTTCCACCTAATTCCAAGCAAGTTTTTCCTGTGCAAAACTGGTGCTTGGCAGCTGAAATGGACTGGATGACAATGAACAAATTGAAGCTTGATCCAAGCAAGACAGAGGTGTTCCTGGTTAGTCAAAAGACAGAGAAAAGGGATTCAACCTGTGTTAAATAGGGTTACACTCTCTCTGAAAACACAGGACCACAGGGTACTCCTGGATTCAGCACTGAGCCTAAAGCAAAGCAAAGCCGCTTCATTTATATACCACTTCATACCGCGCCATGCAATGTCTGAGCGGTTTACAACTGTAAGCTCATTGCCCCCCAACAGTTGGGTACTCATTTTAGTGACTTCAGAAGGATGCAGGCCTGAGTCAAGCGTGATCACTGGCTAGTATTGAACTCACAACTTTGTGGTTTATGAGTGAGTGGCTGCAGTACAGGCATTTAACCACTGCGCCAACAGAGCTAGAGGCCCGGGTTTCAGAAGTGACCAGGAGCGCTTTTGCATAGTTAAAATTAGTGCACCAACTATGCCTATTCTTGGAGAAGTTGGATCTGATCATGGTGGTACCTGTCTTGGTTATATCCTGTTTGGATTATTGTAGTGTGCTCTATGTGGAGCTGTCTTTCAAAAATGCTCAGAAACTTCAGTTGGCCCCAAAAAACTAAAGCTAGATGGGGCTGGCTATAAGGCACACACAACTCCCTTGTTGCAACAGTTCTGCTAGCTGCCAATCTACTTCCTGGCACAATTCAATGTGCTGGCTTTGGCCTATAAAACCCTATACAGCTTGGTTCCAGGTTATTTGAAGGACTGTATCTCCCTTTATGAGCCCATTAGAGCACTACAATCATTTGGAGAGTCCCTTCCCTCCCACTACTTTCTCAGGTTTGTTTGGTGGGAAAAAGGCAGAGAGCCTTCTTGGTGGCTGCTCCCAGACTTTGAAACTTCTTCCCTATACAGACCAAGATGGCCCCATCCTTGCTCTCCTTCCATCAGCAAGTCAAAACATTTTTATGACATCAGGCTTTTAAAAACTGTCTAGAGTGGAGTTTTAATGCTGTGCAGTGCTGTTTTTAAGATTTGTATATAATCTTTTGATAAAAGTTTAATGTTTTTAAGGTTTAACTTCATAAACCGATTATTCACTTTTTAAATAACTCATATATTTCAACTTTTATTAATAACTTTGTATAGTTTAAATCTGTATTGATTTTAAATATATTTTTCGCTGCATTGAACCCATTATTGAGAGAAAGTCAAGACATAATCATAATCATATAGACTGAGTCTCACTTATCCAGAATCCCAAAATCTGAAATACTCCAAAAATCAAAGTTAATTTTCATGGGTAGCTGAAATAGTGGCACCTTTGCTTTCTGGTGGTTCAGTGTACACAAACTTTGTTTCGTGGACAAAATTATTAAAAATATTGTATTTAAATTACATTCAGGCTATGTATGTAAGGTATATACAAAACATAAATGAATTTTGTGTTTAGAATTGGGTCCCATCTCCAAGGTATTTCATTATGAACCGATATGCAAGTGCGGGTATTCCAAAATAACAACAACAACAACAAATCCAAAACACTTCTGGTGCCAAGGATTTTGGATAAAGAAGACTCACCAACAGCAACAACAATAACAACAGGTTCCCACTAGTGGCCTATAAGAGTGCCAGGTATTTTCATAAGCTCCAGTACGACTGTACTGAAAAAAATCAGTTTGTGTATGCAGCCAAGAAGGTCTAATTCTAGTACTGAAAACCAAGGGACTAATAATAATAATAATAATAATAATAATAATAATAATAATAA
>CM034706.1:63015854-63031025 GCA_020142125.1 Phrynosoma platyrhinos | reverse complement strand
AAATTGTCGAGTGTCCATTTCCCCTAAACTTTTTGCTCATTCACCTGCACTAAAAGATAAGACAATACACACATTTACTTCAAAACTGTACACATTATTATCAATCTTAATTCTTTTGCACAATCACACAAGACATGCAGTAAAACACTGTGCATAGATCTTTATTGCAAGCCACATACCATTCCAATGCACTTTCTTAGGATGCTCCAAATACTGAAATCATTTCTGGAAAACATTGGAGAAGGCAGGCTTGTCCTATATTGGAATGGAAGCAAGAGACCAGACTGTTGAGTCCCAAACAATACATGTATCTGTAAAAGTAAAGCAGGGATAGGGAATGCACAGGCCTCCAAATATTGAACTGCATTTCCCACTGTTTTTCACCTCTAGCAATGCTAACTAAGGCTGAATGGTGTTACAGTCCAACATTTGCAGGGTTATACATTCCACCCCTCTGGTGCAGAATATATGATATATAACATACTGATCAGAACCAAATTCTGAACAATGACCTACCTACACCACTAGTAACTACTCCCTCCCTTACATATTATATTTGTAATTTGATGGGACCCATGTGGAATGAATCTTTTAAATCATTTCCCAGAAACCAGTTACAAGTGGCCCCTCCAAATGGGCTGTGAACAGCAAACAAAACAGTGGCACTGGTTTATAGGAAACCAGTTCAGATAACCATTTTCGTAGGAGGCTTATAACAAATAACAGGTAAGTAAGCAGGTAAATTAATAATTGAAGGAAAAATTGGTGTTCTTGAACAGTAGGACATACTGGAGGGGAAAGACAGATGAAGATGGCTTTCTCCCTTCCTTAAAGACTAAAGAGGTAGATGCAAGCACTAATTCTTTAATGTACTTATTTTTACAAGCTCTAAAAACCAAATTTAACATGGAAGAGAAGTGACATTTCATGAGCATCATCCAGTAGGTTCCCACAACAGCCAGACCAGAATGTAGATGGGCAACACAGCAGTGCTAGTCATGCCTCTGAAAGATATTAGAACCTTTTCCAATTACTGCTTGAAGCACAGAAGCCTGCAAACCCCCGTTTCACTAAAGCCCATAATGGAACAGAAAAAATGAACATGCATATCACGTGTAGTAACAGCTTTCCAACAGCGCTATATCACCCTCTGAATGGTTTGACTTTATGTACAGCCTGTACTATAATACCTTAGATAAAATATCCTTCTTCAGTTTTTCAGTACTTACATTTTTAACCAATTCACCATCATGATGTTCATATAAATTATTAATTTTTCAACTTAGATCTGGGTAAGTCATACTATGTTCGAAGCGTTGTCTACCTATAAGCCACTAATCCAGGGATAGGCAACCTTTCCCCTTTAAGGGCTGAGGGACTTCAGTTCCCAGAATCCTAGAAGCTATTGGCCAACATGGGACTATTGGCCAACATGGCTGAGGCTTCTGGGAGCTGAAGTCCATTGGCCCTTAAAGGGGAAAGGTTGCCTACCCCTGCACTAACCTTATCTGACCAGGTTGTTGGATTAAAGAAGGCAATATGTATTGCTATATGTATTTTTGCTACAGTAGGGAAGAAAAAATTACAAGGGCCCTTGGTATCCATTTAGATTTGATTCCAGAAGCCCCCAATAGATACCAAAATCTGTGGATGCTCAAGTGTCATTAAATACAATGGCATAGTGAAATGGTTGCCCTTATATTTAATGGCAAATACAAGGTTTACTTTTTGAAATTTATATTATTTTTGAATATTTTCTGCCATGGATGGTTGAATCCGTGAATAAAAAAAAATAAGCAAATATTATTTGTACCAAAAATATTAATTATTCTTACATCAGGTCAACAGTCACATGGTAACCAAAAGGAACAAAACATATTTAACAAACAATATCCAGAATGATAATTTTATTAAAAATGTGGAAAAATGTTCTTGGAAATATAATCTTAAGCAATTTGGACAAGCACAACATTGCATATGGAGGTCTGGCTTCATTCTATCCATAATTTGTTCTTCTAATTTTTAAGCTGTTTTACTTGGGATGTCCCAGTAAAAAACAGTCCCTTCTTGAAGCATAATGTTTCATAAAGCATGATTCTGTATATCATAAATTGCATGTTTTATGGTGTTTGTCATCTACATTAAAAACAATCTACATTAAAACCAAAATGAATGACCTGTATATAACTGAACTGAAATTTTATTCTTAGACTTCCCCTGCTGTCATGGGAATAAAGCAATCCTAGTACAGTATGGTGTCCTGTCCTCAAGCTGTATGGAGACAGTTTAGACAGTTCCACAGATCCATGGAGGCAGATCAATCTTCTTATCTCAGCAAGTGCTTTTAGGGATCCACAAAAAACAAAAAAAACCCTATCTTTTGGTGCAATGGACCCTTCTAGAGTCCACTTCTTTATCTTCTCTCCTTGGAGAGGTGATGTTCTTAAGGCACCGTTGAATAAACTTGGGTCCCTTTCACATTACACAATTACAGCACTATGATTCCTCCTTAACAGCCAAAATGTCAACCTATGAAGACCTAGTTTCATAACATAATTAGAATTCTTTGCCACATAGCTCTGGTACTGATCCCAGGATTCCACAGGATGGCAATATGACAGTTAAAGTGGCATCAAAGTGCTATAAATGTCTAGTGTGAATCGGTCCTAGGTGAGAAGCCATAAAAGGAAATCTCTAGACAGTTTGTGGTTTTTTTTAATTTTAAATTTGTCTGTTCCCTTCAAATATTTTCTTGACTCTTTTGGGACCCAACAACAGTAACAGTAAGTAAGCAGTACATTTCCCCAATCCCGCACAGACAGCAGAGGCTTTAAAGAGGAAAGCCTCCACCAGTTCTAAACAGGCATACAGTTCTATGCCCAGCACTGGCTTTTCCCCCCATTTTTTTCCCTCTTTTCAAATTAGGATATTGCATGTTTGCTTATACTTGTTTGCTCGGACGAATGTCCAGGCAAGGCAATTCCTACACTGACAACACACTGACAATTTTCTCCTCTGTTCTGTATGAGAGCTGGTTTGTCCTTCTGCAAGTTCTCCCAGACCACATTCACCTAAGTTAATGTCCTGCTTCTGTGCACTACTGTGGACCATGCATGTTCAAATATTAGTGTTTCATTATGCAAAATTCCATGTTCTGCATACTGTAGTACAGGAGAAGCCAAGCCTTCAGAAGAAGAAAGCTAATGTAGTGGCAAGTTGAAGAGAAGTCAGTTCCCTGTGACTTCTGACTCAGATCAATATTAAACTGCATAGTCTTGAAGAGGTCAGAAACAATGCATCCCAGCAGTGAAGACAGAAGTAATCTGTTAAGCACACATTTAAAAGTTGCATCCTGGCATGGAGTAGCACGCTTTTGCTAAACCATTCAGGTAGAACAGCCACAATCTTATCTGATTTAATTATTTCCATTTCATATACTGTATTAACTATCTACAAGACACTATCTTGTTTTATCCATGCTACACATTCAAATCCACTCTTGAATCAGTTTTCTCCCAAGAATTCTGTGAATACTCCTTGGAAAAGATTCTCAATCCTTTCAAAAACAATAGTAGTTCAAAGTCTCCCAAAGTGGAAGCTATGAAGGTAAACCAAGGCTAAGTTATATAGACATGTTGCAAGTAATACCTTATTTAAGTGTCCTGTGTTTCAGTTACACTTAGGGGACTTCTTTCCCCTCCATTTAGAAAGAGGTGGGGAAAGTGTGGCCCTTGAGATATGGCTCTGCAACTGCTTTCAGCCCTAGCCAAGAAAGCCAAGGCTCAGGGATGATGGCAGCCGCAGTCCAACAATATCTGGAGCATCCCTTTTCCATCACTGAACTATGGCTTTTGTCTCTTTTTGTTTCTCTTTTTACAGTTAGCTAAGCTAAGAGTACTATTTCTGGGAAAATAGTAGAAGTCCCTCTACAAAACAGGCCTGTATCCAGTTAACATTTTGATTCTACTTGACGTGAGACAGGAAAACCCCTTTATTAGGACAAGGGCTCAGTCCAGGATATCTGAAAAAGAATTCAGAGGTGAGACACAGGTTTTCAATTTCAGAAACAACTTACATAACTCTAAAATTCATTACGATGATATCTGCCTCAAACCTCATTTGCAACTATAGATCAGCTGTAAGGACCTTTTAACTTAGTACCACTGAATCAGTTTTAAAATGCTAAAATGGACTCTCCCAAATCAACATAAAATCCCTGAAAAAGTTTCACATCTTACCACTGTTTTCTTCCACCACCCAATAAAATGGATGGCAAGAGGCTGATATACATAGCATATTTTATTTTACATTATAGTACTACATCTTGTGCTTAGCCACTTTCATTGCAAAATCAATTTATATTCTAGAAACTCACCAAAGTAGTTAACTGTGCATCTATTAATTTCTGCACTGTTTCAGTGAATAAAGAGGAAACAATGTTTTTTTTTTAAATTAAAAACAGCGTGGCTTCAGTTTCAACAAGCACATTCTTTTGAGTTCCTCAGAGAAGGAGAGATACTTAAGAGACTGATCAAAAACTGTCTATTCGGATGGGCTAGGAGCATTTTATAGCAAAGTAGCTTAAAGAAAAAAAGCTCTGAGTCTCTAATGGAACTTAAGAGGACACTTTAAGCAAGCTACCTTTTTCAGAATCTGTACAAAATGTAGGACTAATACCTACCTTGTAGAGTTGCTTTAAGTACTACAGCAGTCATATGAATACACTTTCAACACTCCACAATATGACAATTCTTATCAGGATAATTTGTAGTGTGTACAATGACATTCTTTTTCGCTGTGTCCTCTGAACATCCTGGCCTTTTCTCTTGTACAACAATTATATTCTTAGCAATGTTAGGATTACTGTGGAAGACCAGCTATCTAGAATTCCTTACTAGCTTGATTTATGTTCCCTTCACTTTTCAAATCCTCTTCTTCACCCAACTACAAGATCCTACAACATTCTGTGATAACACTGAAGAAGCAGGTATTACAAATAATTGATATTAAAATGTGAGTACCACTTTGGATTCACATCTGAATCTTTCCCCTTTCACTTGGATTGTCAGATGTGTGTCTCCAGAAAGAAACTAACAAGTACAGGAATTGAGGGATGTGCAAAAGATGGAGGAAAGCATCTTTCCTGTTCATTTTTTCCTACTGATGGGTGACATCTAAGACAGATGGTCTCTATTTCAGCAGAGGCCTCCAACTCATTTTCTCCTGCAATACTAGTGAAGTATGGAAACATTAGGCAGATGGGGACTTCCTTCACATTTTCAATTATATCTCTATGTAGATGGAAAGAAATACCATGCCAATTAGAGCTATTTCTTCCCACATCAACCCACATATGGACGCTAGTTTACATGTGATCTTATGGAAGAATAGGTTCCCCCCCTTTTGTTTATATCATTAACATAAATGTAGAGATGGCACTATGTAGAGATGGCAAATGTAGAGATGGCACTATAAATCCTAAATTACACACAAGACATGTCTGACTCACTGATAAGGCCAGAGAATGTGTTTCTTTGCTTGGTACCATTTAGGGCTTGGTACCATTTAGGGTACAGTGACACAAAATGCCATTTTGAAAGATCTCAAAGATAATTTAAAAAAACAACAACACCCTTCACCTCCACAGGGCTTTTTTAGGAACTCTGATTACCTCTACTTGTTTACTTCAGAGACTATGTGATTTCAGTGTGCTTATGACAGAGTACGGAGTCAGCTTGGTGCAGTAGTTTGAATGTTGAACTAGGACTCTGGAGCGCCAAGGTTCAAATCCCCACTTGGCCTTGGAAACCGACTGGATGACCTTGAACAAGTCACACTCTCTCAGTCTTTGATGAAGACAATGGCAAACATCCTCTGAATAAATCTTGTTATGAAAGCCCTATGAGAGGGTCACTACAGGTCAAAGTTGACTTGAAGGCACGTAAGTAAAAAATGCCAGAGTAACGTGATGGAAACTGCCTCAGGCTATTACACATCAAAAGATGTTCCATGAGGGTTTCATAATAAACTATTAACCAGTTTCCTACTTTGGTTTAAGATACTGTGATTAGTGACATAAATAATACTCACTCCAGATTTATTTATATGTATTTTGGTATTTTACCTTTATCTTCACTTTAGAACTATATGCAGTATAAGAATAAGCCTTAAACATGAGAACCCCAAAGTGGGCATGTCAGAAGAAAATACAACTCCATGACCAGCTGCTCCTTTCTTACTTTCTTATTAGCAAAGTTGCATATTGCAGGTTGCATACATTCCCATACAAGGTTGCATACAATCCCTGTTTCAAATGTTGGATAGGTATCTCTTTTATATACCATATAAACAGAACTACATTTCCAGTGTCATGATAAATATTTATTTACAACTTTCTCCATAAAGTCTATTGTTATACCAATGAAAGACAAAACAAGCATCTCCTTCCCCCACATACACAAATTAAAATACAGAACAAAAAAGAAACCCAAACAAAAAATGACAAAACATGGTTCACAGATATTTATATTACAACTTTAACTTAACTGTATGACAAGATAAGTAAATGTCTTAAGAATCCCAAAACAATTATAAACAGCTTTATACCCTTAGGAATTTTGCTCCAAGCAAAATTTAGACTCATTTTTCCACAAAGGTCTGACAGTCTGCACCCATACATTTGGAGAAGTAGTCCCATAAGTGGTGCCAGCCAACGGGTCAGAGACTGCAATATAGTTGCAAAAAGATGAGAACCAGCTAATTAAGAGAAGGCACACATCAAAGCTCTAGTTCTTAAAAAATCCTCTCGCAATGTTTAAAAAAATATATCAAAAAGCCCACTAAAAAGCTACCAAAACCCTACTTTAAAAAAATTATCCTCACTGACTAGAGAAGAACAGGCACTGAGTGGTAAGTGCATAGGGGCAAGATTAGAGAGATGAAAATCTAGCAGTCAAAAAGCCTAATGAGGGAGACATCCATAGCAGAGAGTAAAGAAGTATCAGGGGATGAGAGAACAAGGAGGCTCTAGTCACCTCATGTTTACAGTTTTGGCAACAGAGGTTTACAACAAGGTTTGTGGAAGCCTGCCAGAATTACAGTCTGTTTCTTATACTTAAAGCTTGCTCAAGCTTGTCATTGCTTCCTAGCACATAAAAATATTGTAAATCAATTGACAAAAGTATCCTAACCAGTCTTTTCTTAATTATCTGGCTCTGTTTCTTTCACAACTGTATTTCTCAGTATTCTACTAGCAAATAGGATGGAGCAAACTGCCCTACAACAGCTGTCACCTCTAATGTGAGAAAGTATATATTTTGATGGCAATTAAATACAGCAAAGCTGAGAGCATAGGAGTGGTGAATCCAAACGCTCAGATCTAACTGTGCCTAGAAATTCTGAAATATTTTCCCCAAGCCTATCATCATTACTGAACCTCTGATACTTTCATTTCATTCCACACAAATGCTATAAATTCATTTGCCTTGAACAAAATGAATGAAACTGAGGTAGGTAGCAAGCATTCAGGTATTGAAATAAACGAAAGAGCAACACATTTAAAATGAAACGTGTTGGGTCAAAAATCTATTTTCAGTACTTAAGGGAAAAAAATACTATCTATATACAGAGCAGTTAAGTGCCAGTTATAAATTAGTTTTAAGCCATGTTTAAATTAGAAGCTAAAATAAATGTAACCGTATTAAATTCTCCCTGCACTGAAACCTGAGAAACAAGGTATTTGTTACATGTAACTGAGGACCTATTGTCCTCTTTTGCATATAAAAATTAAGAATAGATATATGTTACATGTTTATGGAGAATGACTTTTAAAAAAAATGTTTTTGTTTAAAATATATACTGAAATATCTGGCTAAAACTAGCACAGAATTAATTCAGATAACGCTAAGAAGATCAAGTAACTGAAAACTGAAAATACAGTAAGAGATGCACATTAAAAAAACATGAAGAAACAAGAGACTGGTATTGATTTCAATGAGACAAATTTAAATGAGTTAGAAACATGGAGTGTTAAGAATTCATGTATTTAGTCTTCAGTGTAGTCATAATTTTTTAACTCACTTAATATTTCACCACCCCCAATGCTGGCCAAAAAGATACTCAGATTAAAAGACAGTTGTTTCAACACTGTTCATAAGAAAAGACCGAAGTATTCCCAATTCTATTTTGTAGATAGGAGACAAGCTTTGTCCAGTGCACCAGAAAAAAGTAACAGTCTCTCTTAACACCTGTTAAAATCCTACCTGTGTTTCTTGATGCCATTTGATAGAGTCTCTCCACTTTTGCAAGGCTTTTCTTCAGACATATCAGATGTTATTGTATTACTAGAATCCATGCTGTCTTCTAATGAGTACGTTGTCACAGTTTCAAATCCACTCAATGATTTTTCGGATTCTGAATCTGCAAGGCAGGTGATCATCAATGAAACAAACTTCACCACAGTCTTTCACAGAGTAATGGACACCTCCCTCACACAGAGTACTGAAATTTGAGTAGTCTCCTTTTGCTGTAATGATGACAGCATTTGTCCACTGAAAACGTAGCACTGGTAGAGACTGTCTGTGGCAGAACATGAGCGAGCAAATTGTTCAGCACCAAGGAGTATATGTTAATGGTGAATGTCAGTGGGGCAGCCAGGTATGAACTATTAGCAACATATCTCACCCACTCCAAACTTTGAACTTGTGGAGATGCAATTTGTTCTGTCTCTCAACCACAAACAAGGGAAAATAAACAGACCACAAGATAGTGTGTTTGTGCCTTTCCCTTCTTAATCATTAAATCCCACTGCCCTTAACTACAGTTAGATTATGCCAACAGCACTGTGACCCACTATTGACACTAGCTTGGTTTTGTCTTAGGCAGGATTAAAAACCTGTTTGGGATCAAGTTATAAGATAAGAGTGGCCCATTTCACAGTTTAAGAAAATAGCTGTTGCAATTCCTTGTTTTTAATCTTTCATATCTGCCTTTAGAAGTGTGGTGCTTCACACAAATTAGTTCTGTGTTACTAACTGAATATCCAATATAGAGACCTCCCAGTTTAAAACATCTTCAATACATGCCTTATACCCCTTTCAAAATAATTTTCTCCAGCAAGAAAAGATAAACACACAGCTGAACATTTTAAATATACTCACCAAAAGCAAATCCAGTCCAATGATTAAAGACATTTTTTCCACACCAAAGGGTGTGATATAACAATGAAAACACTGCTCAGTTCTGGAAAGTTTTCAGGATCTTCAGAGCAGATGCAGAGTAACCCAAATGTTAGAGCCACAGAGTCCACGAAGAAGTATGAATTACCACTGCTATTTGGTTGTGGATGTATTAGTAGTTAAATAAGTGCCTTTAAACACAGATACTTTCCCTCTCGTTTATGTTATTTGTTATTTTCTTTTCTTACATTCTCCCTTTTCCTCAGCCCTGGGACTCAAGGCAGCAATATATGCACTGCATAATTATAGATATAAGCTAGCAACAACGTTTGTTGTGTGCCTTCAAGTAGTGTCCAACTTATGGAGACCCAAAGGCAAAGCTATCTTGGGTTTTCTGGAGCTGAGAGGGTATGACTCGGTTTCCATGGCCAAGCAAGGAATCGAACCCTGATCTCCAGAGTTCATGTCCTACGCTCAAACCACTAAACCACTATACCATCTCAGTGTACATTTGCATTATTACTATCTGGCATTACAGTATCCCAAACTGCTTCCTTGAAGAAAATTTTGCTAGAATCAAAGTATCTCTGAAGCACATCCTGGTCAGAATTTAACTGGTAAAGGTCCAGGATTTCACCTTCATTCAAAAGCATCTGGAAAATCTGATCTATGACTTTCCCAGGCCAAACTAGGCAGTTTAGCAACTGGGCCAATTGGGCATCTAATTCAGGACTGATTACACTCTCAAACTTATGCATTTGCTATTTTATAGATACTTGTCAGTAATTTTATTATATACGGAGAACAGTAAGGAGCTTTCCAGGGAATTCAAGGATTACCAACAATAACCCTCCTTTTTCTCCCTTCCCTCTTTCTGAGATCAAACCCAAGAAAACACATTTTATCTTCTAGCGTCAGGGAAAATCCAGCTTATTAACTTTCTCTTTGTACAGTGATAAAAGCAGAAAAGAACCAAGGATAAGACACATAGAGCTCTCATGTGATGTATACAGCTCGTGTTATAAACACATCACATCAAAACGCAACACATGCATAGATGACAGTGCAAAATTTTGAGAGCTTGACAACACTGACTGTTTTCAGCAATTAATATTACGAATCTAAGACTACCACTATGACTCAGAACACATAAATAAGGCAATTTCTTTATTGAAGCTTGTTTACAACCTGCCTACCTTTTAGTGTTTAAGGCTATGATGTTCTGAACATATTTTCATTTTCCACACATTTTAATACTTATGTAGCGCAGATAACTGAAAAGTGAGTGTTCTTTGGATGAGCTATATCGTACACAATGGATAGCTAGCTCCCAGTCTCCTTCCCTGCAAGAATTTGTGGTCACAATTCCAACACTAACTAGGGAATGGAATTCAATGTCTATCTCTCCACCCAGAATAACAGAAGAAGGTGGGGATGGAATGGAGAAAGACAGAGGCCTTCTTTATAATATATTCGCTTGTGCTGCAAAAGAAATCCAAAATCAAACTAAGCAGGTAAACATTTTGAGACAGCTATCTAGCTGAACAGGCTATTCTACTGGATAAATCAAGATTTACAAGCTAATTGTGGAGCACACTGTTTTAAAACATCAGAAGACCTCTTCGAGCTGCAGCATGATTGTTCTCCTAACAGACATATCAAGCTGACAGGCACTTTGGGCCTTTGCAGACTGCCAGAAATAGTGCAAATTGAGTCCACTTTAACTGCCCTGACTCAGTGCTAGGGAATCATGGGAACTGTAGTTTATTGTGGCACCAGAGCTCTCTGACAGAGAAGGCTCAATGTCTCAGAAAAAAATACAATTCCCATGATTCCCTAGCACTGAGCCAGGGCAGTTAAAGTGAACTCAATTTGCACTATTTCTGGCAGTCTGCAAAGGCCCTTAGTGCTGTATGTGTAACTTAGATCACTTCTTTAGAAGTCTAAAGAACACTCTAAATGACCTGCCAAATACAAATGTTGCTGTTATTTTGTGCCTTCAAATCATTTCTGAGTTATGGTGATCCTAAGAGGAACCTATCACAAGGCTCTCTTCACAAGATTGATTTAGAGGGGGCCTTTGCCTTTCTCTGAGGCTGAGACTTTGTGACTTGCCCAAGGTCACCCAATGCATTTCCATGCCTGAGTGGAGATTTCAACAGGTCTCCCAGATTTGTAGTCCAACAAAACATTACAACACACTGGCTCTCTCCAAATACAAATGCAGTTACTTTAATTAATTAGAATTGTTTTTTGCAAGTTTAAGACACACAGCATTAGGAGTTTCCTAAATTAACTCTTTCATAGAGCCAGGTTTATTCTAAAAAGGTGTCGCAAATCTAAGTTCCTTTTATTAAAAGCAAATTATCACAATACTCATCCAGTTATTTTCTTTGTCTCAAGAAATTTTAATATGCCTAATTAATGGTGTATGGCTGTGGAGACCAGGGTTCAATTCCCAGCTTAGTCATGAAACCCACTGGGTGACCTTAGGCAAGTCACAGGCTCTCAGCCTCAGGGAAAGGCAATGGCAAACCTCCTCTGAACAAATCTTGCCAAGAAAACCCCATGATAAGTTTGCCTTCTACAAGCTGGAAAGAAGGCGCACACAACAACAAAATAATGGCAGTACTTCCAAAATACTGAAGGTAGTATTCACTTGGATTTGGTAATGAAGCTTTACTAGAGATAGAATAAATCATATTTTTATACTAATAGCGACATTAAGGAGCTGGGAGTCTAGACTTTTACTCACCAAAAGGAACCAGATTACACAGGCTTTTATATTTCCAGGACAGGCTTAGATATAATTTTAAGCAACAAATGCTTCTCTTAGACATCAGTATTACATTTGTATGCATCCTAACATTTGTAATATCCCAGAAAGCCTTATTTCCCCCCAATCAGAATGACTTCCAGAGTTTTGCCACATTTTCACCTCTGAATTTTTCTACACTATATTTTTATCTGTCAGGAAGCACGTAAGGCAAGGGTGTATACAAGAGATTGGGATCTACTGGTACATTTATGGCAATTTGCTGTAGTAGGAAGGGTTTCTGATTCCTAACTATTTAAAAATAGCAACAGCAAAATGATTTTCACCTACAACTTCTGAAATGGGGGAGGGTGGGAAGCATCAGGTAACCAAGAACAGACTTGTGTGTAAGAAAAAGGACTGTAAACTCAGCTCAGTTCTGGCAATGAAAACAAATCCCTGGGATTTATAATGCTCAAGCTCTAAGTTTATGACTTCTGTTGCTGGTTGGTGGAGCTTGAGACTCAACAAAGTAGGTCTACCAAATCTGAAACTTGGCCACCTCTGGCTTAAGGCACAGGTATGTTTTCTTTTGGTTTGTACAACTGTGTTTAGAGTAGCATTTTTAAAAGAAAAATAGTAACAACTGTATGTCAGGCAACATAATCATGAACAAAACCGGAAGTCACCAGGTAGACCACAACCAACTCTGTAGCATTTTCCTGGTATCTGGTAAGAAGTGGCACAACCTAGAGCAGGGGTAGGCAATCTTTTTGAGCCGGGGGCCGGATTGCTGTCCCTCAGACAATTGGGGGGCCGAAGCACCAAAAATAAATAAATAAATAAATAAATAAAATAAAAATATTAAAAAAATATGCATGCACACTCTCTTAGCCCCAGAAAAGCCATGGCAAAACCCCTGTGGAGATTTTGCCAAGAAACCCCCAAGAACAAGTAATAACAACAGTAATCAATATCATCATGGCGGGGGGTGGCGGCGGCGGCAGGACCAGCTTGGGGCCGGTCCAAAGGCCTCGAGGGGCCACATCCGGCCCCCGGGCCTTAGGTTGCCTACCCCTGACCTAGAGACACACAACAGGTTCTATACCAGGGCTAAACCACTCACTCTCTAAACCACCTCTTGATCTCTGATCTTGCCAATGGGTTTTGTAAATTGTTTATGATAAATGGGAACATTATGTCAAACCCTTCCCTTAGAAAAGCTTCCAAAAGGAAGATTAGCTTAGTAGTATTCTTTCTGCTTAACCGATCAGATTCTACACCTCACAGAACCCATTCCTCTCCTTTTGTCACTCTCCCACAAAAGGGAATCTGATTGAGAGGTCTAGTTCTTGTTTGCAAGTTCTGGTTCTTGTTTCCAGACTCTCTCTTTGCACATTAGATATGGCCTGGACAGCTATTTGTTCATTCTAAGGTAACTCTGAAATTGTAGCCAGCTGCAGGGTTTCAATAGCAGCAACAGTATTTGCACAGATAGTTTGTTACAGTGCCTTTCTCTTTATATCTGATACGTTAGTCTTAATTAAATTTAATCAAATGAATTTTAGCACTACAACATAATAATCACCTATGGTATGTTATAATCTGTGCTTTAGTAACTGAATTGAAATGTTTACTTCACCTTTAAATTCTTAAGTGCCTTTACAAAGCAAAGTTTTAGCTTTTGAATTACACTTGTCCCCGGGTGCTTGTAATAAAATAAGATTGAGAGGAACTGATGACACTGAGCCCAGGAGTAAGCACAGCTCTTACAGAAGTTAAGCTGTGCTATGAATAAGGCTTACATACTTCAGAACTTGGAAAATTTACTTTTTTGGACTGAAGCAACCCCAAATCTCACAACTAGCTTAGCTACTGGTGTTGCAGTACCCTCCACCCCTCAAAAGAACCTTTCCCAATCTCCTATATATATATGCCCACTGATGGAATGGAAACCTTATTGCTGAAGTTGTGTTTGGCATAGTCTTCTGGCACAGTAAAATGCACACACACAAACACTGCACAATAAAAATAAAAATATATTGCAAATTCACTGGGAGCAATATATTGCAAATTCTTTGCTGTTGGTAGTGCAAATGTGCTAAATTATGCCACCATTACATGACCCTGAGCATATAAAGAAACTCACATTCTGATACAGATTTAGTTTACTGAGTACATGCTTACCTGAAACAGCATCATAGAACTGTTCCTCACTGAGGATGCTCAAAGGTGATGACCCTTTGACTAGTGACTGCTCTAATTCATGGTGTTCAGTGGCTAACGTTTCTAAAGCTTCAGATAAGATCTTGTTTTTCTCTTGCTCATGCTCCAGTTTCAGATTCCTCACCTATAAGTAGAAACATGTATGAATAAAATCTCATCTCTCCCAAGAACGTGAGACTAAAAGCTATTTCAAGAATAGACTCCGGTTTGCAACTGAACCATGTCAACAAGGTCCTAGAATTAGATTAAAAATGCTAAGCAAATTCTGCACTTCCCTTATGGCAAGATTTTGGAGTATTACAAAACAGGAAAGTGCAAGAAAAGGGCTTGTATAAACCAGTACTGGTAACTGAACTCAAGGCATTATGAAAGGCAACACAGACATACTAGGAGACAGTTCATGCCTCCTTTCTATTTTTACAGATCTGCTTGTGTGAATTTGAGGTAACATCACACTTAAATTAATTTAAACATGACAGGTCACCCTGAAGCACCTTGAAGACCAACCTGTTCATTTTGCCATTGATTTTCCTAGCTATCATCCCACGAAAAAGTTTTTATGCCTACATATACCAAAAACATCTGGTACATTTGCAGCCTGAAAGAAGCACATTATTTCTTTTTTACAAAAATGTCCAACCTTTGTCATAGTCTGGACCAATTTTTACTAGCCACAGGTTAATGTATGGAGAATCTAAATTCTGGAGTAAATGTTTTTCCAGTTTCAGACTGTATCTCAATCCTATTCAGTTTTGAACTTTGGACCAGTTCCTCTAGATGTCACTGGGCCTATGAATTATTCCTCCAACTCTTTAACTATCAGGACAGAAATATCTGCCTGTAGACAGCAAAGAGTATAGCCACTGTCAACCATAGCACAGTATTTTCCAGTTAGAATCATAAAATCATAGAGTTGGAAGAGATCACAAGAGCCATCTAGTCCAACGCCCTGCCATGTAGGAACTAAAAATCAAACCATCCCCGACAGATGGCCATCCAGCCTCTGCTTAAAGA
>CM034706.1:62993578-63008082 GCA_020142125.1 Phrynosoma platyrhinos | reverse complement strand
GACTGTAGTTTTGTGAGACATTTAACCTTCTCTGTCAGAGATCCCTAGTGCCACAATGAACTACAAATCCCAGGAGCCCATAGCATTCAGCCATTAGTTAGTTATCTGTTTATTTTCTTACTTATATCCTGCCTTTCTCCAAATAAGGAGACTCAAGGTGGCTCTGGTCCAAAACACACGGCAGAAATAATCCAGTTTCAGATCGCTTTAATTGCCCTTGGCTCAAGACTATGGGATTCTAGGGGACTATATTTTTGTGAGACATTTAGCCTTCTCTGTCAGAGAGCTCTGGTGCCACAATGAACTACAATTCCCAGGATTCCATAGCCCTTAGCGAAGGACGTTAAAGTGGAGCCAAACCATGGTTCAATGCTATGGAATCCTGGGATTTGGAAGTTTGTGGTGGGGGGCACCAGAGTTCTCTGATATTGATTTAAAATACATTGCAGAAATAATCCAGTTTGAGTCTGCTTTAACTGCCCATGGCACAATGCTAGGGGATGCTGGGGACTGTAGTTTTGTGAGACATTTTCCCCCTTCTCTCTGTCAGAGAGCTCTGGTGCCACAATGAACTATAAATCCCTGGATTCCATAGCATTCATCCATGGTTTGGCTCAACAACAACAACTATTATCATCATCTTGTATCCCACCTTTCTCCCAATATAGGGACTCAAAGTGGCTCTACTTTAACTGCCCTTGGCTCAAGGCTATGGGATTCTGGGGGACTGTCATTCTGTGAGACATTTAGCCTTCTCTGGTCCAAACCACAATGGAGAAATAATCCAGTGTGAGACTGCTTTAACTTCCCTGGCTCAGTGTTAGGGAATCCTGGGAATTGCAGTTTATTGTGGCAACAGAGCTCTTTGACAGAGAAGGCTAAATGTCTCACAAAACTAGTTCCCAGGATTCCCTAGCACTGAGCCAGGCCAGTTAAAGCGGTCTCAAGTAACTTTCATGAGCCCTGTAAAAATGGGAGCCTCCAAAAGGAGCATATTCATATGAAAAGTTGTGCTGTGGGTGCAACCAACACACACACAGTTACAAGTCTGGGGGATTCTGCATCTCTGAGACAAAATCTGAATCCCAATCCCATACAAATGCATTAGAGATCATCCATGAAGCATCTTTCCCTTACAAATGCTGCAATGGGGAACGTAGCAATGAAATTCACATATTGCCTTGGCATAGTAGATACCTAACAAGAAACCTTAAATAGCAACTACACCAGTTTAACAACTCCATTCGGCCCAGGCCTAGACCACTAATACAGTATTAATAATAATACCGTATAATTAATAATAATAATAATAATAATGATTTATAATAATAATATTTATTTATATCCCGCCTCTCTGTAAAATACATAATAAAATGAACAATCCCGTCCCCCTATAGCCCACTCCCCCTAAAATATAATTAAACAGTCAAATTTTAAAAACATAGTTAAAAATAACAAACTACAAAAACTTTACAATAAATGAAAAATAAATTAAAATTAAAATAGCTGTAACAGGAATCAGGGACAGGCATAACACAGTCCCTTCACCATCCAGCTCAATTTTATCAGTTTTATTTGGAATAAATCCCCATTAAATTTAGGAGGGATTACTCACTAATAGATGAGTTCAGGCTTGCAGCCTGAGTTAGTTAGAAGTCAGTGAACCACAATTACAGAATATTTACATTTTGGTCTGTGTTTTTGTATTTTATAAATTACAAATGGTCAATAAGATTTCTTTTTTCTTTTAAAATATGCCACCAACAGTGAGTTCAGTTCAACAATAAGATATTTTTTTTCCACCAGTCAGGTGGTGTGTGTGCATTTAGGGACTTGGCTTAAATCAATGTACTGTATTGTACTTTGAGAAATTCTCTTTCTTTAAACAAATTCTGAAGCTCTTTAATGAAAGGGAATAAACCTGGGGAGAAAGGCCCATGTGCATTCAATACACACATTGGATAAGGCAGGTTAGGTGCAAAGGACCCTAAACAGTTTATAACTTTTGCCACCAGGATGATAAAATGTCCTAACCGCAAAGGCAGGCAAGGCACCGTAAAATGTAGGGCATTCAAGGAAACATGGACATTGAAGAAAAATGGAGGACGTTGCAAAATATAAGCTAAAAAATATTAATATAAATATAAATTCATGCTTCTTAGGGGGGTTGCAGACTGCCAGAAATAGTGCAAATTGAGTCCACTTTTAGGGTTAGGGTTGGGGTTAGGGAATCATGGGAACTGTATTTTATTGTGGCACCAGAGCTCTCTGACAGAGAAAAATCTCAATGTCTCAGAAAAAAAAACAACACAATATTTCTATGTTCAAGTGTTGCACTTCAAGGCACACGGATCTTAGAAGCACAGAGCAAGGCTTTAAGTAGGAGAACTGTTTTTCCCAAGCGCTCTCCTGGTGACAGAAACACTTAAGCATCAATAGACACATTCCTGTCCATGAGCGGCTGAGTTTAATAGTGTGATCTGGGGATGATGGCAGGGCCAGAACAAATCAATAAAACGTGTAACTGGGAAGCAGTTGTGCATGCAAAGAAATGGTGCTGGATGACAAGAGTACTGAGAAAAGCCACAGAGTGCAAAGGCATGACTGCAATTGAATCATTTACCCCATTTTCAAAACACTGATTATATTTTACGGTTGAGGGATGTTAAGATAAATAATTATGGACTAAGCTCAGCCTCAGGGGAACCTCCTCTGAACAAATCTTGCCAAGAAATCCCCATGATAGGGTCACCACAAGTCAGAAACGACTTGAAGGCACACAACACACAAACAAAACCCAAGGTCAATAAAGCCACGATGTGGAATTTCAAAATTAAAGACACTTCCTCTAAGCATATGCAAAGCATTTTTTTTCTCACAGCTGAGCAAATGCAACCTCACCACAGAATTAAGATAGCAAGTCTTTGAAAATAAATAAATAGATATTTCCTACACAGATCAAGGCCTGAGTACGTAATTTCTCACAAAACACCTACTCTCCCTGCCTCTTCCTCCAGACGCCATCCTCAGCTTCATTGCCAGAGAATACAGACACTCTGTTCCTCTCTGCATAATCTACATTTTCCCATTTATACTCTCTCTCCTTTACGTGCCATCACAAAAGGAGATCCTCCTCATTTCTATTTTCTCTAGGCCATAACTTAATTTTGGGCAAATATAGTCAACCCTCCTTATCCACATATATATATATATATTTAATCCATGGCTTCAACAATCCATGGCTTGAAAATATTCAAAATAATATAAATCCCAAAAGCAAACCTCGATTTTACCATTTTAGATAAGGGACACCATTTCACTATGCCATTGTGAATAGTGCTCTGCAGATTGCTCTGCAGAGGGGCAGGGCAAAAATAAATTTTTATTATTATTATTATTATTATTATTATTATTATTATTATTATTATTATTATTATTATTATTATTATTATTATTATTATTTTATTATTGTATTTAATGGGACCTGAGCATCCATGGATTTTGGTATCCATGGGGGGTCCTGGAACCATATCAAGGGCTCAATGTACCTGAATTTGTGATCATACCATTTTTAGTACAAGTGCTACATCTTGGTGGTATATGTACATTGGCTTTTTGTTTTGACAATTGTAATCTACCACTTCTCCACATACTCAGAATTAAAAAACAAATTTATTCTGAAAATGTTTTCACTAAAAACCTTTTGAGTTTGAGCGACAGACAGAAAAAAACACCCCTTCCTTTCCTTTTTCCTTTTCTTTTGCCTTTCACATTCATCTTTGCCTAGTATAGTTTACAACTGAAGGGAGTGGGTAGCATGATGAACAAATGCCTTTTTGAGGCTTAGTGTGGGAGATGTATTTTAAAATAAATGAATGGCCAACTTTTAAAAAGTGCTGAAACAGAGGGCTACGCAACACAGAGCGAAAGCTGTCCAAAAGAGCTTTATACTTCTCCAGAAAGCAGATGAGAGCCAGAGTGGTATAGTGGTTGGAATATGGCTCTGGAGACCAGAGTTCGAATCCCCCCTCAGCCATGGAAACCCATTGGGTGACCTTGGGAAAGTCACACACTCTCAGCCTTAGAAGTAGACAAAAGCAAACCCTCTCTGAACAAATCTTGTCAAGAAAACCGCATGATCTTGGGGGTGACCATAAGTCAGAAACAACTTGAAAGCAAACAAGAGAGCAGACAGAATAATGCAGCTAAGATGGGGGATCATTTCACAGCCACAAGGCAAATGTGTGGTGTAAGTGTAATAGTTAGAGTGTTAAACCAGGACAGAAGATATGAGGGGTCCTTTCACACTACACAATCATGGTGCTGATTCCACTTTAGCTGCCATAGCAATATCCAATGAAATGCTGGATTTTGCCATGGGGGTATTTGAAGACAGAAAACTAGTGCCTCAGCAAACTACAAACCCTATGACTCCATATATGCTACCACAATATTTAAAGTAGACTATGACTCCATTTGCATTGTAGAAATAATCCAGTTTAACACCACTTTAAGTGACATGGCTCAATGCTATGGAATCCTTGGAACTGTTGTTTTGCGAGACATTTAGCCTTCTCTCTCAGGAAGTTCTGGTGCTACAACAAACCTCAAATCCCAGAATTCCATAGCACTGAACCATGGCAATTAAAGTGATGCCAAACTGGATTATTTCTGCAGTGCGGATACAGTCCATTAACACTATAACTGTGTTCTGTGAAAGTGCCCCTGGGTTCAAGTTATCATTTGATCATGAAGTTCACTGGATGACCTGGAGAAATCATTGTATCTCCATTTAAACTATCACAGAGAATTGCTGCAAAAAACCATGTTTGCCACCTCAAGCTTCTTGGAGAAAAGGTAGTATATAAATGTAACAATACACATATAGCATCTTCTCTGTTGTGCCATTCTGGCTATGCAACCACTTGGAGGCCCAATGAATGCTCACTGCATATTGGTTTCATTTCAGTGCCAAGTTAAAATGGGCTTCTCACCAACACTTTCATGGTTCAGGGGCTAGTTCTGGATTTCTGTTTTTGTGCACACTGTTTTTAGATTGTTTTAATAATTGTTTCATATTTTCCTCTTTGTTCTAAATTGTCTAATATACTTTATTGCTAGCATCTTACCCTGAGATCTTTGTCGATATGACAGGATATAAAAATTTTAGTAAAATAAAATTAAAAGTTTTGCCATTGCTAAAGCTTTGTCACAGCTATCTCTATATACCGGTAGTTATCTGTATATAGGACCTGAGGCAAACTCTGAGAAGATTATCAAACTTTGCATGGGAGCAATCTCTGCGATGTGGAATCCTGGGCTACGAAGGGCTTTAAAAAACAACAACTGTGGAACAACTCCCCAAACTGAATGCAGAAGTGTACTGTCAGCCTTCCATACCCATGGATTCCTTATCCACAGATCAACCATCTACAGTTTGAAAATATTTGAAAAAGATACACATTCCAAAAAGCAAATCTTGATTTTGCTATTTTATATAAAGAACACCATTTCACTCCGCTATTATATCTAATAGGACTGTGTTGTGGATAAACAGGAACAGAGACCTCGGAAGTCAGAAAAGTAGAGTTTATTTACAGTGATGGGCCTCTCAGATAGAGAGCGACCCCCCTCAGATAATCAATATCTTTATATACCATCTTACACAGCTAACTTATAATTATATTAACACATGCATGGTTCAACATTTTCACTGGTTACAAGCTATTACTCCAAACACCCTCCTTTCCTGATTACGTTACACTTCTACTTGCCATGCATGAATGAATTTGGCTTTCTTCTTTTTACCATCAATGTTATCTATTTGGCTGTCAAACTGTCTTGCCTTCAAGGTCAAAAAAACAACATTCCTATCTCTTCCAGTGAAGCAGAGCTGAAAGCCTTTTACAAACTGCTCTGCAAATGCACAGTTTTAAACATAGAAAATGAGACCTCCAAGGGTCATCCAATCCAGCCCTGAATTAGCCATGAGCTTCGTATTTTCTTTAACATTATTTTTATCTCTTACACTGGAGCATCCACAGATTTTGGTATTCACATGGAGTCCTGAAACCAAACCCAAGCAAATACCAGGGGCCCAATGTACTAGTCATCAGTGCAACTGAATCATAATTGTCTATGATGTGCTTATCTCCTTCCATTAAGCATTAATGTTAAGTGGCTATCTTCAAGGACAGGCAAACAGCTTCTACCAAGTCTGGTTTGAAAGTTGATGTCAATGTTGATTCCTCAGATATTTTACACTCCACTCTCCAAGAAGCCAATATGGCATTCCTACCCAACTGGATCTCCTGTGTCTGATTTGACCAAAGAGGGAAGAGAGAGAGCAAAATTGAGAGCAGAAGCTAACATTTTCATGAAGAATTAGAGACAACATCTGCTGGTACCAGCCCAACCATAAGTATCTTTTTGTATTTGCTACTGGAATTCAAATTTTATCTCCTGGATTCTGTAATGCTTTGTTCCCATGCCACACGTTCAGGAGGAGGGACCCGCCTGCATAGATATCCCTCCACACCATCTCAACACAGAACAACACAATGGTGACATCTTGACAAAATGTAGGCCTATGACTAACATTATAATATTTTAATTTTTTTTCCTCCTGTAAGATTTTAATGCTTTTCTCTGACCAAGAAGCCACTGGAGCTTCCAAAGCTAGCATCATGTATTTTGCATATTTTGGTTCGCCCAATAAAGCTATCACTGTTTTGTAGATTTTGGATGTTATTGAAATGAGCTCTACTGCTCACTTCCATTATTAAGACAGTTCCTGTTCTTAATACCCAATCCCTATAAATTTCAGCTAGAGGGCTAGCTGGCATCCTCAATTGCTATGGGCTGGGGGAATGGTGGTGGTGGTGAAAGAGATAAAAGAGCAAATTTGCTGTTGACATGAAATCACCCCAATGAGAACTCATAATTGTGTGATTCTTTTCTTTACAATACTATAAGATATAAATAACAAAATAGTTTGAGGGTGAGGCTTCCTATGAGACAAGTTCAGTTAACTGTAGTGTTTATGATTTGGACTGTGTGCTTTTCCAAAAATTTTAAGCAGTTGGAGATGTGTTTTCTAGCCATTATCTTTAAAATGTAACCGTATTCTATCTGTCCCCTCTCATACATTAAACTACCAAGCTATACTAACAAGATTAATACTGGAAGATATAAAGCCACATTTTCACTACTTGTGACTAATTTTTCAGAGCCTACAATGGGTTTACTGTGTGGATTGCTCTGTCATGTAACTGGTGCCACACGTCACTCAGCACAAGCTTCCTTATTTGCAAGTACAAGCTGCTGAAGGAAAAAAACAACAACCCAAAGCTGAACAGAGCCCTACTACTACAACAGTCATCAATTACTTCTTTAGAACAGAATTGCTTTCATTTAAATAACTTTTCAAGCCCTTGCAACTCTAACAATATAGCCTGACATTTTGCAATAATGCCTTGTATACAAAACTACAGTGTACCACACTTGTAATACTGTGCTCATTTTTGGTGGGTGTGCGCATACATGCACACATCCTTCAAATCTTTCAACTTATGGTGACCCCATGAATTTCATAGTTTTCTTAGGCAAGGAATGCTTAGAGGTGACTTCCTCTGAAATATAACCTACAATACCTCGTATTCCTTGATTCCCCATCTAAGTACTAATCAGGGCTAACCCTACTTAGCTTCCAAGGCTCTCATACTAGAGTATTTAGGCCTAACACTTTATCTAAAAAAGGATACTGCAGAACTGGGAAAGGTGCAGAAACAGTCAAACAAAATTATCTTTAAGAAAGTTACATCTGGGCCTATTTAATATAGGAAAAACTGAAAGGAAGGGTGAAAATGACAAAAAGGTATAAAGTTATGCATGGTGTAGTATTATGGAGGAAGAGGGGCTTTCCCCCTCCTCTCACAGTACTAGCACCCAGAGTCCACAAAACTGAAAGGGTGGGAAATTCAGAAGACAAAAAAATACTCATTCACACAGTACACAATTAAACAATGGAATTTAAGTACTGAAAGATGTGATGATGGTCATTGACTTAGCTTTAGAAGGGGATTAAACCAATTGATAAGGGGGAAAGCTACTGTTACTAGTGGTTATGAGAAGCTATACACAACTCTAGGAACAGAGGATGAATGGTCTTGAATACCAGCTCCAGGGGGACAACAGTAAGAGATGGCTGTTACCCTCATGTCCTGTTTGCAAGCCACTCTCTTGGCATCTGGAGAGAAACAGGAAGGTGGGCTATGAAAGCCTTTGGTCTGATCCACCAAAGATCTTCTAATGTTCTTACACCCTCAGTTGTACTACAATTTCCCTTTAAAACAAACAGTATAATTGCAGTTTTATTATATCAGTTTAAATTATAACAGTGAAGTGTTTTATTATAGCACCTGGCGTTCTGGCCTCAACAACCATTTGTAGTATGTCTGTATGTCTATCCCAACAGTTAACTCACATCCAACCACTGAGATAAATTAAAGCTGCACTTTATTGTGGATCTAAATTAATAGCAACTACAGAAGGAGAAAAAGAATGGAAAGATGAGTGGAAGGATGAAGTAAAAAAGAAAAGAAAAGAGATGCATGGTCAAGGCTGCAGAAGGACTATTAAAGGAGGAGAACAAACTGGAATGAGAAGATATGTAATGGACAATCAATCAAACACAGATACAAGGAATGAGGCCTGATCAGTAGATAACAGATCCATACAGAGCACACTTATAAAACACATTGGGCAATAGACCTTAATAGAAATGACTAACAGGTATTCCACAGCTGTCAAAAGACCTTGGATGATAATCCTTCCCTGGCTTCCAGACAAATCCTTAATCCAAGGGTGGACAAGTAGGGGCATCTCCAAATGCTATAATATATAACAGCTACACAGCAGAAAAAGGCACACAGCATGCACTCGTATACAAAGTCCAGATTCTGTCACAAACTCAACTCTATCCCCCTATTTGATAACACTAACAGTCAAGCTACTTGAAAAACCTGTATCATCTTACACAACTCTTTCAAGATTCATGGCCAGGATCATAATTTGCATCTTTCTATATCCTATTACATTATATCGCAGTCCCACAACTGTGTTTGTTGTTAGCTGCCCTCAAGTCAACCAAGACTGATGGCAATCCTGTGGATGAGACAAGAATCCCTATCCTCCACTTCCTTGCCCAGATCCTGCAAGTCCTTTCCCATAACCCCTCCTTTCCCATAACCCCTATCCATTTTATCTGTGGTCTTCCTCTCTTTCTTACCCTCTATCTTTCCTAGCATTGTTGTTTTTTCTAGTGACCCATGCTTTCTCATTATGTGGCCAAAGTATGATAGTCTCAACTTGATCATCTTTACTTTGAAGGAGAGATCTGGTCTGATCTGTTCAAGGACCCATCTGTTTGTCTTCCTGGCTGTCCATGTTATTTTATCCTAGGTACTCTTCTCCAGTACCACATTTCAAATGAGTTTATTTTCTTTCTGCCTGCTTCCTTCACTGTCCAGCTCTCGCATCTGTACATGGTAATTGGGAATAAAGTGGCCTGAATGATTCTGACTTTAGTGCTCAGTTGTATGTTTTTGCTCTTCAGTATTTTTTTCTAGTTCTTTCATAGCTGCCCTACCCATTCCTACTCTTCTTATTTCTTGACTGCAGTCTCCATTCTGGTCAATGTTTGATCACAGATCATAGATATACAACTGTGTAACTATGCTTAAATACACGTGGCTTTAATACCACTCAGTGCATCTGAAGAAGTAGAGTGACAACCACAAAAAGCTCATGCTAAAATAAATTAACCTCAAAGGTGCTGCCTGACTCTCCTCCTGCCTTCCTTTCCTCTCTCTTTTGCTGAAACAGACTAACATGGCACTCTCTTTCAAAAAGGTTACATGTTCATCCTGGCAAACACCATTACAGCACTCAATAGCATTAAGTTTTATTCACCTGTTCATCTTACGTACTCAGTTTATATCTCCTGCCAATGATGCCTTTCTATATCATTACTACAATTTTTAAACTGTCTGTACTTCTAGAATTCTAGACTATTTGCTATATTATATAAATGGATCACAGTCACTAAACTTGAGATCAAAATGTTCTATAATAGGATTTTGGCACAACCTGTCAACTACTATTGGTGCCTCCCAAACAAATTTTTCAGATTTCTCTATTTTTTGCTCTAGAATACACATCTATGGCCTGAGTTTGGCCAAATGTGATATATACCGCAGTTAGCTAGATACCCTGAACATTTTTTGTACAAGGTTACAGCTGACTGGCAAAAACTGGCTTTTTCCAGAAAATTGCTGGTTTGGACCCATTTTCCATGAAACAATGTAAAATTACTTTTTTTCATTCAGTGAATTTTTTTTTCATTCAGATTTTTAAAAATGCCATTATTAACATCCCTGCTGCTGTTATCAATTCAATATCAATAGGAAGTCTAGGGGCTAATCTGCACTGGGGAAATAATGCAGATTGACACCATTTTAACTGTGATGGTTCAATACTATGAAATTCTGAGGTTTGTCATTTTGTGAGCTATTTAGCTTTCTCTTTCAGCGAGCTCTGGTGACACAACGAACTACAAATCCTAGAATTCCATGGCATTAAAGCAGTATCAAATTGCATTATTTCTGCAGTGCAGATGTAGCCTAAGATGACTTAATTATCCCAGTAATTGTGGCAGATTGTGGTCCTTAGGGCTTTCCAGAGCCCCTAAAAATAAAAATAAAAATTCCAGGCAATTTTTTTACCCTTCAATGGCTGCAACAATTTGTTCCCTCATCTCCCCCAAAGCCTTAAAAACCTCCCAGAATCTATCACTCAAAATCAGCTGATTAGAAACTGGAAGTGATGCTACTCACTTCTTGTTTCAATTTCTGCCAATATTTTTGGCAAGATTTAACTGCCCTGGCTCAATGCTAGGGAATTTTGGGAACTGTCGTTTTGTGAGACATTTAGCCTTCTCTATCAGAGCACTCTGGTGCCACAATAAACAACAATTCCCAGGATTGCCTAGCACTGAGCCAGGGCATTTAAAGCAGTCTTAAACCAATTTATTTCTGCAGTGTGTTCTGGACCATAATCATTTTTATCACATCAACAGAACTATCCTCTGGAAGCTGCCTGCATTCTATTATATATCCTCAGTTTCTAAACTTCCATTATCCAACTCTACTTTGTTAAGATCAAAACAGAGCTTTAACATTCATATACAAAAATTAAAAATTAAACTACAGTAATCCCTCTGTATCCATAGATTTAACCATCCATGGCCTGAAAATATTTTAAAATATTTTTACATTCACGAAAGCAAACCCATATTTAATGGGATTTACGCATCCACAGATTTTGTTTTCTACCAGGGTGGGTGAGTGGATTCTGAAACCAAACCCCAGTGGATACCAAAGGTCCACTGTAACAATAATAAACTGTGACAATTATTATCACTGTTCTGACATAAGTATGTAATATAGGGAGAGATGGGAAGTGAAATTAAAAGGTGATAGAAGTAGAATCAGAGCCCTGAATGCAACTGTGCAACAACTTGTATGCTGGGACAAAGAGAACTACTATAGTCATCAAGGCAGAGAAATAGAAGGTGACAACAAAAAAGGAATAATCAGAGATCTCTTCCACAAGATCTGAGAAATTAAAGGGAAATTTAAATCAAGAGCAGGGATGCTCTGCAACCATCTGGGGAACATTACATGACCAAATAGAAATAAAAAGACAATGGAAACAATACACCGAAGAACTATATAAAAGAGATAAAAGGATAACAGATTCATTCAAGGAAGATATGAAGATGAACTTCTAGGTTTAGAAAGTAAAGTGGAAGCTGCATGCAGAGCACTTGGGAAAAATAAACCATGAAACACAAATGGCATAGTAATAGAAATGCTTCAGTCTACAAATCCACTCTAGTTCTAACTAAAATCTGTCAAAAAAATATGGAAAACAAAAAAATGGGTCATATATTGGAAACACTCAATATTTATTCCAATCCACAAGATTGGGACCACGGGACCACTGCATTAATTTCACATGTAAGCAAACTGTTGGGCAAAGTTCTACAACAAAGATTTTGTGCCACATATGGAGTGAGAAATGACAGATGTCCAGATGTTCAGGGAAGGAAGACAATTAGAGATCATATTGCAAACGTATGCTGGATAGTGGAGTACACCAAATAATTTGAAAAGAAAACCAGTCAGTGCTTTATAGATTATAAATCAATAAATCAATAAAATCAATAAAAACTATGGACTGCTCTTAAATGCCACAGCATTTCATTGTCCTGATGCATAACCTGTACTCAGAGCAAGAGGCTACTATTAGGACAGAATATGGAGAAACAGACTGGTTTCCAACTGGCAAGGAGATCTGGCAAAGTTGTATTTTATCATTCTATCTGTTTAATTTGTAGGCTGAACATATTATAAGTAAAGCAGGATTAGACTCAAAGGAAGGAGGCATGAGAGTTGGAGGAAGAAACATCAACAATTTAAGATATGCAGATGACACCAGACCACTAGCAGAAAATAGCGAAGAACTGGAACAATACTGAAGAAAGTCAAGGAAAGAAAGCATACTTTTACATACTTTAAAGCAGATGATGAAGACATTGAAACAGTTCAAGTTTTTCCATACCCTAGCTCAGTCATTAATCAGAATGGAGACTGCAGTCAAGAAATTAGAAGACTAGGATTTAGAAGGGAAGTTATGAAGAAAATAGACAAGATCCTGAAGTGTGAAGACATATCATTAAATACTAAAGTTAGGATTGTCCATACATTTCCCATTTCTATGTATGGCTGTCAAAGAAAGCTGAAGGGAAGAAAATCAATTTACTTGAAATGAGGTTCTGAAGAATTCTGTGAATACTGTGGACTCCTAAAAAGACTGATAAATGGGATCTAGAACATATCAAGCCTGAACTCTCCCTAGAACTCATGACAAAACTGAAGATTCTTGTATTTTGGACATATCATGAGAAGAAAGGACTCACTAGAAAAGACAATAATACTTGATAAATGAAAGATCACATTCCAGGTGAGCCTCAACCAGGGAAGCTATGGGCCTTTGCAGACTGCCAGAAATAGTGCAAATGAGTCCACTTTGAGGGTTAGGGTTAGTGCTAGGGAATCATGGGAATTTTTTTTTTTTTTTTTTCTGAGACATTGAGCCTTCTCTGTCAGAGAGCTCTGGTGCCACAATAAAATACAGTTCCCATGACTCCCTAACCTTTAAAGTGGAGTCAATTTGCACTATTTCTAGCAGTCTGCAAAGGCCCTATGTCTCGGAGGAGGGATGCAGATGGGCGGCCCTGGGCTGCCCCGGGAAGCAGAGGGTCGGGGCCACTGCTACCACACACAGCGGCCCCGATTCTCCTGTTTGCCACCTCTAAAAGAGCGGCAAAATGCCACTCCTATTAGAGCTGGCAAAAGGCCACCCCAAGAGCCAGCGCGCGGCTCTTCTCTGCCTCTTCCGGTGCAGCATGTGAAGACGCTGTGCCGGGAGGACGTTCTGACACCACACGGCATGCGTAACAGCATGTGGCGTCAGAACGTCTTCGGGGAGGGGTTGGGGTGGCTGGCATGCGGCTGCCCCTCCCCTTCCCTGCCTCCACCACGCCACAAAGGGCCCGTCTGCAGAAGCTCTGAGTCTCCAAGTCCTAAGCAGGGCTGTTTGTTGATGATGGGATGACCTGGAGGTCTCTTATTCATGGGGTTGCCATAAGTTGAACTCGACTTCATGGCATTTAACAACAAATACGGATACCTACCCCTTCTTGTTTAGTGAAGAGTTTGAGACAGTTACTAAGGGCTTCACAAGTTTTTCTTGAAGTTTCAGATACTTCTTCACCTTTCTTGAGAAATGAAGCTGGCACTCCTTTTAAAAAAAATGAAAAACACAAGTGTACCTGTTACTCATTTTCTCCATCAAATACTTAAGCTGTTTCACAGATGTAAAACCCAGATGTAAAACTGGTTTTATCCACCAGACATGTTCTAAAAGATCACAGAGGATATGTTTGATACCTGTGACATGAGAAAAAGAAATCTTAATTTAACCAGGTCAGCTCCATGTATATGATATGGGCATACATCCGTTAATAAAGTTTCTGACAATTAAGCTCATTTCCTACATTCCACACCACTCCTTTCCTCCTTTTCCTCTATCTAGTTGGATTTTTTTAGCATCAGTTTTGAGAGGATGTTGAAGGAGGATCAGAGAAACGCAGGCTTTCAGTCTTACAGCAGTAGTAAGAGCTTAAACTGGGAAAGAGCAGGATTCTCCTCTAGCTGATCCTAGTGCAGCCATAAAGCCTGCTTACAACAGGCAAGATAAAGAACAGCTCCCTCCGGAATCCCTTAGAGTGAATGGGTGAACAGCAAGAAAAATGAAAAGGGGAGGGGGAGAAAAAAAGAAAAGGAGGCAAAAATTCTGTGGAAAGGGTTGCCCTGCCT
>CM034706.1:62968457-62990436 GCA_020142125.1 Phrynosoma platyrhinos | reverse complement strand
TTTTCGTTAGTAGAAGCATTCGTAAGTAGAGGTACCACTGTATATTCAAAAGTTGTGGTAATGCAATTTTTTAAATTATTATTTTGGATAGTCTGTGTTTTGGTAGCAATGCTCTTGCCTACTTTTTTTTTTTTGGCCCTTTAAGTTTTTTTGCTGGATTAGTCCTGAAGAGCTAAAGCAGGTGAAGGGACGTTTTAGCTCAGTAATTTGTGAAGGCTTTCCAATTTCCTGTGCAATTCTAAAACCTGTATACCATTTTGGATGTATTATAGGCTGATAGAAAAAAGATGTCATATCCTAGATATATCTTTTGAGTCACATGTGCTTCTGTGAGTTCAATGAAATATCACTTCACAAACTTACCTGAGGAGTAAATCCCAAAGGGTTCAATTCCCAAGTAGGCATAATTAGAATTGCACTGTTATTAGTTAGCACATTACGCCTAATGTTGTCATAGTGATTGACCTTTTTAAAATAAAAGCTGTTCTATTTTACATTTTGACTTTATTTATTCTCTTGGAAATGATTTTATACTGAGACAGTAAAAAAACCAGATTACATTAATTTTTGAATTAAAGTTTCTGCTGAAAAAAGCATGTTCAAGTTTTGACAGGGACAATAGTTTTGAGCTAATACTCCAGTTTCAGAGCATGAATTTTTTAGGCACTAGTGAAGCAAGATATACTCCGCAGTGTTACACACAAGTTACCATGAAATAAGCAATATGCTGAATGGTTATACTAGAAACTAGCTGCAACAATACAATATGGCACAGAAACTGAGCCATGTACAGAATTCCACACAAGCTATAGTTGTGTACCATGTATGTGTCTATGAAGATCTGTGCAATATCAAGAAAAGAAAGGGAAGTGGAAGAAAGAAGGAAAGGACAGTAACAAAAAGGGTGTTTTAAACTTTCTAGAAGGGACAAGTACAGGAGAAAGGAGCAGAACATTCAGAGATAAAGCAAATGGATGGTTATGTGTAAACAGACAATAAGGTCAAGAAACCACACACACACACACATGTTCAGATGACAAGTCAACTGTACTGATGGGATAAATACAAGAAGTATTAGAGCATATTTTATTTGGAGTACCCTTAGTTATCTGAACTGAATGACCTTGTTGATAAGGCAGACTTGATGATATAGCAGCTTTTCTTATCTACCAAAGACCATTTTCCAGCACCATTTTATTCACGGCAACATCAATTCATTATTACTTATGGCCACCTTCACCTCTTCATCTTAGACAGGCTGGCACTCCAGATGTTATTAGACTGCACCTCCCAGCATTCTTCACCATTGGCTATACTGGCTAAGGCTGTTGGGACTTGCAATCCAAGAACATCTGGAGGGATACTAGATTCTTGCCCACATCTTAGCAAGCACAGCATATACAACAGTCTATAGCTGACAGGTATGCTGGCTCCATCTAATCAAAAACAAAGCAAAACAAAAATCTGTGTAACTTGAAAGGAAGCAGAAAAATAGGTGTCATTTGCTTGTCCTCTGGAGACTTGCCCTGGGTTCAATGTAATTTGCTTTCATTGTAACCCCTGCTTGAGAACAGTGTCCAACGTTTTTGTTTGATTTACCCCCTTCTGAAAGCTGTTTTGCCCTTACTAGCAAAGAAATGAAAAAATCCAACAGACAGTTGACATAACAAGAAGACAGAGTACTCATAGTTTCAAGTTAAAACATATGGTAACCTTTGTTAGTATGTAGAGTTGGCTGGTCTCATAGACGAAGCTAGCATAAAGGAATTACAGGGGGAGGGAACACTAATGAAAATTTTCCCAGTTTTAGAAATCCTCAATTTTTTTTCTTGATATGAGTATCTATCTAGTCTGCTGTAAGAAGTTTTTTTGCTCCCAGATCTGCCATTTGATTTTACAAAGCAAGTATACCTTAGTATAAAATAATTCTTAGAATCTAGAAAAACATAGAATTGAGTTCTGCATGATCCAACTATTCCTAAGATTAAAGTAACAGGGAGGATTAGACTAGGGTGGGAATTATGCAGCCCTCCATGTGTTATTGAACTTCAGCTCCCATTAGCCCTATCCAGCCAATGGTGAGGCATGCTGGGAATTGCAGGCCAGTAACTCCTATAAGTCTCTCACCATGGGTCACATGGGGATGGCTGATGGTAGTTGTAGTCCAAAGTATCTGCAAAGCCCAAGGCTGTCTTGTCCTTGAAATAAAACTTACTTTACTTCTGAGATGCTTCTTCCGCTTTTTAGAACAAAACATTTTGTTACACTTGCTTTTTTTTATCTCAGTGTCCACTATCTTTGTGCACCTTTTCTAATCATTCCCTGCAGTCAGAGGTCTTCATTAACCCTTCATTGTTGTTATGTGCTTTCAGATATCTCTGAATTACAGCTACCTATCTTACAGTTTTCTTGGCAAGATTTATTCTAAGGAGGTTTGACACCATTGCCTTTCTATTAAGCTGAGAGAATGTGACGTGCCCTAGGTGGGTTTCCCAGCTGAGCATGGATTTGAACCCTGGTCTTCCAGAATCCAGTATTCGGACTAACTTAGGCTTTTTAGAATTTACAGGAGAATCTTGTGTCACCTTAAAGAGGAACAAATTTGTTATGGCACAAATAGAATCAGAGCACACTTCAAATGCATGAACTGTTTGTTATCTTAAGCTGCAGATATATAGGACAGAGGGAGATATGGAGGGAAGGGGTCAGAAAGAAAAGAAATGCACAAAGTACAGACAGTAGCAATCATGTTACTTGACACAGGCCATTCCGAATACAACTGGTACTGATAGGAAATATTCTACCATTGCATAAACTAGCTAATTAAGTAATTAAAATGTTAAAGCCTTTAACTTGACTCCAGATAGGCATTCTAATGTAGCAAGTGTGCTCCCTCTCCTGGCCAAAAGCAGTAAAACACTTAACTATAATTTCTCCCCACCTTCTTTCTATTCTGTTAAATGCAAAATGTAACTGTTAATTATAAAAATATGCAAGTGTCAAATGGCAGTTGTCAAAGTAGTTCTTGTTTACTAGCTGTAAGAACTAAGCTGCTCTACTTCCCTATCTTCAAAATCTTGAAATTTAGTAAGTTAGAATGAATTTAACTTGGTAAGTGATGCTATGTTTGGTTCTGGACTCAAAAGTTCATGTTTTCTTATTGAGTTAAGGTATGGGCTTCCAAGGAAACACAAATTTCATATAAACTATTTCTCCATGGTAACCAGTTCTAGAAGCTTTAGAAAACCATCACACACATACACACACACACACAAATCCCTGATGTATTTCATATACCATGTTTCTAAACAGTGCCATGAATATGTTCATTCAAACGGTTCAGAAATGTAAAGATGTTTTAAGTAATTCAATGAAAACAGTACATTAAAGCTGTTATTAAAAGCTAGGTCAAGACCATAAGTAATAAAAATCTCTTGGGGAGGCTGTAAACAGATGTTAGGGCAGTGAACTGGAAATGTGAGCAGACACCCTCCAAATTTACCAGTCTTCTAGACATGTGTACAAACTAGAGCACATTTGGAGCCTCAGGTTTGTCAGCTCTCCCATCCCTTTTTATTCTTCACACAGCTGTGAGGACATCAGACGCTCTTGCTTCCATTTGAACTAACTTCACATTAACATTATGTCCAAGTCTGGAAAAACTGACAGTGGATAGTTGGACCATGATTTATATTACCCTAAAGATCTGGAATTAAAATTAGCAATAGTTTAAAGTTTGGAATGTTTAAAGTTTGGTATGTTCAATGAAAAATGAACAAAAAGTTCCAGATCTTGAGGCTGTACCTGAGCAGGAGAGTGGCAGGGAGAGTTGACAAATTCATAATTTTTATAACCCTATCATTAAGTTAAACCCAGCCTCAGGCCCTAAAGGACTGTCAAGGGAAACAATGCCAGAACCTGGGAGCTACTATTGAGAATCGCTTCCTATATTTCTGTTAGAGAATATACTTAGCGGTTATTTAAGGATCATAGTCATTGCCCTTCAGAAACATCAGACCCCGAAGAGAAAATATCCAGCATTCTAGAGCGATATGCAGAAGATTATGAGAAGATCTATGCATTAATTTACTGACACTAAAAAGGCAAGATATATCACCACAGAACATTGGTTTAGATGTAATAGTAAACATGGCTGGTGTAGTCAAATTATATACTTCCAAACCCAGCCCAGTTAAGTAACCATGATTTGTCTGAGAAGAAATGAGGTTGAAATCACAGTTTGAGCTGGCTTGTGAGTATGCATTACCTGGTTTAGCATTACATCCAAAAAAATGTTCCACACTCTACAATAGGGGCTGGGAATTATGTAGCTTTCCAGGTGATACTGGACTGTAACTCCCAGTGTTCCTCACCACTGACTATGCTGGCTAGCACTTCTGGAAGTTGCTGTTCAACATCTGGAAGGCCATGATTCCTACCCTTAGCCTGTGAAGAACAGAAGCTTCTTACTTTTAGAGAGTCCTGTAACTCAGCAACTGATATTGTGTCATCTTCTTCCTCATCATCACTCAGTTGTTCTTGAGTACAGTAATGTGTGCTGTATGCTGAATGGTCTTCTATCGCCTGTACCCAGTTCTGAGAGAAGAAAATAGACTTTGTTAACATTTATTTATTTATTATATTTATATCCCACTTTTCCCAAATGGGATTCAAACTGGCTTAAATGTTAAAATTAAAAAAGTGGTTAAAACATTATGAAGTACAAATGTTAAAAATATTATTCAGTTAAAACACTATTTTTAAAACATTATAAATTAAAACAATTAAAACATTTAAAATACATAATGCATATTAAAACAGCACATCACTCCGCAATGGTCAGCCAAGACCGAAGTCTTGTTTAAATAAAACAATCTTTGTTAGGCAGAGAAAAGACAACAGAGACTGAACCTCCCTCAGGAAGTGTTCGAAAGCCTGGGAGAAGCCACTCTCCCATGTCCACACCAACCGAACCTAGAAGGGTGGTGGGATGGAGGGAAAGCCATCCCCTCAAGATCACAGGCATGCTCATGTGGGGAGATATGGGCTTTCAGATTATGTTTAACATCAAACACACAAGATCCTATACATCAGGGTTGCTATCTATTCTTTTTGGTTTTTAACCAGAACCCCAAGGCCCACCAATCTGGGGTGGAGTCAATTATCTACTGCACCTCTTGTGCCATACCCTGGGGTAACCATATACATAAGGCTACATTTAAGTTAGTACACATCAGGGATTCCAACAGCTTAAATCTTAAAATGGCTATGATTCAACAACTGGAAGTTTGAGACTCTTGCCAATCTACCACAATCACCCAGAGGTCTATCAGTAGATTATGATTTACTCTCTAGCTTCAGAGGATGAATCTTGGTTGTCAAGATCAACTAAGAAGGAGTGCAGGAAGTTAGCAAGCAATGGATGAACTTCAGTGATGAGACTAGGACTATTCAGGAATGGCTTTTTTGAAAGAGCAAATCTTGAGATAACTTCTCTTTTAAAACCAACAAGGCATGTGGCAAGTAGATCATAAGACATTTCTTAATTAAAATGTATGGGTCATCAACATTATACAAATGAATATATTCAAGAGCGTAAGACCTTTTGTTCATGTAATTCCTTGGAGCCATCTTCTAGAAAAGCATGCTTTGATCTTGCTGCACAAATGGACTTGTGGAGAAGTTACAAGGAAGTTAAGAATATTTAATGGAAGACTTTCAGACAGCATTAGAAGACTAAATTATTGTTTCAAGTTGCCCATGATGCAAAAGGAAAGGAAAAAGTGCATTGTGTTGTTCATCATAGCAATTCTACTAAAACCACATTCTTCTAATATACCATCATATTAACTACAAAACCTCAGCCCCTAGGAAATATCACCCATCAAAGCATTTTCATTCCAAATTCAATCGATGCATTTAATCCACAGGGAGTTAACACACACCTCTCTTGACTGCTGTTGACTGGTCTTGGGAACTTTAAAACTGTAAACTGTATTATCAAAGCACTTGATAGAGAAGAGACAGCCATCTGAATCTTTAACCTTCAAGAGAAAGCATAGTCAGGAAGTATGCCTGTTGAACAGAACTGCATACAAATCAGATCTGCAAAAGTCACTGAATTATCATATTACCATGATCCCCAATTGTTCTGGATTCTGGATCCTGTTAATGGTAGCACTGACACTTTATAATTTTTGTATTACTGTATATTTTACTATTGTTTTATTAAATACTTATTTGTATATCACTCAAAATGTTGTGAGTGATGCATATATAGAAATAAATGAACAAATCTTGTATATCTGTTAAATTGCTACTGTCCAGCAGAAGGTAAATGACAAAACTGCAAACCAAAATGGATTTTGCAAAAACAAAATAGAGTTAGTATTTTATTTTACACTTAAAAGTGAATCTACTTATCCATATTAGAAACTGCTCTTTGGTACAAACAGAGAGAAAAAAGTTTCCAAATGTGTATTCTAAACTACAAAGGCAGCTCTAGAAACCCAGGTTGCACTATTAAATAATATCACAAGAACAACCTACGTAGTTTTGCATACTGTGTAAGCCACAACACTTAATACACAAAACCAAGTTTACATTCCACATTTTACTACAGAGTTTGTTCACGTTTCTCCCTTTGTTTCATTCAGCCTCAACATTATGCAACTACATTCCAGGATGTATCTGACTATTCTTGGATCCCTACATGTAATCAAGGTATGCAGCCAACGCCTAGTTCCAATAAAGAACAGATCCATTAAATCAGTGGAATATATATATTTGTGGACTTACCGTGTGCCCATTGACTGTGACTAGAAACTGGATTTAGGCCACTATGTAAGTAAAATGTTGAAATAGGTATTTGTGCCTCAATTTGTTTTTCTAAGTTTGTTACTAAAGACAGGAGCCATTATAAAACTACAAAGTGTAGAACTCATTACCTAGTTGTTATTTTCTTTAAACTAGAACAATAGGAGATCAATCCTAAAGAAAGGAAGGCACTAGGAACATAAAGCCCCAATGTGCAAAGTACAACAGCTGTTTACAATAACAAAAGAAAAAGATCACCATAATCTAAACAGAGATCTGTACACAAGAGTATCCTCAGATCTCCTCAACCATTATAAAACAAGGATAAGAGTCATGCAGCCTCCCAGATACTATTGGAGTTCAACTCCTAACAGCCCTAACCAGCACAGAAAATAGCGAGGGAATTGGAAGTTGCATGCCAACAACATCTAAAAGGTCTCATGGTTCCCCCCATACCATATAAAATATACTGCTCTTTTTATTATCAAGTTCCAGGAGGTTCACCAATAAAAATCAGAATATACAAAACCCAACATACAAAGTGTACGACAAAAAAACATTTTGCTCTAGGTAAGTAATGTGTGCACTTGTATCAAGGAACCTATATTTAAACCTGAAAACACTAAATCATTTTGCTCACCCATACAACAGATGTTTCTAAGTTTGCTTACTGTGCAAATGGCTTGTGTTAAGTGTTTACATCCTTGGCGCCGATTACTGTTGCCAATATCAGCCCTTCCAAAATAAAATAAAAGGGAGAAAAAGTAGTTAATCATTATAATCATCAATATCCTAGTCCCTGGAGTGAGGTTCAATTTCATACTTACTGTTTTTGGTACCATGAGAGAACTCCATGTTCCAGTACTACCCAATATGGTTTCCACCCAAAGAAACGTGAACTCTTAAAAAAAGAAGGATATTCAGCTTCAGCAACTAATGTTTGTGAATTATAGCAAGTAGCAAAAAGCATTGCTGAACAATGAGATAAACACTGCATTTTAATGTGGTTAACTTCTCTCTAACTTGCAACTTTTGAAGTTACATCTTTGACATTTGGTCACAAGTCACATGAAACAAAAGTAATGCCTTTTGCAGAGTTTAACTGTCTTAGAAGAAAGATCAAAAGATAATTTTTAGAGACTGTGCTATCATCAAAAATGGAGTGGAACTAAGTGATCTTGACAGCAAGCTTTTTAAGACACAAAAAGAAATATTTACTCTGTATCACAATGATCAAGCAACAATATATGCAATACACCATATGGGAATAAAACATTTCCTTGACCTTTCACCCATCCACGGAAATATAAAAGAAAAGAGATTCTATCTGTACAGCACAAAGAGCTTCCTAATGGTAAGAGTTGTTTGGCAGTGGAATGAGCTGCCTTGGAGGGTGCTGGACTCTACTTCTTTGGAGGTCTTTAAACAGAGGTTGGATAGACATATTTTTGCAGTACTTTAGTTGTATATTCCTGTATGGTAGGGAGCTGGGACTAATGGCCCTTGTGGTCCCTTCCAGCTCTAAGATTCTATGACTTTCAGAGCATGAATATCTATCCCCATATCAGTTTAGCAGCACAGACAACAAGTCTAAATGGGGATGTCAGTGTGGTGTTGTGGTTTGAGAAAAATCCCATGACAGGGTTGCTTTAGGTTCACCATCAAGTTAAAAATGACTTGAAGGCACACAACTACAAGTCAGAGAGGATGAGATGTATTAGGCCTCAAACCTAAAACATGCCACTTTAAGACCTTGTCCTACTCTCCAAGGAGGGACTGGAGCCTGGAAGCACAGAAGGCTTAAGAGGTCAGCTGCCTGACAAACCCCATTATCACCATATACAACTCTTTGAAGGTTCATGGCCAGTGTCACAATTTGTATCTTTCTGATGTCCATTACATTCTGACCCCACTTCCACAAGTATGTGCTTAAATATCTTAAGTTTGTGTATTGTATCTCATCAATGCATCTGAAGAAGTGGACTGAAATCCAGAGGTTCATGCTAAAACAAGTCAGAAGTCCTCAAGGTGCCACTATATTCCTCCCCCTTCTTTTTTTGCAGAAGCAAACATTACTCACTTGGAGCTTTCCATAGTGCTGCAATTACTGATCTGCCCAGTCCCATCATGCCCTATAGGCCCCTTGTCAAGATCAGCCTACTCAGATAAAACATATATATTTATTTACACATGCCTTCTTATGGAAGATTCTTTGTGAAAAAGCTTTGGGTTTAGTTCTATTGCCATTTGAATCTACAAGAGGTTCCAATCTTGCTTCTAATATAAATATGGTATGAGGAAAAGATCAAGGAAACCTGCATTTTATGAAAAAGTTTTATGCATTCCCAGGCAAGTCCAAAGTCTAACTCTGTCAAACAGGGAAAATGGAGATTTTGTTGCACCCCATTTGCCTTTATTATCCCAATAAAAATAGGGGAAAAAATTAAGCCATACTGAGAAAGGAAAAGCTTTAATGAGAGATAGGAATTTTTACTGGAGAAAGGGGACAGGTTGAACTCTGGTGTGCTAGTACGAAGGCATCTGTGGTTGTTCCAAGGTGTTGTAACAGGATAATAAACACAAAACAACAGCAGCATAAAAACAAAGCAGGGGGGAAGCTGGGTACCTTCCAAAGTAGTCCTTCAAATCGTTTCAAAGGTTTGTTGATCATCTGCAAAAAATAGAACTGAGACATTAAACATAAGTCTATCCACATTAATAGTAGTGTTAATAAATACACTGACGTACCTACCTTCCCAATGACTCCTCCAAGTATTTGCTTCATGTCTGCACCTTGGGCTAAAGCAAGAGGTGTCTGACCTGTTCAAGAGAACAGACAGATTTGCTTCATCAAATCTGACTCAAAATCAATAGGCTGACATTGACAAAAGCAATAACACATGCATTTCACGCTTACATCTGGTGATTTAAGGAAAGCAAAGGTTATTGTCTGGCCTTGAGGCACTATTCTACAGACAATTTTCCTTAAACTATTTTGATCCAAAATACATATTAAATTAGGCTCAATTTTGAATGTTAAAAAGATGGAAGCCCTTCCACCATTACTTTTATAGAAGATAAGCAACAGCACTACTTTCAGCAAGATCAGAAAGCAATTGGCAGAACTAGTTGAGCATATGGGCTTTGTAAGAACTGCAATAGGATTACTGGGTATTTATCTGTAGCAGCATCTGGCAGTTATTTACTGGCAACTTAAATCCAGATTAAAATACTGTAATACAAGGCCAATTTACACATTTTTGACAGAGTTCAAGGACAGTAACATAGACAAAACTGCATTTTAAAAAAATGAACTGCTTACAGTTCACACATTCACTTTGCTTTTCAGATGAAAGGGATGTTTGATCTCATTAAATGAAATAGTGTCACATACCACTTTTGTTCTTTAGTTTAGAGTCCGCACCACACTTTAGAAGCTTCAAAGCACAGTGCTTGTGAGCACGGTACGCTGCACAATGTAATGGTGTATTTCCCATCTGATCGGTGCAGTTGATGTCAGGAGGATTTGACCTGTTTAACTAGAGAGAGTTATACAAACATGCATCTGAGGAAGTAGACCAAGTCTACAAAAGCTTATGCTACAACTTCTTCTACACAGTCAGTCTCAAAGGTGCTAAAAGATCCCTTTGCATAATGATATTGCAGACTAACATGGCTATGTTTCTGAATTATACACACTGTATAATTCTATGGTACTTGTAAGCAAGAAGCATATCCAGAGCTTCTGCTCACCCTATTACCTTGGATCTGGCTCCTTCATGATTCCCATCTCTTTCGAGATGCAACTAATTTTAGTCTTAAGAAACTAATATTTGGCAATTACATTCATGACCCTGAATTATAAAATAAATGATAACATCATGCATACCAATGCTGTCAGTTTGCCAGCCTCGCCTTCCCGTGCAGCTCCTAGGAGGAGCTCCTCAAGTTTTCTTTCTTGAGTCCTTTCCACAGCTAAACATAAAGAATTAATTGAAGTAACATTCTTGTTCAAGAAAGTGTATTTCATTGCTTGATTGCAATGACAAAATGATCAGTTTTTGCAAACCCCCCTTTCTCAACTGTAGGTAACAGATTCAATTTTTTCTATTCTTGAAGTCTCTTAACCTCTAGAACAGGGGTAGGCAACCTAAGGCCCGGGGGCCAGATGCTGCCCCCTGAGGCCTTTGGACCGGCCCCAGGCCGGTCCTGCCACCCCCCCACCACCACCCACCACGATGATATTATTGTTGTTATTACTTGTTCTTGGGGTTTTCTTGGCAAAATCTCCACAGGGGTTTTGCCATCATGACTTTTTCTGGGGCTGAGAGAGTGTGCATGCATATTTATTTATTTATTTATGGTGCTTCGCCCCCCTCCCCATTTGTCTAAGGGGCAGCAACCCGGCCCCCAGCTCAAAAAGGTTGCCTACCCCTACTCTAAAACAATGTAGGCCAAGGCTAGCTCAGTAGGAGAGCAACTGTTTTGCATATATAAAGCCCTTGATTCAGTCCCCAATGTTACCAGTTAAGAAAGACCCCATCAGCTCAGCTTTGGGAATCTCATGCAGAGGCTACACTGCATCTCTGCCTATCTGGACAACCTGAATTTGCTCTTCTCTTGTACCCAGACAATGGCCAAAGAAACAGTCTTAGCACATGCAATCTGTCTTTACAAGCACATCTTATATAGCATGCATCATCCATAAAGTGCAGCTTGAAATACTTTAATATGAATGTTAAACGTGTGTCATTAGCATATGTTACTGCATACAGAGAAATTCAGTAACAAATCCCAACATGATCGTTGATGTTAGAGAGAACTGGAGATCCAAAGTACATGGAAATGCAGAACTGAGCAATTGCTACCATCACTAGCCTGCAATGTAGTCTTAACTCTATGCTGCACCAGTCGAGGGCAAGAGACTAACCAGATTACCACACCACACTTATAGCACGTTTTTCACTATAATTGCTCTGGCTGCCTCCTGTTGCATTCTGGGATTTGCAGTTTAGGGAAGGGCATTTAGAATTCTCATCCAAAGAGCTCTTAGGCCTCACTGAACTACAAGCCTCAGAATGCAACAAGAGGCAGACAGGACAGTAAAAGTGGAATAGCAGCACTATAGGAGTGTAGTGCAGTAATGTGGTAAGTATCTGCTCTCAGCATTATGCATCTGAGTTTGCTATTCAGATATGATTGTGAATAGTTTATCTGTCACCACAAAATATGGACTTTATCTGGACACTTAATAGTCAGAAAGCATGTACCCTCCATATTAGTAATACATTTTCCAATGACTAGCCTTCTGAATGTATATTCCAGATTGAAAGTCTTCTTAAGCAACACAGAGGCTTTTATACTAGAAGGCACTGCACAGAAACAAAACAAAACCCTGACTAGAATTACCTCATAAAATTCCACCCATTTTGTGTAGAAATGTATCCTGACACACAATATGGCATCCAAAACACTTTTAGTGGATCTTTTCCCAGATACCGCCAGAGTTCATCCAACCCAAACACTTTGGTCCAAAACACACTGAAGAAATAATCCAGTATGAGACCGCTTTAACTGCCCTGGCTCAGTGATAGGGAATTCTGGGAATTGTCGTTTCTTGTGGCAGAGTTCTCTGACAGAGAAGGCTAAATGTATCACATAACTACAGTTCCCAGAATTCCCTAGCATTGAGACAGGGCAGTTAAAGCAGTCTCAAACTGGATTATTCCTGCAGTGTGTTCTGGAACTTTATAGCTAAATCAGAATATCTTTGGCTAGAACCAGTGTGGTTTTATATTGTTATTATTTATTACAATTTTACTTATTTATACACTGACTCTTCTCCAGCCCTGAGACTAAAGGCAGTTTACAAAAACTGAAACAGATACAACCTCCCCCCCCCCAAAAACCCCAACCCTGTGATGTATAAAAATTGAAATATAATTAATATTACAACGAATACAATTAAATATGGAAATAAGGAGACTCTTGAAATGTGGTATGTTTTTCTGGAGGAGGTGTTGGTGGTAGTATTGGTGGTGTTGATAAGCTTGCCAATCCAATCCTATATACTTTTGTCCCAGTTTTGTAGGACAGAATTATGGCAACCCTACCTTAGGGTCGCCATAAGTTGGAAGGAACATGAAGGCACACAACAACAGGAACCAGAAATATGACAAAATCTGGCTGCTGGAGTGGTAAACAGCAGACTGTCTATGTTTATATAACAGTAACCTTCCTGGATCAGGCTAAAACTCTATCTAGCTTAGCATTCTGTCTTGAACAGTAGCTTCCAGGAATCACACAGACATTGGACATGAAAACTACAACTACTCCCAACTGTCTCTCCCTGAAAGACTGGTAATCAGAGGAAAATGAAGGCTCAGTTTAGCTATCAATGGACATTATTGCTCTCAATGTGACCAATCCATGCTTTTAATGCCATTGCAGCCTATAATATAGACACAAATGTCATAATTCTGTTCCAATAGGATGAAGGAAGTCAGTTTAAAGAAAGAACTTTGATTGATGGATTTTTATTGCTGTTCTTATAGAATCTAAGCAGCATCAGGCCTCACTAGTACTTGGAAGAAAGATCTCAAGGAAATGCCAGAGAAACGAAATGGTAAGCCATCTCTGAGTATTCATTGCCTAAGAAAAACCTTATGAAATTCTTGGGGTTGCTGCAAGTAAACAGGAGACTTGAAGGCACATATTACTACTACTCTAATGTTTTGGTTTTGCTGCTCTGTTTCCTCTTTTAATTACCTCTTTCATGTTAATTTAATTTTACTGATTTCTGTCTACTGTGTTTCTTTTTCTGTTAATTGCACAGAACTGTTTGGAAATATGAGATATAACTCTTTTAAATGAGTAATTGTGTGCTTTTCATTCATTTTTAATAGCTAAAGAAGTTTTACTCTTCTCTAATGTAACTTTCTGGACCTTTAGTCATCCACATGCTTTTGTAGTTCATGTCCCATAAGCTTCACACAGCATTATCAATGAAAAAGGACATGTTTTAGTTCAAAATATCTGGAAGTACAAAGGATCTCCACCACTGTTCTGCCTTAAGCTAGTGATAGCCAAGCCTAGCCAAGCTATCTAATCATTCTCATGCCACTTATGGCAAGACTGGGCAACTGTTAAGAGGGCTATACTAGGGCACTGCAACTCTCAAAAATATTTCCCCCAGTGGGGGTACTGAGAGTAATTTGACTATGTTTTCTGAACTTTTGGGGTTAATTTAGTCTGGAGGACTGTTTCTAGCAGGAAATGATCTGATAGCTTTAGGACCAAAGGGTTCCCAAAATATACTAAAATTGCCTCATACACCTGCTAGGGGCATGTGGGGGTAAACGAATTGTGGGTGAGCTGGCTGCCTGCACTTTCTCCATCTTAAGATGTACCATTTGATGGTCCATCTAATTGTAGGGCCCCTACAAGACTTTGACAAGTAAACCACCCAAACCTAGTGACTACTGTGGTGGTCTGGCCATTTTTTGCTTGAAAAGTTTTGCTTGAAAAATTGAAAATATTTTATTGGGGTCTGGAGGTTTGGGGGCAGCAAAATAGGGCTCTATGCACCCAATTGGCTGCACTTTCTCCATCCTTGAAACGAAAGATTACCCACTTTCGTCATATACTTCTGTTATCGATATGAAGACATGGTAAACAAATTTAACAGATTTCAGACTGATATGACTCTATCAGCTGTATGCACCTCCACAATGAAACCTTTGGGAGCTACTTGAACAAGACTATGTCCCAACTGGCTTGTTAGATACACCTCTGTCCCCTCAGCCATTGATTGGCTGCAGGGGTGCTCCCTTTCTGGATCTCTTGAACATCAAAGTAGAGTAGCCTTACACTGAGGGGAGAGGCTGCTTTTTCTTGCCTCCATGCTGAAAGCAGCCAGAGAAAGCTTGGCTACACTCTGACAGTGGCCAAGGGAGATGTGATTGCACGTGTTGGGCCCCCAAATTCTGTACATTGGGAAACCAGGGAATACTGTATATCTGGGAAATCCCCAAATGCTGTACACTGGGAAAGTAGGCAGACATAAGTAGTACCCTTTGCCACCTCCTGCAAGTAGGCTTATGCTCTGCCCGCATAATGTACAATTTCAGACTAAGACTATTTCTTCAGCTCAGTATTTATTATTTCATATTTATATCAAGGATTTATATCCTGCCTTTCTCCCACAAATCAGATTCCAGGTGGGTAAAATTTATTATTATATGTTCAACATCATTTTTAGGACTTATTGATACAGTGGTACCTCTACTTACGAAATTAACTTGTTCCACAACCCATTTCGTAGGTAGAAAATTTCGTAAGTAGAGGTACATTTTGCATAGAAATGCCCTAATCCATTCCAAGCCCATAGAATAGCCGAGGCTGCGGCTGGAAGGCCGCCTCCTTCCAGCCGCGGCCTTGGCTATTCTATGGGCTGATCCTGGAAGCAGAGGATTCCTACGCTTCCAGGATCAGCCCAAGGAATAGCCGAGGCTGCGGCTGGAAGGAGGCCTCCTTCAAGTTGGAGCCACTTCCACTTCCAGGATCAGCCCAAGGAATAGCCGAGGCTGCGGCTGAAAATTTTCTAGTTACAAAATGCTTCTAAAAAATAATGTCTCTACATACACATATGTCTCTACAGCCATTCGTATGTAGAGACATATTCGTATGTAGAGACAATATTTTTTAGAAGCGTTTCGTAACTCGAAAATATCGTAACTAAAGCCTTTCGTAAGTAGAGGTACTACTGTAATTAGGGCCCTCCCAGACTACACCATTATAGCACTATGATTCCACATCTGCACGGAGAGCTGAAGAAATGCAGACTTTCAATGTCAAGTTGTACTAGTATTTTATGGTAAATAATGTCATAAAAGCTTGAGCTGGGAAAGAATAGGATTTTACACTAGCCAATCTACTGTAGCCTTTCAGGAGGTACCCACTACTTTTGGAATCTGTGGAAACTGGGAGAAATGTCTGAAGGGATCTGAATGGGGCTGGTGGTTGATAGTCAGTCTGGCATGTTGGGAGGTGAGAGATTGGTGTGGAGTGTGGGATGAATGAGTGAGGCTTAGAGTTAAAACAGTCAGGATTGGGAATTAAGGAGTGGGATTTCAGAGTCTAAGGGCCTTTGCAGACTGCCAGAAATAATGCCGCTTGAGATCACCTTAACTGCCTTGGCTCAGTGCTAGGGAACCATGGGAACTGTAGTTTATTATGGCACCAGAAGGCTCAATGTCTCAGAAAAATTACAATTCCCATGATTCCCTGGCACTGAGCCAGGGCAGTTAAAGTGGTCTCAAGCTGCATTATTTCTGGCAGTCTGTAAATGCCCTGAGTTAGGTTTGGTAGGAGAGAATATGAGTGAGAGTGAAATGCTTGTTTAAATGTATTAAATTCTTAATTTATTTTCTTATGTTCAACTTCTGTTAATTATTGTCTCTGGGAATGCTTCCTCTCTCTATATATACATCTATATCTTAATCCAATTTCATATAATCTTAAAACTAATCCTAAATCTGATTGTACATCTAAATCCAATCCTAACCCTAACCCTTAATCTAATCCTAAAGCTAGATCTGAATCTACACTTACATCTAAATCTAATCCCAGTCTCAAATCTAATCCCAAATTCCCTTGTTGTTGCTGTGTGCCTTCAAGTTCTTTCTTACTTATGGCAACCATAAACTGAACTTATCATGGGGTTTTCTTGACAAGATTTCTTCAGAGGTATGCCATTGCCTTCTCCTGAGGCTGAGAGCATGTGACTTGCCCATGGTTACCCAGTGGGTTTCATGGCTGAGCTGGGGATCGAACCCTGGTCTCCAGAGCTGTAGTCCAACACTCAAAAAACTGTGCCACACTTTATTCATAACAAAGGATAAAGAGAGTTGGTGTTCAGTAGGGAAGCTATATATTATATAAACTGTACGTATAATATATTATATCATGTAGGTAAAAGGTAAAGGTATTCTCTGTTGACAAGGTTGTCAAGCCGTGTCTGACTGTAGGGGGCGGTGTTCATCTTCGTTACTAAGCCGAAGAGCCTGCCTTGTCAGAGACTATTCTGTGATCATGTGGCCAGCATGATTGCACAGAACGCTGTTTACCTTCCCACTGAGAAGTGATACCTATTTATCTACTTGCATTTGCATGCTTTCAAACTGCTAGGTTGGCAGAAGCTGGGACTAGTGAAAGGAGCTCACCCCATCATGCAGCATCCGGGCCTTGAACTGCCAACCTGCTGATCTTGCAATCAACAGAGTCAGCGTCTTAATCACTTGAACCACTAATGTACAGATTATATAAACTGAATATACTGAGGATGAAGGCACTTTTGAGCCTGTCTGATCTGGTAAGCTCCCCTATAACTGTTTTACAGTTGACTACAAACACATTTCCACACAAAATGGCACTGGTTTCAAGCATGCATCACATGAAGTATTTCATAATTTCTTTCAGGGGTGGTCCTATTGTCTACAGTTGCAACAACAGTGTCCAAACAGTGTCCAAATTGGAGAGCCCAAAATCCCCTATATGCTAATGATGAACTTGCAGAGCAATCTAAGTTAAATGAGATGCTGGCTTACATGCAATACCATGTAATTACCTTTTTCTTGCCTGTCTGGTGCCATAGTTAAATGAGTCCTATGCTCATTATGCATCCTTACTGAATGGAGAATCAGGATTACTTGGTGAATAACATGATTACTAAGTGAGTAACAAATGTGGGAGTTTTAATTTTGCATTTCCAGGCTTTCTTAACATACATAATCCAATCCTTGATCATTCTGAGCAGTTTTTCATTTTTGGCACTGAATCTAAACTGTGAGTCCATACTGTGAGGACAGTATCTCCCTGTACCAGCCCCCTAGAGCACTGATCATCCGGAGAGACCTTTATCTCTGTCCCACCACCCCCTCAGGCGCGTTTGCAAGGAACAAGAGAGAGGACCTTCTCTGTGGCTGCTCCCAAGCTCTGGATTAGAGAGGCCAGGATGGCTCTATCTTTGCTTTCTTTTCAACAACAGATAAAAATGTTTTTATGCCATTAGGTCTTCATGTATTGATATGGGTACTGTTCTGTTTTGTTTTGAAGAGTTTTAAATTTTAATAATGTCTTCTTTTTAACTATTTGAATTGTTTGTTTTTTAAACTTTATTATTTTTAATGTTTTATACTGTTTTAACTTAGACTGTTTTAATTTGTTAGCCGCCTTGAGTCCCTGTACTGGGAGGAAGCGGGATATAAATAAACAGGATGATGATGATAATGACAATGATGATGATACAAGCAAACAGAAGTGTGAAAGCCACTGCAAGCTGCAGCCATAAGCAAAGTGCTGGCATGCAGAAGTTTACTATGGGAACTGTCCCCTCCCAAGCGGTTTTCTTTCAATCACCAACATATTCCTTGTATCAAGAGAGAAATTTTTATATCAGGCTCTAATCAGGCCACACACATGTTCCATGCAGGCACAGTTTCAAGCACCCTCTCTGAATGGCAACACATATTTAGTCACCTTGTCAAAATATTATTGAAGGAATAAGAGATCACCACTTTACATACTGAAGCTAGATACTGCAGCAGAAGAGCATCTTTACTGGAATTCCAATTCTCTTAAGTTCATATTTGATACAGAATGGATACCTTCTAGCATCTCTCGTATGTCTTTATTGTGCGTAACATCTTTTGCAGTTTGCCCATTCCCATTAACAATGGAAGTATCAGCATCAGATTCCAAAAGTAGCAGAACCACCTCCTGAAAGACAAGTTTAGTATCCATTATCTATGGAGACCTCCCTGCTTTTATCTAGATTAGGGTCCGCCCCCCCCCCCATTTCATTTTGCTTCATTTCACACATTCATTTCGGAAATAAGGAGACTCTTGGGGCATTTTTAAGGTTAACCAATTTATTTCAACTATAAGCTTTCATCTTATGCATCTTAAGTCTCACTCTTGAGGAAAAGGTGGGATACAAAGTGACTGACTGATGACTAGTCTACAAAATTCTATGCTGAAATGAATTGGTTAGTTTTAAAGATACCATAAGATTATTTCCTTTTTATACTGAAAGTGCTCTCTCTCTCTCTCTCTCTCTGAAAATTGTCATCTTGGAAAGAGAATGTCACATCAAGATTAACTGGAATACATTTTGACAAAGTAATACAAAAAGCTTTGAAACAGAAAAGGCCATAGGGACAAATGGTGTATCTCTGAACTTAAGTTCTATACACTAGACTAGACTAAACATGTTCATTTTACCTTGCGCCCAGTGAAGGCTGCACGATGCAATGGAGTGTCTCCCATATCGTTTAGCACATTTACATCAGCACCAGCCTATAAAGAGAGATTGTTCAGTAGTGTTTGGCATCCAAGTCAATACGTTACTAAAATGTGGCTGTAGTTACCCTGGCTGCATCTGTACTGCAGAAATAATCCTGTCTGACATCGTTTTAACTATAGTTTGTTGGGGCCTGAGAGCTCTATGACAGAGAAGGCTAAATATTTCCCAAAACTAAAACCTAGACTTCCATTGCATTAAACCAGACTGTCAAACTGGATTATTTCTGTAATGCAGATGCAGCCGAGGAGACCTAATATTTCAGTCCTTCTTCAAAAAGCTTTCTTATGGCAACATATGACTTTTGGTATTCTAAATAGTTAAAGGCTACTCAAACTGAAGTACAGTCACCCCTCTGTTTTCGTGGACTTGAAGTCTGTGGTCTCGATTATTCACGGAGAGGCGACCCCCATTGGCTAAAATAGTGTGCACAGGAGTGTGCAATGGGGCTTGAATATATGTGAGTTTCTGTTTTCGTGGGGTGGTGGTGGTCCAGAATGGATCCCCACGAAAACGGAGGGGTGACTGTACTTACAGAGCTCTGTTGAACTTTCATTTGAGGTCTACATTCTGACCATTCATATAATGCAACTGTTTCAATTGTGGTTTCTTCCAATTTGGAATTTGCTTTAAAGGGGAAATGTGAGGCAATTTTGGACTACAATCAAACATTTCTAAACAGTGAATTTAGGCAGTGTAGTTACATTTGTTTCATGAGGCATTTATACAGAATTAAAACTTTTCAGAAGGAAGTCAGTTTGACCAATCTCCTCTTCCCATGTCTATTTGCTATTGCCTTCATAGCCATACATAAGCTAATTTGGGCTCTAAGCTTTTCTGTGTTTGGGAAGATTCAGTGTGTCAATCTACCTCAGCATCACCTTTAATCCAGTTTGTTCAAATTGACACCAGTTCAGTTTTTCTCAAAAGGGTTACTAAGAGGTCACATGAAGCTACACATCCAGCAGAACTAACTGGATTATGTGGTTTTAACAATTACATGGCTATTCAGAATTCAAGAGGCAAGAGGCTATTCCAGGTGTCTGTGATAGGCTAAAGGCTCCTGAACATCTTGGCTCCCTAGTTTTCAGACTCAGGCACTCATTTCACTTATTTTACAGCACTAAATTTAGTGCAGAAAAACCTTTAACTAAACCAAATGTTCTTGATGGTATAGAGATATTATGTAAGAAATAACAAGTTAAGGTGGTACCTCCAGCAAATCTTTGACAACATTAGTATGCCCAAAATAACACGCAAGATGAAGAGGAGTCCAGCCCAAGTTTGACTTGCTTGTGCCTAGAAGGTACAAGATAAAATGAGACAAATCAACACTGAAGCATCTTTTCATGTAGTCAATCCAGGTATATCCAGGAAAAAGGCAAAAGATCCTTAAAGATTAAGCAGGACATCAGTTTAGGATCACATCTGATAAGAACTGTGCTTCTGCCACCCTTGAGAACAAGCTGGTGTAGTGCAATCTTCCTCAATCTGTGCAATTTCCATCATTATCAACCAATATCTGGAGGAAGCAGGTTGCAGAGGCTCTCTTTCAGTTAAACCTAGGAAGGACCAGGTTGGGGATGCTGTCTTTCAATTAAGCCAATCTCACAAAATTATTGTTATAATGTGAGACACACAGACACTGTATGATTTTTTTTACTTCTCCAACCTGGTGCCCCAATTTGTTCTGAACTGCAACTCCTATCAATTGTCATGATTTCTGAGGACTATGGGAGTTGTTCACCAATATATCTGGAGGGCACCAACATAGAGAAGGATTTGTTAAGACACAGGAGGAGAGAACAGGATTAAAACAGTTGTGTTTGCTCACTATTTAAAAGGAAGTAGGTCATAATCTATCAAGTCATTTCTTTAAATTGGAATTGATAATTCTGCTAATAGCAGAGCGACGGGGGCAGTGTTATTTGCCGTTATTCTATAATTTTCTCTAAATAAGCTGTTTCCCACAAATGACTTTAGCAGCTATACACCACACTATATTTGGCCTATAATGTTCCAAATATTTGCTATTATGCCAAAACTGTTATATTTTAAAATTTACCCAAGTGCTGCCTGAAAGCTACTTTTGCAGGTACTTCTAGAAAAAACAGTTCCAAGAGTAGTGCATTTATTTATCTCTTAATGTATAAATTGCACCTTTTCCCCATCAGATGCTTAAGGCAACTTACAATAAAAAGGTGATTTAAATTTCACAGGAAACAAAGCAGCACAAGGATCACCTAGGACAAAGAAAACTATTCCATAAAACTTCAGTAGAGTTAAGTTTAACATTATACAACAGGGGAGGACAACTTCCACACATCTAGGGGCTACAGATGCTTTCTGCCAGACCTCAGAAAGCCGCCCCACCCTCTGCACCCCTCCCCCTCATCCCCCTTCCCCTTTTACTGAACATGGCTCCCTGTGACTTCTGTGGATTTGGGAGACAATTTCAGTATAGTTTTTTGTGGGTTTTTCAAGCCATGTGGCCATGTTCTGGAAGAATTTATTTCTGATGTTTCACCAGCATCTGTGGATGGCATCTTCAGGGAATGCTGGCATGGAAGTGAGTGAGGTATATATATATTGTGTGACCATTGGTTGAAACAAAGTGATTAACATATTAATCTGTCACTATGTTTCAGGTCCAGGAATGGGGCCTTTTTAAAACCGAAAGTGACATTCAGGTTTGAAATAAGCTCCATCAGTGTAAAACATTTGGTATGACAATTGCCCCATCACATCCTAGAACAGGGGTGGGCAACTGTTTAGGAGCCAAGGCCAATGCCCCCCCTTCCA
>CM034706.1:62938552-62949553 GCA_020142125.1 Phrynosoma platyrhinos | reverse complement strand
CTTTTATATAGTTCGCCCTCCGGCACGTGACTAAGGGCCGGGAGGCCTGGTCGCCACTCCTCCCGGCCGCCTCCTCCTCCTCCTCCTCCTCCTCCTTTTTCGCCTCCATTTCCTCCACCTGCCTTCGAGGAGCCTGAGGGAAAGGCCCCTCAGCCTCCTTGAGGCGGCTCCCACGCTTCGTTTTCTCCTCAGGAGATGATTATGGGCCTGTCAGAAATAATCCATCTTCAGACCACTTTAACGGTCCTGGCTCAATGCTAAGGAATTATGGGAATTGTAGTTCTTCTGAAACATTGAGCCTTCTCTGTCAGGGAGCTCTGGTGCCACAATAAACTACAATTCCCATGATTCCCTAGCACTGGGCCAGGGCAGTTAAAGTGGACTCAAGCTGGATTATTTCTGGCAGTCTGTTCAGGCCCTATAACAGGGGTAGGCAACCTTTCCCCTTTAAGGGCCAAGGGACTTCAGCTCCCAGAATCCCAGGAGCTATTGGCCAACATGGCTGAGGCTTCTGGGAGCTGAAGTCCCTTGGCCCTTAAAGGGGAAAGGTTGCCTGCCCTATAACACTACTATACACTATACTATACAAGCGTTGCTATTCCACTCTTAACTGCTCTGGCTCTGTCCTCATCTTGCATTCTGGGATTTGCAGTTTAAGGAGGGACAATGTAGAAGACTATTCAGCCAGAGAGCTCTTAGGCCTCACTGAACTACAAATCCCAGATTGCAACAGGAGGCAGCCAGAAGAGTAAAAGTGGAGTCCACATTACCGCACTGCACTCTTCTAGTGCTGCTATTCCAATATGGCTGTTGCATTCTGAGGCTTGTAGTTCAGTGAGGTCTAACAGCTCTCTTGCTGAGAATTCTAAATGCCCTACAAATCCCAGAATGCAACAGGAGGCAAGCAGAGCACTAATAGTGGAATAGCAGCGTAGTTAAACTACCACACAGGCGCCACGTTAGGGGGAATCCTAGGAGTTATAGTTTTTGCGAGACATTTACGGCCAAAACACACTGCAGAAATAATCCAATTTGAGACCGCTTTAACTGCCCTGGCTCAGTGCTAGGGAATCCTGGGAATTGTAGTTCATTGTGGCTCCAGAGCTCTGACAGGGAAGGCTAACTGTCTCACAAAACTACAGTTCCCAGGATTCCCTAGCATTGAGCCAGGGCCATTAAACTAGATTTATTATCAAACTGGATTATTTCTGCAGTGTGTTTTGGACCCTCCTTTTCCTCCTCCCTCAGGCAGAAGCTTCAGGACAGAGGCTGAATCCACACAGCATAAACATTCCAGTTTGAGACTGCTATAACTACCCTGGCTCAATGCTATGGGATTCTGGGAACTGAAGTTTTGTGAGACTCTAGCCTTCTCCGTCAGAGAGTTCTGGTGCCACAATGAACTACAGTTCCCAGAATTCCATAGCACTGACAATTAAAGTGGTGTCAAACAGACTATTTCTACATTGTGTATGCAGCATGGTGGTTCTCAAACTTTTTTTTGAAATACTCTGTTGTTATCCATAATGTCTAAAAAACACAAGCATGACAACATATTATAGATACATTGACACCAAAATGGGACAAATCAAAGACAAAAATAAACAACACTTAACAAATACAAACAACATCATAACAACATCAATAACTACAAACTAAAATGACTTCCTTGTCCTGCGATTACTTTCCTAATTATATTCCCCTGATAATAAAAATCAAACCCTTTCAATTTGTTATAACATATTCTCCTATGTATTGAACATGGAATTTACCTTCATGCATCAACGTAAACCTCAACTATCCCTCTAGTCCTGTCGTATAGCTAATACTCCTATTTTGTTTCAGATCGGTTATTAGGGGGTCCCATGTTTGATAGAAAAGCTCTGTCTTATTCCCTTTCAATAAAATAGTTAGCTTATCCATTTCCATGTATTCATATAATTTAAGGAGCCATTTTTCAGTCTGGAAGTTTGTTGTTTTTCCATTTGAAGGCTAATAACCATCTAGCAGCCGATATCATAAACAATAGCAGAGTTTCATGTTTTCTTCTTAATTCCTTATTTGTGATCATATTTAATAAATACAATTTGGAGTCCAACGAAAATTTGATTTTTAGGATCATCTCTGTGTGAATTTTACTCCAACACTTTCTTACTTTACTTACAACTCCACCAGACATGAAAGAAATGCCCCACTTCCTTATTACATTTCCAGCATGTCTCACTTTTATTTTTACACATCCTAGCTAGTTTATAGGTGTGAGATACCAGAAATATTGCATTTTATACCAATTTTGCCTCAGATTATAACTTAAAGTGAATCTGGAGCCTCTTTTCCATGCATATTCCCACCACTCAAATAGTACTGGATGTCCTATCACTTGAGCCCATTTAACCATACAATGATTAAGTTCTTCAGATTCTTGATCATAGTTTAATAATAATTTATAAACTATTATGATGATTACCCTCAGTTCTTATGATATTTGTCAGCTCTGGTTCCCACTCCTCAAAGCCATTAAGTTTCTGATCCATCTTAAACCATTCTGTAATCTGTTGATATAGGGCCTTTGCAGACTGCCAGAAATAGTGCAAATTGAGTCCACTTTAAGGGTTAGGGTTAGTGCTAGGGAATCATGGGAATTGTTTGTTTTTTTCTGAGACATTGAGCCTTCTCTGTCAAAGAGCTCTGGTGCCACAATAAAATACAGTTCCCATGATTCCCTAGCACTTACCCTAACCCTTAAAGTGGACTCAATTTGCACTATTTCTAGCAGTCTGCAAAGGCCCATAGAAACCAACTACAGTTAAGACCCTCATCTCTCAGATCTTCTTGTTTTTTAATTTTATCTCGTTCTTTGTGCAAAATGTCATCATAAGTTATCCAACGGTCAAAGCACATTTGGTTCCTGTCTAAAAAAGGCCTCATTCACTGAAGTCCATCCCGGAACCTAATCTTTCCATCTTTTCTTGACGGTCTTTCATACTCTTAGCAACGCACGCTTAATTATATGATTATTAAACTCTTTATGAACTAAAACTTTTTTGTATATTAAGTAAGCGTGCCACCCAAATCTATTTTCAAATCCTTCTAATTGTAATGAGGACTTTTTTCAAATCTTAATCCAGTCTAATAGCCAGTGTAGACTACAGGTATAATAATATAATTTTAAATTTGGGAGAGCCATGCCTCCCCTTTTTATTTCACCCTGAAGTAGTTTCATTTTCACCTGGGGCTTTTTCCCTGTCCATAGAAAAAGTGAAATGTCTCTTTCCCATTTCTTAAATGGTACGTCATTATGCGTTATCTGCAAATTTAAAAAAAAAAAATTCTGGGAGGTACATTCATCTTAATAGTCGAAATTTTTCCCATCCATGACAATCCTATACTACCCCATCTTTCCATTTCCTAGGTGGTTCTCAAACTTTTAACTTTAACCCTCATGACTCTCCCTTTACATCTACATCCAGATATCTTGCCATAACTCCCCCCCCCCCGCATTGGTTAGTATGAATTAAAATATTTTGTTTTTTTTATTGTGCGTATTTTTCATTCTCACTTCTACGTATATTCATATTGTAACATCTGATAAAGAAATACAGTCAGCCCTCTACATTTGCAGCTTTGGCTTTTGAGGTTTTGATTATTTGCGGTTTTGATCAATATGTTCTCTCTAGGAATCTCTCTAGGTCCTCCAGTGCAACTCTGCCAGATGTTGTCCATAGAGTTGTGCTGGAGAGCCTAAAAGTTCCTAGAGGAAACACTTCTGTAGGCATTTGCAGGTCCTCCAGCATGATTCTATGATAAACCTCTGGCAGATGCTGACCACAGAGTTGCACTGGAGGATTTGGAGATTCCTAGAGGCGTGTTGTCTTAGCTGAAAAGAATAATGGTTTTTTAATTTCCAGTTTTCCAACATTTGCGGGGGTCCTTCACCCCTAACCTCAGTGCCTCCTCCCTCAGGCAGAAGCTCCAAGTACTCTTCTTGCCTTTCTCCCCCCCCCCCCGCCTTCCATGACAGCTATAATTCCACACTGCAGAAATAATTCCAGTTTGATACTGCTTTGACTGCCATGGTTCAATTCTGGGAGTTGTAGTTTTGTGGAGACATTTAACCTTCTCTGTCAGAGCGCTCTGGTGCCACAACAAATGATAGTTCCCAAAATCCCATTGCATTGAACCATAGCAGTTCAAAGTGTGTCAAACTGGATTATTTCTGCAGTGCAGCCATAGCCAGTGGAGGAGGAGGAGGAATCAGGGCTCCAAATATTGTGCCCCCCTTGAGCAACTCTTGTGCCCCTTCCTCCAGGAGTCCTGTTCACAGTTTGAGAATCACTGCTTTAACCAATACCAACGTGGTCCCTTGGGGGAAACAAAGAAGGCACCAAACTGGTTCACACAACAAGGCAGATTTTGGGGGGTTGCAGACTGCCAGAAATAGTGCAAATTGAGTCCACTTTTAGGGTTAGGGTTAGTGCTAGGGAATCATGGGAATTGTTTTTTTTCCCTGAGACATTGAGCCTTCTCTGTCAGAGAGCTCTGGTGCCACAATAAAATACAGTTCCCATGATTCCCTAGCACTAACCCTAACCCTAAAAGTGGACTCAATTTGCACTATTTCTGGCAGTCTGCAACCCCTTTTTGTTTCCCTAAAGTGTAGAACCTTGTGCAACCTCTGTCTTGGGAATGGTTCAGCCACTGTTTAACTTTCCTGTTTTTGTTTTCAGTAGGCTCTCACAGGCAAGCCCTGGGATCTGTTTAAATGCTGCTACACCTTAGGCCCCAGTTCGGCTGACCATAATACCTGTTCAAACAAAATTCCACCAAACAGTGATACCTTTATTGGCCAACCAAAATGCTCATGCAGGCATCTGACTAGCATCTCTAATTGTTTTTTTTTCTCCAGTTTGGTTTGTAACACTTTGCCTGATGAAGTTAAGATAATAAGGAAGATCAAAGATGATGCTGAACATAAAGAAAACAAAAATAATGACCACAGACAGCCAAGAAGACAAATAAATGGGTTCTTGAACAGATCAGACCAGGGCTGTCCTTGATCAAATTGAGACTATTGTACTTTGGCCACATGATGAGAAGGCATGAAATATTAATGTTCTAATTTATAAGGGAGTTTTTTTGCTAGTATTTTTTGTCAAGATATTTCTTCACAATACTTTGGACACATTACTTTGGACACAAATAGTATATGAAACTTTATACATAGATTATATAGATGGGATGTGCCTAAATACCCTAAAGGCACCACATCCCATCTCATCTTGGAAGCTAAGCAGGGTCAGACCTAGTTAGTACTTGGATGGGAGACCACCAATAAATACCTGGTGCTGTTGGCTGTATTTCAGAGGAAGGGACTGGCAAAACAGCCTCTGAGTACTCTTTGCCTAAGAAAACCCTGTGAAATTCATGGGGCCTCGATAAGTTGACAATTGATTGAAAGCACACAAACACACAGAGTATAATATATGGGTTTTAATATGAAGTTATATATGATCAAGTATCTCACTAATATAGGATTGCCTATTATCCAAGAATATCTACTTTTTAAAAAATGGGAAAGGTAATAGAGATAATTGATATGATAGCAACTAATCAATGTGGTGGGCAGATAAATTTATAAATTAAATTAACATATTAAGCTTCTAAATATTCAGTGTATTTTTCTTAGCTAGGATCTTTGCGGTGTGGAAAGAGTGGATGGGGTGGATGCACTGAGATATGTCCCACACTGGCTGCATAATCTTGCTTCTAGTTCCTTACATGTAGTTTCTTTTCATAAATGTCAAACTGCAAGGTTGCCTGTGCCATCAGCACCTGAGCATAATTTTGCAATAGTTCCATGATATTGCTGAAACTATCAAATGGAGGAGGAGCATGTTAAAAGTGTTGCTATAGTTGTGTGCTATGACCATGTGCCTAGATGTTGAAACAAATTAATTTTCATTTCCCATTAGATAAAGCAGGTCTGTAGCAACATCTGCAAGAGTAGTCTTGCAGGACATGTTTAACCTGTACCAACTATTAAGAAACCTAGGTGATGCATAAAAAGTTGGATGATTTTTAGTAACCATTTTTAAAAAATTAAAATATAGGCAGTATGGAAAAGGGCTGTTGAAAAGGAGCACCATATAAGTAATAAACAATAGGATGTTATGTATATTAATCTAAACTACATCGAACTTAATTTTTTGTGATGTTGCTGTCCCTGTAGAGTTCTGGTTATCCCTTTGTCAGTGAGAAAGGCACAGCATAATGATGGGCTACAAAAACAACCTAGGACAGTGAAGGCTTTCCATATGAGAGAAATGTGTAGCCAAAAGTAATGCATACTTACATGAAAATAAGACTACAGTCAGTAAAACTTAATTGAAAATGTACACATAGCAGCGTATATGTGGTTTCTTTTACTCTACACAGTTATAGCACTTTGATACCACTTTGACTGCCATTCTGTGGAATCCTGGGATTTGCAACATGGTGAGGCACTATAGCTATCTGGCAGAGAATTCCAACAATCACATCAATAGCGTCAATAGGGGGTGCGGGGTGTATGGACTGCACCAGATGACACAACCCAAGGGGTTGACACCCGATGAGCACCCCCCAGTGTCCCCAGTCCCTGCTCTGCAAGGCTTGACTTCCAAGTCTTGGAGGGCAAGGATGGGGAGGATCCAGTGTTCTCAGTCTCTGCCCTCCAAGGCTTGACTTCCTAGCCTTGATGGGTAGGGAGGTGGAGGATCCATCATCCACAGTCCCTGCCCTGGGAGGCTTGGAAGTCAAGCCTCAGAAGGCAGGGAGGTGGAGGACTCAGTGTCCCAAGTCCCTGATCTGCGAGGCTTGACTTCCAAGCCTCAGAGGCCAAGGAGGTGGAGGACCCAGTGTCCCCAGTCCCTGCCCTGCAAGGCTTTACTCTAAAGTAAAGCTGCACAGGGCAAGGAGGGAGGGGTCTCATTTGGCTCTGTCTCTGCCCCTGAAACCCTGTCCCCTGCATCAGGTGACACCTCAGTACAGAACACCGCTGTCAAGCTACAAATCCTAGGATTCAATAGGATAGAGCCATGATAAAAGATGTGGTATTAAAGTGCTATAACTAGATAGCAGGAAAGAAATCTGAGAGAATCTCTACTTTCATGTTGTCTCTGTGATCTCTTAAAATCATGGCCAACTCTGTTGTTGTCTATAGTTTAAGCCTTACATGTTTCCATTATTTCGACACTTACTGCTTAGTCAGCACAGCAACTGCTGGAATCAAGCCTGTGCAATGTGCATAAATGTCTTTATTTGTAGTTAGCATTACAAATACTGAGTACATGTTGGTACATCCAGTTAGAGCAAAGTGATGTAAACGGAATATTTTTTCTGACTCTTGTACAGACTCAGAGGGATTAGTGTACCTGAATCTGCATAGCATTGGGCCATAAATGTGTCTAGTGGGTGTTACTAGCCTCTTAATTATCATGACTACTCACAAGGGAATTATTTTTCAAAGGGGACAAGATTCCTAACAATGGTAGTTCCTAACTATTTAGTTATCAAGATTGCAAGATTTGGAGCAGTTGTAGGTAAGCTACCTATGTAGAGGCATTGTTTTCACAAATGGTGGTTTAACCTGAGATAGGAAGCTCCCCAAACAATCACTTGGGAGTCTTCTGTTTGAATTTGCTCTTAGAATTCTGGTAAGTTGGCAACATAAGGAACAAGACCAGGGCTATCACTTCCTTAAATCCATCACTCCCTTATGTTCCCTATCACATGGGACCTCCTCTCTATTCCTTGAGGTTTCCTCTACCTCTTCCTTACCAAAGGTCCCTGGTCATTGACACCACCCTGTTTCCACCCTTCATACACTTTCCTTAAATGTATAAGGGCTAGGATCCCAAATATCTTCCTCTTATAAGTTTAATATCTTTCAGTAGGATGTTTTTATGTGCCTATATGGTTTAGAATTCACACAGACAGAGGCTCCAGTTGTAACAATGGAGGGCAGGGAGGGGGAGGATCCAATAAACACAGAGTTTATTGAATAACATTTATCAGGAATGTAACTTAGGACGTTATCACATGGGGCCCAATGCAAACAAAATCCAAATGAAATCCCGACCGAAACCGGATTATTTGCCCGTGTTTTCACATGACGTCACACAGAACCCCGACAGAAAGTGGACAGAAAGTGGAAAGAACCGAGATCTTTTGAAATTCGGTTTGTTGAGGAATTGCAATTGTGTGATGAGGATCATTTCGCATTTACCGTAAGTATGATAACCAAATAGATATTGGGGAGTATTTCCCCGTCATTACCCATGGTTCCCGCGAGCATTACTCTATCTGTGCATGTGCAGGAGGCTCATTTCTGCTACATTTACGGGTTTTTTTCTCTTGTATGTGGACATTCAATGCAGTTACTGTAAATGCATGATGAAGGTAATGACGTTTGCGGAAACAAGGTTTATTTCCCGTTTATTTTCGGGATGCCTCATTTCCACTTTATTTTCAGTTTCTGGGCCACGTGTGATAACGTCCTTAGGTAGAATAGTTCCAAGATGGCATGTTTCCATAAATATTACAGTTGTAGGCATTTCACAGTTTCCTCTTTACAATCTCAAATACACTTTATCTCCCATTCAGTATCCTTCCCTCAAGTCAATATATTTTAAAAACTTCTGTTGTAACAAATAAACATTGACTTTATTGAATAACATTTAGCAAGAATGTAACATAGGGAGAATAGTTCCAAGGTGGTATGGTTACATAAATATTAACGTTACAGGCATTTCACAGTTTCCTTTTTACAATATTCAATGCACTTTCTCTCCCATTCAAGTATCTTTCTCTCAACTCATTCATTCTCAGCTACCACCAGTACACATGACATTGTCAAAACATGGCCATACGTAAAAGTTCTTCCAGAGTTCAACAAATCAAACCATTTGCATCACAATAGATTTTACATTATTGGTGAGAGTAACAATAAAGTCCTACATACAATAAACTACTATAGCAAAGCCTTTGACTGCATAGACCATGAAAGGCTATGGAATGCCCTTAAAGACATGGTAGTGCTTTGAGATATATTGGAAAAGGGGAAAAAACAAAGATAATAGTAATAATGAGTGAATATTTATATAGTGGGTTTTTGTTTTTGAATGAAGATGAAAATGAATGTCAAAAGTGTAGAAGTTGAAATGTGGTAAAGATGGAAAAGATAGGGGTGTCAATGAATTCCGTATAGATAAGGCAAATATCTGGTTTTTTTTTCCTTTGGAAGTCTGTTTATCATTTATGAGAAGCATCTAGTACAACAAGTGTTTAATGTTGGCAGATTGTTTTGTACGTCTTTGTTTTTGTAGGTATTGTATATGTTTTGTATGTATTATGTATTATGTATGAATGTATATTTGTTTGTCTTTTTTAATAAATAAATAAATTCACATAAAAAAAAGACATGGGAGTGCCAATACATCTGATAGTTCTGATGAGGAATCTGTATTCAGGACAAGAGGCTACTGTCAGAACAAAACCTGGAGAAACAGAATGGTTCCCAATTGGCAAAGGAGTCAGACAAGGCTGCATCCTATCACCCTTCCTATTCAACTTATATGCAGAACATATTGTAAGGAAAGCAGGCTGGAACATGGAAGAGGGAGGAGTGAAAATAGGAGGAAAGAATCTCAACAATATAAGATATGCTGACAACACCATAACACCAGCAGAGAATTTCATAGACCTGGAACAACTGCTAAGAAAGATCAAAGAAGAAAGTGCGAAGGCAGGCTTAATGTTGAACATAAAGAAAACAAAATAATGACCATAAGAAGACTGACACACATTCAAACTAGACAATGAGGAAATAGAAATAATAAAAGAGTTCTCATATCTGGGATCAAATAGTGATAGAAATGAGGATGAAAGAACTAGAAAAGATTCTAAAATGCAAAGACATACAACTCAGCACAAGAGTTAGAACAGGGGTCGGCAACCTACAGCCCCCGGGCCAGTTCCAGCCCAGGTCACCAGACTTACTGGCCCAGGCGGACCCCTGCCGCCGCCGCCATCGCTGCCATGCATTTTGGTCGGCACGCTGCAATGCCATTTTGTTTTCCAAAATGGTGGCTGCGGCGCGCGCGGAGGTGGCAGCACATGGCGGCGGGGAGGAGGCCCGTCGCTGCAGAGGGAAGCCTCCTGGGGGGGCCCTCGGTGGTGCTGGGCCTCTAGGAGGGAGCCTTCCTGGGGGGGCCCACCGCCATGCGCATGCACACGCGTGGGGCACCCACCATTTTTTTCAAAATGGTGGCGTGCGCACCCGCTGGGGGGGCCCATGCACCCGTGGGGGAGAGCACATGACCGTGCTCGCTGGCCTCCAACGCCATCTCCCCCCCTCCCCCGGCAAAAAAGGTTGTTGACCTCTGAGTTAGAATCATACAAGCCACTGTATTCCCTATTACCATGGATGGATGTGAGAGCTGGACAGTCAAGAAAGGTGATAGGAGGAAAATCAACTCATTTTAGATTGAGGAGTCTGTCCTGGGCCCAGTGCCATTCAACATCTTTATCAATGACTTGGATGAAAGAATAGGGGGCATACTTATAAAATTTGCAGATGACAGCAAATTAGGAGGAGTAGGTAATACCCCGGAGGACAGGATGAAAATTCAAAATGACCTTAATAGATTAGAAAGTTGGGCCAAAACTAACAAAATTAATTTCAACAAAGAGAAATGTAAGGTACTGCACTTAGGGTAGAAAAATGAAATGCACAGATATAGGATGGGGGACACCTGGCTTAATGAAACTAAAAGGATCTAGGAGTCCTAGTAGACCACAAGTTGAACATGAGTCAACAGTGCAATGCAGCAGCTAAAAAGGCCAATGCAATTTTAGATTGCATCAACAGAAGTATAGTGTTTTAGTGCCACTGTATTTTGCTCTGGTCAGGCCCCAGCTGGAATACTGTTTCCAGTTCTGGGCACCACAATTCAAAAAGGA
>CM034706.1:62901862-62912706 GCA_020142125.1 Phrynosoma platyrhinos | reverse complement strand
AGTTGGGGGTCGTCTTATACGCCCGGTCGTCTTATACGCCGGAAAATGGTAAATTTTATGAACAACCAAAACTGTTGATGTACAGCTTAATGGGATTATAGCAAAGGTAGAAAAATAACTGATTTGTTTACATGGGTATTCTGTGCTCTTTCTTATTATTTTTAGGATATATTGTGAAGACAAGCATACTTTCTTACAGGATTGTGAAGATGATGGTGAGACAGCTGCAGGTGGTCGTCTGCTTCATCTCATGCAAGTAAGAAACAAATTGGAATATGATAATGCCTTTTTCTTTGTATCCATAGCATTACAACTTAATCTACAGATTTTTGTTAATTATAGAGAGATACAGTACATTTTAAAATATTGTTTGATTCCTTTTTTGACAGATGGAAGTCAAATGATGGAACAGAATACAGAAAATCAGGGAAAGTATTAAATTTTGGGGGTGCAGACTATGAAGGTAGTTAACAGAGAGGGGCATTCAAAATGAAATGGTAATATCTCTATCTCAATCTGTCTAGTCAAGCTGATGAGCTGGGCTTTTCTCCTTCAGTATAACAACGAGAACACACAGAAGAAATAATGCAGTTTGAGACTGCTTTAATTGCCCTGACCAGTGCTAGGGAATCCTAGGAAGTGTAGTTTATTATGGCACCAAAGCTCTCTTACACAGAAGGCTAAATGTCTCACAAAACTACAGTTCCCTAGCATTGAGCTAGGGCAATTAAAGCAGCCTCAAACTTGATTATTTCTGCAGTGTGTTTTCAACCTTAGATTCCATGTTCTTATTTAACTGACTACAGTTTCTCATTATATCTCAATCAGTACAAATTTTGCTTAGTTTTAGCTGTAGTTTATTGAAACAAGTATATCTCAAACCATCATTTGTGAAGTTGGCTTGCTTCAAATTGTAGTGGTGGTTGGTATGAAAAAAGAATCTCTTTGAATGTATTCCTGAGCATATTTCGATTGAATTGATAAGGAGAGGTGCTTAAACACAGAAGAGTGAGCCGTGGGCAGTGATAGCTCAAAGATTGATACAGCCAGCCTTGCTATCCATGGAAGATCCATTCTGGACCCCCCCCCAACAGATAGCAAAAAACACGGATGCTCAAATCCATTGTTTTCAATGGATGCACATGCACATGTGCCCATTTAAAAAGCAGGGGTTGCCGTCCATGGAAACTAAAATCTGCAGATGACAAGGCTGTGATTGGTGAGGGTGTGCTGTACTATCGAATTTTAATACTAGTGTGTTATGTTGTAGATTTTGGACGTCCATAACGTTTTGGTTGTGGTGTCCCGCTGGTATGGTGGTATCCTGCTAGGACCAGATCGTTTTAAACACATCAACAATTGTGCCAGGAATATACTTGTGGAAAAGAACTACACTAATTCAGCTGTAAGTTTGTCCTAATGTACTGATGTTAATGGTTCCATCTAGATAACGTGTTTGCTTCTAAGTATTCATAGGACATAGGTGAAATGTATGCACAACACAATTAACCATGAGTGCACTTGAAGGCACACAACAACAAAACACTCCAGAATGGCATATGCATAACATGAATTTTTCAAAGCACTTTCTCTTTTAGAAGCTGCATCTCCAGACAATGTGTTTAAACATCTCCAAACTCAAAAATAATTTAGTGGAAGAAATGTTTGGTTGGCTAAACTACTGCTTTACTTTTTAAAGAACCTTTGGTCATCCCCATACCTATCCCTGAACTGTGTTTTGAGCCTGCAGGAAGCTTAAACAGCAACATGTAGATTCTATGAGACAAACTCTGAGAAAGAAATACTCAGGGGGCAGGGAGTGAGATATGTATACTTGTGTCTGGCTGCAGTGAGATCTCAATCTTTATGTCTGGCTTCCTTGGTGTCAGCAGTATGCTTGGTGCATGATCTGTGCCTGAGGTGGTTGGGGAGGGAAGCTTAGGAAAAGGAAAGAATAGGAGTTGGCTTGTGAATAGTGAATAGGAAGAGGGAAAGGACAGATAAACAGCATAAAACATGGTGAAAAAGTCAACAGATCATTAAGGTCTTAGGAGACATAGATCTTGGAGACATAGAGTTCTGACCAGGTGACTTAAGAGGGAACTGCTTTACACAGTGGGGCTGTAAGGTAGGAATAAGACAAAGTGGGGTTGCAAACTTTGTATGGAACATAGGTTGAGGAAGAGATGAGGCAGGATAGCATCAGAAAAGTAAATAATTTTAAATGTAAAGAGTAGAGAAAGTGACAGGGAATCTTGATTTTATGAACCTACATTGCCATGTAAGGTCAATATAGTTTTTGAAACTAGGTAAAAAAAATTCTCAAAATGTCATATTTTGTATGAAAATGAAAGACTTTTGCAACTTCCACCAAGCTGTTCAATAGGCATCCAGTAGCTAAAATACTATCATGTATTGCAAGCTCAGCCTGCATTATGGAGGCATTACACGTGCTACTTATGATACAATTGAAAGATCTTGGTTGCAGAAAAGAGGGTGAACAAGATTTATGATTGCTAATACTATGCATTAAAAATTGCACTAATCAGAAATAACATTGTTTCTCTGTGACAGCTATCCCACCAAGGCAGTTTGTAAACTAGGCATCTATATAACAGTTTGTTGCATAGCACAGGATAGACTATAATCCTAAGCATACTTGTTCAACAACAACTACAACTACAACAACAACAACAACAACAACAACAACAATAATAATAATAATAATAATATTCTTACCTGCCTTTCCCTATGGGTTGAGGTGGAGACAACAACAATTAACAGACACACCCCACATCAGTTAAAATACATAAGTTAAAATACACATCAATTTAAAAGGACATATATTGCTTGGATTTACTGGGATTTATTTTCAAACATTTTGATATAATTGGTCTAAGCCACTATTGTATGTTACTGGACAGACTATCACATATGTAATTTTGTAATTATAAAGTTTTACAATTAAACTTGTTTTTCCTTTAAAAGAAAGAAAGAAAGAGAAAGAAAGAAAGAGAAAAAAAGAAAGAATATGTGTCAGTGAACATATAGCATAATTTATTTGCAGCATGTAATTAATGCAATATTTTGTTTTTTTCTGAGCAAATCCTAAAAGTGACAAAAAGTTCCACTTCTATTCTTCCTTTTTCAGATTTGGGAGGAAACTGTTTGTACATTGTTTGCACATAGATCTTAAGTTGAATCAGAATCTTTATATATAATATCCCTAGCAACGATAAACTTTTTATATAAGTTTACACTCCACTTTCTTTAATAGAAAATAAACACATCCTTAGAAGAGAATCAAAAGTGTTGTACTGTTGTAAGCTGCTTTTTATTATTTTTGTTTGTTTTAAATTGCTTTATTATTGTGGATTGCATAGTTCTGTTTTAATGTTGATCTTTATGTATGTTTTAAACTGTGTTGTGTTTTGTTTTAATTTGGATCTCATTTGGGGGAAAAGGCAGTGTACAGATATGATGATGATGTAGTAATCTAAAATACTGTACAACTGTAGATTTATTCAGAATGCACTCAAGGAAGCAGAAGCATATTACATTTGAACAGAGTATGAATTTTATTATTCCTAATGCACCAGAATGGGATATTTTACTTTAGCTTAGTTGAGAATTCACAGAGAATTACCCTTAAAGTGTACTGTAGGCATTCCGTGACATTGTACATGGAACAGTGTGCTTGAAAGACTGCCAAATGGTAAGACAAAAATGTGTGGGACATAAATTCTCAACAAATCTATACCTTTTTGCTTGTTTAGTACTTTTTTTGTCCTTGCCAGTGTAAAGTATTGAGACAAAAAATGCCTCATACTCTTTTCCTTGTAGACCGTGATGTAATAAAGTGGAAGTGAGATGTTATAGTTTAGTAGGCTAGCTATGCTCAAGGAAAATCTTTTTTTTCATTTGCAGAGAGATGTACAAACTCTCTTTGGAAATGTTAAACCCTGTCAAAAACACTAACTGTTGCCTTAAAGTTCAGTACACTGGAATTTTCATTGGGTCATACAATACCTTCCCCCTCCACAAACCTTTTTTTGGTGAGGGGCTCATAAGGTTAACCTTGAAACTGTGCTATCATTGTTCCTAAATGCAGAGTAGTCTGTGCACCTAAAAAACAAAAATCAATTTTGAATTTCTGCTCATTTAAGCCCCCTCCTTCTCTCTCTAGGAAAATTTATCAAAGCAGATGGGGAAGCACAAAAGAATAAGAAAAGACAAGAAGAAAATGGAACATTAATTCATTTCAGAAAACTACACAGTCATCTTTTGTCTGTGTATATGCAGCCACTCAGTTGCTGAAAGGAACTTTTGAAACTAAATGTTTTATTGCAAAGACATGGACACACTTTTCAGTAACAAGAAATGCTTGATAGAAAGGTAATGCAACAGTAGAATCATTTTTACTTTTAACAGTGCTTCAGCTAATGAGGATGAGGTCTTAAACAAATGCGTTTTCACATATATTCAATTATTTAATTGGTGTTTTTTAAAAATCATTACATGAGGAAAGCCATAATTTATTGTCTGGGGAGAGTTTCTCATAGCAAATGGCAGTAAGAATCCATTGCACCAAAGAGGAATCTTGAATGCTCTTGAAACTACACCTTGAAGTTCTGGTCTGTACTGCAGTTTCAATTTCCAGTTCTCTTTATTAATAGAATTATGTGCTATTGTCTGGCTCTTGTAGGTGATGCTGATCTTAAGCAGTACATAGTTTTCCTCTGCTGAAAACAATGGGATGTAAAAGTGCTTAATGCTGGGTGACTCATATTTTAAAATCTATTGTTTACATGAAAGATACAGATATGATTATATTTGTACTCTGGTGAATCTAATTCAGTTTCACCCTTCATCTTAGCAGTTTGAAGCCGCTGCCAGCACAGGTAAAGTAAATGACTTTTGGATGGAGGAGCCCCATGACCAAAAGATAAGGTTGGAAAGGAAAGTTTTCAAAACTGATTACCTTAATTATGTAAGATTCTTGCTTTATTATTTTTAAAACAACATGAATAAAAGCCATCAGAAATGCTTCCAAATCTCCATCCCAGAATATAGACTGCTACTTCTTTGAATATGTTTTCACTGTGAGCTCTATCTAAATCTTTACACATTTTCTACTTTGAAGGAGATCCTAGTGTGAATTCACAAAAATAATGATGGACTACAAGGAGTTTTGTATCACTGTAATTTTTTTTCCCTGGTATCCAGAATTGTTAGTTTCTGGGGAAATTTGTGTGGATTTGCTGTCCAAATGATGGTTAGCAAGTGAAAACTATTGTTTGAACAGCTGTTTCACTACTGTGATGGATTTAAACATTTTTCAAATTGAAATATAACTATGTGGCATTTTAATGCCTTTGAAATATTTCTTCCTAAATGATAATTACTTTTCTTCTCATGGAATGTGAGTTTTTCAAAATGCTAATGCTGTTGCACTGTCCGAATACATGAAAATTATCTTGATAGTACCTGACACACTTGTTTCTTGGGCACATTTATTTATGGCTGGTGAAAACTCTGAATATATTTGCATTTTTGCTTTCTTATTTATGATCCAATTCTTCAGTTTCATAAGTGTAGTCACAGTAAATAATTGGATTAGTTTTTCAAATTTATGACACTTTTGTCATATTCAGAGGAAGGCTCTCTTAATATCTATTAACTGCAAGAGTATAAAATTACCTCTGATGGTTTCATTTAAAAATGCATTAAAATTTTTTTGATTTTTTTCTTGAGTGAATGGAATTGAGTATTCTTGTAGTTGAAGAAAAACAGTCCTTACAAAGATCTATTTGCAGAAGCAATACTAAGACTATATAAAAGGTAAAGATACTCCCTTGACATTAATGTCTAGTCGTAAACAACTGTAGGGGGTGATGCTCATCTCTGGGCCTTTGCAGACTGCCAGAAATAGTGCACATTAAATTGAGGCACTGCCCTGGCTCAGTGCTAGGGAATCATGGGAACTGTAATTTATTGTGGCACCAGAGCTCTCTGACAGAGAAGGCTCAATGTCTCAGAAAAAAATACAGTTCCCATGACTCCCTAGCACTGAGCCAGGGCAGTGCCTCAATTTAATGTGCACTATTTCTGGCAGTCTGCAAAGGCCCTCAGTCTAACATACCTTGCAGAGTTGTTATGAGGATAAAATGCAGCTGAACAGAGATCCACATATACCGCCCTGAATCCTTGGGAGGATTGATGGGATTAAAATGTAAACAATACATTTTATATTTATAAATAAAAGGCATTACAAAAAGCACTAGTATATTTTCATTAAAGTTAAACAAAATCACATTGCTCAGAAGTGGGAATGTATAATTGTATTTTATTTGCTATGTGACACAATTGCAACTGCTTGGTATCTTATTTCCTGCACAAGTATACCTACATGTATATCACTTATATGTTTTCTCACAGGTCTGTCTGTGGCTTTTTACTCAACACAAAATGCTAGACTTCTGAACTGCATGGAGGATTCATTGGCATAGATATATATAGTTCCTTCACATAAAGTGAATGTGCACTTGATGAGTGTGTGGCCCACAGGCAGATCACACTAGCTGACTTGCCTATTGTTGTCAGTCTGGTGTACATGCGGTCAGTGTGTGATGGAGTTTGTTATCAGAGAGGTAGTGCTCGACCTATTTGGTGCAGATAGCACTCCCCTAAACCAAATAACTTTTTAAACAAAGTTAGGACTGTGCTTCCTCAGAGATAATCTGGACCTTCTTAGTGGCTGACCCTAGTCTCTGGCACTCCCTTTCTGGCCATGCCAAAATGCAGCCTCCTCCTTGCTGTCCTCCCATTGACAGACAAACCAATAGGCTGTCTGCCTTACAGAATAAAGCGAACATCTCGAGCTACTATATTTGATTGTGCTTCTCTCCAGTAGATGTCAGTAGAACTATAAGAATTTTAAAACTTTGCTGCTATAGATCCCAACTTGGAAGTTAATTTATTTTTCTGTACAGGTTACCTAACCATGGAATCCATACAACACTGTTAAATATATTCTGTCTTTTAAAGTAAACTCCATAGATAATTCCTCCTTTTAGCACAAACAATTTTCTCTACATGCTTTTTCCAGGCTATCTTCTTACAGGCAGTGCTGTGTTGAAATGTGCTTTCTTTTTCTTGAGTTCCTAGACGTTTCTTAGGAGTCCCCACTAAACTCTGGGCTGTCACCACCTACAGTGAAGATGAGTAGGACTCTCTTGTCTTTATATCCTTGGTTATATATCCTTGTCTAGAGAAGCAATTGGTTCCTTACTGGAGGCATCCAGAGCATCTGAATGGGTGAAGACCCATTTTCTATTAAGGATCACATTCCCCTGGTGGTAGAGGCAATCTGTTTGTGTGGGAGCAGGCATACAATAGTGGTAAGAGTAGGACAGATGAGCAGAGCCCTCACCACATCCCTTCCCCATTTTTTCTTTCAGCTGCCACATTTTGTTGTAGATCCAGTGTCTTGTTTTTAAATGAAATTGCTTTCCTTGACCTCTCTAGGACAGGGCTGGGGAAGAAATCTAAACCCAGAGAGCTATATGTACCAGCAAAAAACAGCATGAACATAGGCATACCCAACTTCCACTTAAGTGACATTAAATAGAATTAAAGGTACTTGTTTCATCTGCTCTTTTGTCATTGTGTCACAATGAAGTCAAACTCTTTAATCACTCATTGACTGTGATAATGTAGTAACATCAGCTTCTATGCAATTTATTTACCTATAATCTGAAGTGATACAAGCCAGTTTTAGTACAGATGGTGCAGACTAATGAATACAATAGACAGATAGGATTCTATGTTTTCCACAAGGCACAGTTGCATGCTATGTTTAGATCCAATCACAACCTATGGTTTGTTGCAGACTGCAGCTTGAAGTAGATGGGGTGGAAGTATCTGATCCCAAAGCTCACTACAGCTCAGATGTATAACAATAAACTATGGTTTGTTGTTTGTGAAACAGGTCATACTCTGTATAGTAATATTCCTTTAACAGAATTGCTACATCTTGGAGTATTTTTACTTTGAATGTAAAAATAGGAGGACACAACTTGAACAAGAGACCAATAGACATCAGGATAAATAAGGCAGAAGAACTTTTAGGGTCAGACTAAACATTGAAGGGAATGCATATTCCCAAGTATTTGCCTGTTTTCCATCCAACAAGGTAATTCCTCAGAAATGCATACTTTAGTAATCAGTCCTGGAAACTAAGCTCATAGTTACTTTCCAGTAACCAATGATAAAAAAGCACATTAAATGTGAAATACTTAGGTGAAGAAAACCATGGAAACACATATTTCACCATTTGAGGAAGCACCTCTTCTAAAAACATGCCAAGCCTATCATCTATTCAAATGAGATGGTAGGCTTAGTATGTAGATGAAACATGTTTTATAAGACAGGGCTGGTGATTCTATTCAAGGCCTTTGTTTCGCTATGGAATGGAGTGATGGAAAGGGCTATTGATACAGTTGTTCGTAAGTGCCCAGTCCATTGCTGTGGAGCCTGGAATTCACACTGGCTTATAGAAGACCAGGCAATGAAACAGGCTGGATGACAGCTAGAGTGCAAGTGGCATAGGTCTTGGAGTGAGTGTGATCTGAAATGAGTAAAAAAATCTTTGTGGTACTTATGCTGCAGCAGTGAGATAGGACAAAAAAACCGTATTACACCACTAGGATTGCAACCTCAGTCTCCCACTCAGTAGGATAATTTCAAGTGGCAAGAAGTCTGTTGGTCACAGGCCCAGAGAGTTCAGGTGGTATGCAACCCAGAGCCACCTCTTGTGGAAATTTGCCAGGTACTTCAAGGAAAAAATTGCTCACATTTGCTCAGGACTTAACACCACACTTGTTAGCCTTGGGACAAGTTTCAGTTACTGAAGCCCGATGATGTGAACAAGACTCTTGAAGCAGTTCAGCCCACCACAGGTAAGACTAATCCCTGCCCATCTTAGTTAATAAACTTTATCAGGGGTGGACTGATTGGATGGGGTCCAAGGGGTAAATGCCTCATTATATCAGGGAGATTTTAGTTAATTTAATTTTCTATTGTGTAACTTGTTATACGTTTTTTGTAAGCTGCCTGGAGAGCTTTGACATAGAGGGGGGTATAAATATTTAATATTTAATATAAATAGAGTGGGCTATAAACTGTGTCTCATCAGATGCTGCTTCAGGTCAGCGGGAAGGCAACACAGTTCAAATATAGCAATTGTGCCCTATGGAGTGATTAGCAAAGATTTCCTCTTATTATGCTAGCAGAAAACTTCCCAGACCTGGAGCACCTACTAAGGAAGATCAAGGAAGAAAGTGCATAGGCAGGTTTACTGTTGAACATGAAAACAAAAATAATGTCCATGGAGAATCTATACAAATTCAACCTAGACAATGAAGAAATAGAAATAGTAAAAGAGTTCTCATACTTGGGATCAAACATTATTAATATTTTTATTAACATTTATTTATAGAGCGGTGTAAAATTTGCACAGTGCTTTACATAGGAGGAATCAAAATACAATAAAAAACAATAGATAATGAAAAACCTGCTCCACGGCGTACAATCTGAAATGTCAATGTACAAAATTAAAACATCTCTAAAATAATACAGCAAGTATTCAGTGAACACATTAGCATTGTGACAGGTTAACCAGTACTATGGAATGCCTCCCTAAACAAAGTCGTCTTCACCTGGGCCTTAGAGGCATAGAGATCAGCAGCATGGAACAAGGGGCAAATTTGAGCAGGGGAGGAGGAGAACTTCGGCTGAGTCAGGAGACCTGTATCATAAAGTCTTAAAGCATGAGAAGGATGACGGAGAGACTAGGACATTGATAGGAATGTGGACTGCAGCCAGGAAATCAGAAGATTAATAATGGGGAGAGTGGTTGAAAGAATTAGAAAAGATCTAAAATGCAAAGATATATAAGTGAGCACAAAAGTTAGAATCATACAAACCACTGTATTCCCTATTACCATGTATGGAAGTGAAAGCTGGACAGTTAAGAAAGCAGATAGGAAGAAAATAAATTCTTTCAAAATGTGGTGCTGGAGAAGAGTGCTCAGGATCCCATGGACAGCCAAAAGGACAAACAAGTGGATCCTAGAGCAGATCAAACTGGAAACCTCCCTGAAAGCCAAGATGACTAAACTAAGGTTATTGTACTTTGGCCACATCGTGAAAGGCACAACTCATTGGAAAAAAAAAATAATGCTAGAAAAGGTGGAAGTAGAAAGAGAGGAAGGCTGCATGCTGGATGGATGGTCTCTTAAGCAGATCACAGGTATGACTTTGCAGGACCTAAGTAGAACAGTGGAGTACAAGGTGTCTTGAAGATGTCTCCATGGGTCAGGGTTGAGATTGACTCGAGGGTGGTTAACAGCAACAAATAAATATTTTAATAAGTATGCTAATATATACAAATGGATAGCAAAATTAAACAGCTTTACATCAAAGCTCTTTATCCTCTGTTTGATAAACCATCACACTGTGGTTATAACTGGAACAGGTTCCCAGAGCATGTCTACATGCAGTTTGCAAAGACTGTCTCTCATCAGATATTGCTTCAGGTCAGCTGAAAGGCAACACAATTCAAATATTTCAGATGACAGCAATTTTGCCCTATGGAGTGATTAACCAAGATTTCCTCTTATTAAGACATTGAGATAAAGGCAGAAGAAGAGAAATCCAGTACTCTATTTCATCTTGAAAATAGTTTGTTCCAAGGAAGTACATGAGCCCTTGTTATCCACTGGGATTTGGTTCCTGGACCTCCCATGGATACCAAAATCCATTTTTTAAAAATATATTTCTTT
>CM034706.1:62886518-62897068 GCA_020142125.1 Phrynosoma platyrhinos | reverse complement strand
TACGGTTTCTTGCCACTTTTGAGAGCAGCGTGGGATAAGGTCCTAGGGTTAGTTATAGGGAGGTATATAACTTCCTTGTACAATTCAGCTGCTGGTTATGACCTATATGACTTGGATCCAGATTACCGAAAAGGCTATTTTCTTCCATAGAAGCCTGCCTGGTCTTCGAGATCTGTAGACTCTTTTAGGTCCAAAACACACTGCAAAAATAATCCAGTCTTGAGACTGCTTTAACTATCCTAGCTCAACGCTAGGGAATTCTGGAACTGTAGTTTTGTGAGACATTTCTTCTCTGTCAGAGAGCTCTGGTGTTACAATAAACTACAATTCCCAGGATTCCCTAGCATTGAACCAGGGCTGGACTATTTCTGCAGTGTGTTTTGGACCTTAGAAGCCCTCCATCCCCGCCCCATCATCTTTCAGGTCTTGTCCAGGCTACTTAAAAGGATTTATTTTTCTACCCAAGATGGTCTGGATTTCTCTTTGTCCCACTACTTTCAAATATGTTAAGTGAGGATGCAAGAGAGGGCCTTCTCTGTGGCTGCTCCCAGATTATGGAAGTCCTATCTGAGGGAAGCTGGCTGTTTCACTTCCCCTTGTCATTTCATCAGCATGTAGTGATCTTTCTAATCAGGCAGGCTTTTGGCAAATGCTGACCAGCTAAGGACAACAGATATGCTAAACTTTTAAAGTTATTAAAAATAGTTATTATTAGAACAGTCAGCCCTCGGTATCCATAGATTCTGCATCCATGGCTTGAAAATTATACACACCCACCCACAAACACAAACTCACATACATATACATGCACACCCACACCCCTTGATTTTGTCATTTTATGTAAGGGACACCATTTTGATACACTACTGTATATAATGGGACTTAAGTGTCAACAGATTTTGGTATCTACAGGGAATCCTGAAACCAAACTGCAATGGAGACCAAGGTCTCACTATTCTGATGGGGTTTAAAATGATTTCTGACTTAATGTATATTTTAATATTATCGCTAGTTTATTTTAATATTTCTAAATTTAATATTCAGAGAGCCAGCTTGATGTAGTGGTTTGAGTGTTGAATTACAACTCTGGAGATCAGGATTTGAATCCCCACTTGGCCATAGAAACCAACTGGGTGAATTTTGGGAAGTCTTGGGCCTCATTCCACTGTGTTATAAACCAGTTTGCTAACCAGTTTGAAGTGGCTTAAATGACCCTGATTAATACTTGCGCTGGATCGCTGAAGTGGTTTGGTGAGGCCCCCCTGCACTAGAACCATTTAACATGCGTCTTTTTGACACTCATTTTTTCCCACGTCTTTTGCAATAAATTGATTCAGCGCAAGTGTGAATGGGATGCGGATCGGAATTGATTTAAATTTGCCGTCTGACAGAAGAGGGTTCATTTTGAATCAATTCATTAGTCAATGTGAACGACAAGTGGGTTATTTAACAACAAGAAAATGCAATCAGGGCAAATGTAGTGTGAACCACGCTCTGTTGTCGAACCAATCCATCGACTAGCAAACTGATTTATTTGTAAGTGGGAATGAGGCCTCACTTTCTCAGCTGCAGAGGAATGCAAAGGAAAAACCCCTCTGAACAAATCCTGCCAAGAAAACCCTGTGATAGGTTCACCTTAGGGTCGCCATACGTCAGTAGTAACTTGAAGGCACACAACACCACCACAGCAATTTACTATTCAGGATTATTAATTATTATAATATTTATAATTTATTGTGTTTATATTGGTACTTATTTTTAAATAAACATTTAAGCAATCTTAGATCCCACTTCTAGGAGAAAGGCAGAACACAGATCAAAACATTCAATCAATCAGATATTTTTATACATGATCATAAATGTATGAAATATATTCTGCCTTTGATCCTGTACAAGGAGAAAGGTGTGCAATAAGTTAAATAAAATAAATAAATTAAATGAATAAATAGAATCTAAAATAAATTCAGCTGGTATTCAGTACTGCTGTTGCAGATTTATAACCTAGACTTATGGTTCCATATCTGCTTTTTATTCAGTTAGATGACATAGTCTTACTGTTATTATACAAACAGCAAGGTTTCTGGTCACAATCTCACTGGCAGGTGGGAAGTGGGATGGAAATGCCTGCCTTGAGCCCTGATCCTCAGCTCAATGAATCTCATTTGCCTGATTCAGCAGCTGGCTCTTAAGGTGGAGTGCAGGGTTTTGGGCCAAGTGGATTTATTTAGTTATGTCTTCTTAACCAAGTAGCTGCTGTAAGATTTCGGCTAATATTCCTACCCTATATGTGTATTTACATTCTGCACTGTTGATTTCACAAACAGAGTAGTCAATGGACACCTTTCTGAACTCTGAGGATTCCTCCCTTATAGGAAATCTTGAGATATAAAAGGATAGAGTAGGTGGGGATTTGGCTTGCAAACCTAACACACTTACATGAATGTATTAATCAAACTGAGCAGGAATGTCTTGATTATGCTTTTGTGTTGCTTACAGATAATTGTTTTATTAAGAGTGAGGGGATTGATGTATACAACATGTGAGGATATGGTTGCACAATATAGCATCCTAAAGTGCACTCTTGTTAAAAGAGTGTCTGTGTGGGATCACAGTTAATTTTTCTTGTTCTAGGACAGCTATGGTAAATTCAGATTTTTCAGGGGTTGCTGGATTCTCTTCCAAGAGCTCCAGCCAGCATGACCAATATTCAGGGTTGTGACCCAGAAACTTCTGTCACTCCATAGTTCTCCACTTTTGTCCCTATAAAAGAGTGAGGTAAAGCAGCAACTTCACTTATTGGCATTTGCTACACCATATCTATTCATCTATTTCCAATTAATCTCGATTTATTCCAATTTACAATTTCCAAAATATAATCCTTGCAGTGACTACACTGTTGTGTTCCAACATGGCAGCGCCAACTCATTTATGGATGTTAGCCTTGGCCAACACTGTTGTAACTCACCCTCTAGAATTGGATGATTTAGACCAGTGGTAGGCAACCTTTTTGAGCCGGGGGCCGGGTTGCTGTCCCTCAGACAATTGGGGGGGGGGCCCGAAGCACGATAAATAAATAAATAATTAAAAATAAAAAATAAATAAAAAATATGCATGCACACTCTCTCAGCCCCAGAAAAGCCATGGCAAAACCTCTGTGGAGATTTTGTCAAGAAAACCCCAAGAACAAGTAATAACAACAATAATCAATATCATCATGGCCGGCGGTGGCGGCGACGGCAGGACTGTCCTGGGGCCAGTCCAAAGGCCTTGGGGGGCCGCATCCGGCCCCCAGGCCTTAGGTTGCTTACCCCTGATTTAGACAGAAGGAGGCAGACTGCCAGGAATCAGCAGCTCTTGATCACAATCTCTGAGTAAGGGGAGTTGATGCAGAGAGGGACCCTGCTTCCCAGTAGGAGGCTGCAGAGGCTGAAGACCAGTTGCCATCATTCACTGAGTGATTACAAGACAAGGAAAGGTTGTGCCTCAAACAGAAGTTATTAAGTAGGAGACACTGATCTAATTAGGCACCTGGGTTCTTGAAACAGTTGCCTATAAATCTCCCAGCCACTCCCTAGCAGCTTGCTGTATTCAACCCTCCTTCTTGACAACTACCAGTACTCTTTAGTGTTTTCCTGACTTTGGATTCGCTAAAAAATATTACCGTGTTTTATTTTTTTTTTGCTTGCTTTGTTTATCTGTACTACCAACTTGTTCAACAATCTCTGGCCCAGTGGAAGACCACCCTCTTGTTTCTCTCTTCATCCTACTGATACCCTGTGACTGACCTGGACTAAACTGAATACTCAACAGCTCTTGTATTCTAACCATTTGAATGTTGGGACACTTACACATATTACGATCTTAGACAGCTTTAAAAGGGCTGTCAAGACGGATCTCTTCTGGCAGGCCTTTCCTGACTAGACTTCCTGGTCCCAGAAGTTAGCCCATCCTCTCATCTGTTACTCCCTGCTGCAGTCATTGTTGTTTGTTGTTGTTGTTTGTTATTGTTGTAAACTGCTTGCACCTGTGTGATTAATTTTAAAAATGGTTTTAATTTATGATTGTTTAATATTTTTAAGAGGTGAGTGGGTTTGAGATTTGGGATTGTGATTTTATTGCATTGTATTGTAATCTTATGCATAATTTTAATGCTGTAAGCTGCCCCAATTGCTTTGCAGAGGAGCGGGATAATAATAATAATAATAATAATAATAATAATTGACTGGAGCACAGGACAAACACACTGTCAGGAGTGGTCTGAGGCTTTTAAGGGATAAGGTTCAGTAGATACTTTCTTAAAATTTGGAGTAAAATCTAGAGCATAATCATTGCATTCCTGGCATGGGAGCCTGCATTTGCTCCTTGTTGAACAGTAGCTCCTCATCATTGGGTATTCTAGCTACGACCACTGAGAGTTGCAATTAAAAAAATATATGTTGCACTGCAATGTCCCTAGCTTCTGCTATACATATTACATTAAGTAGATTGAAATGAGGATCACTAAGTCCTTCAGACACTGTTGAACTGCAACCCCCCAGCAGCCTTAACCAGCATAGCTAATAGTGATGCTCCCGATGACATTATCAGATCCTATAATACTGTTATCAGAATAGATATGGAGATAAGAGTTGGCATCTGGTTTTATTGAAGGATTTGGTTCCTGGGTTTGCATCTCTGTTATGCAGCTTATTGTTGCTGATAAGTAGTTGTTTTAGATTAGGACAAAGCTGGCCCTCTAGATTACATATGGAAAAAAATATTGAGGACAGAGAGGCATGGAGGTGTCTCATTCATGGGGTTGCTCTGACTCAAAGTCGACTTCAAGGCAGCTAATAACAACAAGAACAACATGTAAACAAGGACAGGTCTATCATAAAAACCATTTAAGATGGAAGCATCTTTTGCTGTGATGGGCTGTAGAGTGCTGGTGATACACTGCAGTGGCTTTAGTGTGAACTCAAGTTCCCAGCAAGTAGTGTTCTGTCATTTTCTCTCCTGGGTCCATCCTGTAATGCAGGGATGGGGAATCTATGGCTCTCCAGGTTCTGATGAAGTATCATTTCAATCATGCCTCACTACCAGCCAAAAGGAAGGAAGTTTTAACCAGGCTCTTCCCCTTATGGTGACACTACATGTAGCATCACTACTGTTAGATTATTACTGGGAAGACAGAAGTAACTCAGTGGTTCTGCATAGTCATCTGAGAATGCAGAGAAGTCTATTTGTAGTTCAGCTCATGGGCATTCACTTTGAAAAGAAAACCAAAGTTTTGTCTGGAAAAATTCATGAGCTCATCCCTCTGGAAACCCAGACTCTTTGTTATTTGTCTAGTTCTTGGTTAGTAAATTATTTTTGGTACTTAATATTCTTCCTAAAACATGAACAAAGAGGAAAAGGTAAAACATCAATTGCTTGGACATTCCACATATATTTTGCTGCATTCTGCCTTTAGCTCAGTCACACATTGCCTGAATCAAACAAGTTTCTGGGTGCACAGTAGGAAACCCCACTGAGCTCCATAGGACCTCACAGTATGTGCTGCTATTATACTATCATCATTGCTGGATTAAACTGCTAATTGTTTTGGGCAGATGCATTTCCCCCATTTTGGCATACAGTAGCAAAATGTTATTGGCATTAACCAAATAGGCCCTTTCTAAATTCATACTATTTGGAAACCTTGATTAATCCAGAAGCTCACCATATATACATACATACATACATACTTAAAAAAAAAATCAATCAATCAATGTGAGGCTCCTTATGCTTTCCTGATAATGTAATTATTTTAAGAACTGGGTTTTAAAAGTTACTGTTACAGAAGGACCTTACAAGGCATCACTCAGCCCTCGGTGTGTTAAAATGTCTGACTTGAGAGACTAACATAACCTTAACTGTAGTGGCATGAACAACATACCATTGTAATAATTCATTGAGAATGATGACACCTGAGACCTAATTTAAAAGTCCAGGATGAATACTGTTCTCACATTCAAGCCTCAAGGCTGCCGCAAACGTACCTGTGAAATCCTAAGAACTACAGTGAGCCTAATTGAATTGGACTTAAATGGACCGTTGAGGTGGCCGCACAGAACTCCGGGGAATTTATATTGTCTATACCGTATCAGAATCACAGCTTGAACTGAATAACTGGTTACATTCAATCATGTTACTGTAACTCACGCTTGAGGTAAAGGGAAAACCTTTAGATATCAGCAAGGCTGTATGGAAAACAATTTCAAATCACTTTAAACCCAGTTGGCAACTACTTTGCCAATTACAGAGCCCATTGGGAGAGGTGTGTGCTAGGGCTCAGGACTAAATGATTTATGTCAAGCGCCCCGGTCTCTGAGGCATATGTAGGCGCCTGCAGAGGAGGTGCTTGTGTGGCTAATTATTTCTCCTAAGAATACTTTAGCAAAGGTAATTTGTGCTTGCAGATGAGTCACACGCTGAATAAAAAGACAAGGGGAAAACAGAGGCTGTAGTGAAATGGAGCATCAGGAGATAAAAAGTATGGAAGGGGGTAGGAAAGGAGTGGATTTCTTTGAAAATTTCCAATCTGGTATGTTAAAAAAAAAAAAAAGAGAGAGAGCAAATGCGTAGATTTGCACTGGAAAGAGGAATTCAAAAGTAATGCAAAATGCATGTTAATGATAACATCTGAATTTAGAGTATAATTTAAAATGCTGCTAAGGGCACTTTCCGAAACGACATTCATACTGCAGACATTCATGATAAGGAAGAAGAAGTATTACAAATCTAGAGAAGCTAATGCAATAATGGTGTAAGTACATTTCTAGATTAAAGGGAGGAATTTCACTTTGCATGAAACTCTTTTCAGGAGTTTGCTGCCTATTATTGGAAAATTTTTTCATGGTTTTTTTTTTGGGGGGGGGTCAGCACCTGAAAGGAATTTAAAAAGATGCCCCTTTGGGCTTTCTGTTCTTTTTAATACCTAATCCTAATGTGTAAATGCAACTTCCGTTGGCTCTAAATTTGTGAGAGCAGCCAGTTTTTGAGATAATTATGTAGTATACAATAACTCTGTAGCATTAATGGTGAAGGCAGCAAGGAACAGGGTGGGGTTGAGACAGTGTTTTGCCATCGTGCCAGAGTATGTCCATTATGACAGACCAAAGATTTGTTAACCAGATACTCCTAGACCATGATTCATAGCCTTCACGTGAAATCCAGTTATGTACATCCACTGAGAAAATGGCATCAACAAAGGGAAGAGATTCTTTAACTTTCACAGAGGGTGAGAGACCTGTAAGAACACACCACTGTATAGAAAGCTGCAGGAGATAAAGAAAAAACCAAACATATGAAATCTGTTGTGTGAATGGAACAAGTATAGCTCTTAATCATGAGACTAGCTCTCAAACTCACCCTCAACAGTTTGTTTTTGAATGCCACTTTTAAAAAGAGTTCTGATTAGCCAACTTTACCATGGAGAAATTGTGTGACCTCCCTCTAAACTGGATGAAATGCAACCACTTTTCATAGAATCATAGAATCATAGAGTTGGAAGAGACCACAAGGGCCATCCAGTCCAACCTTCTCGAATTGGGTTTAAGACCAAGACACCTTCAAGGGACAGAAACAATGAGGGACATTGAAAATATTGAATTAGAAAATAATCACAAGTGGAGATATAGGTCATCAGGGGGATGTCTGGGGAGAAAATTTCTGTTAGAACTGTGTGTTCTCTCAGAAGTCTCAAAGAATATTCTAAAATATTATGTTATTTTTCTCCAATTTGCAACTAGAAATATCAGTCTGAGCTGTCCTCGGCCACCCTCACAATGGTTTCTAACAACCATTTAGATACAGGTGGACCCAAATCTTGAAAATAATGAAAGTTATGGGGACAAGGAGACATCATGTAACAATGAAAGGCAGAAGGGAAAGCATCAGGATTTAGGTTCAAATCAAGGACATCCCTAACAGTCAAGGGCACATGAAAACTGAACTTGGAAAGGTTGTATTTTTGAAACTGGGACACTGATGCTGCTGGTGGGGGATTCTGGGAGCTTAAATTCAAAAGGTCACTTTTTCAAGCACTATATGAGAAGTTTGCTACCAGCTTGCCAATGGGTTAATGCTGATGACATGGTATTATCAATTCATACCATATAGAATTGACTCCTGGTAATCTTGAGCTGAATTGAATGAATTATATGGGAAAGAGGACTCCACAGATTAGCTCTATTTTAGCCAAACCATGCCCACTTGATCCTTCTAGAAATAGGAACTACAAATATTGTAACAAAAGGTAAGGGGTCTCAGAGCCTTGCCTATAGTCCTAGCACTGGAATTTATTCAGCATACTTGGTAAATGCATAAAGTGTGGAGGTTACATACAAATATCTCACAAACCATTTTGTTCCAAAATATAGTGGGTCCTTGCTATTTGCTGAGGTTTGGTTCCACCAGAACTCCCTGTGGATACCGAAATCTGTGGATGCTCAAATCCCATTAAATTCAATGGTATAATAAAATGGCGTCCTTTATATAAAAGTTTTGCTTTTTGGAATTTATATATTTTTTGAATATTTTCAAGCCGTGGATGGCTGAATCTGTGGATAAAGAATCCGTGGATATGGAGTACCAACTTACAGCTTCCTACCTTGACACAGCAATCCATTTGCCTTACCTGTATTCAACTGTAATAACAGCTGGAAGCTTTGACTCTTGCATATGCAAAAACTTCAACAAATATAAATTACATTACATTTCCCAAATCGATATGAGGATGTTAATTGTCTAACTGAAGATTTGTCCTGCACAAGAGCCAAAAAACATTTGATATCAAGCTTAGGAATTTTATTCCCCTCCTCAAAGATTTAACGCAGCTGCTGCCAGCAAAATCATATCTGACCCTGAATAACAGAACTGCAGTTCTTCCATTTGGAGAGTATTGAAAGCCAGAGAAGCAGTAGGGGTTGAAAAGCACTTCAGGCATCCCCATTAAAAAGCACAGGCACACTAAATGGACATACTTAACCTCAGAAAAAGAGCAGTGTATTAGGTGATGGACTCACAGTAATTGTCACCATGCTAGTTGTAGCAATAATTGTTTTTAAAAAGAAAAATTCTGGGAAGTGGTGAAGTGACATGAAACACTTTGTAATAACATGCACAACAGAAAGAGTTAAAGCAGTGTTTTTTCATGCTACAGTAAACAGGAACTGCAGATAAAAGAAGGTTGTGTACAGTACACAGGATCTTGTACTTTCCCTTCTAACATATCTCCATAGTGTGGTGGAGGGATGGATGTGATAGGAGACTTTGGGCCTTTGCAGGCTGCCAGAAATAGTGCAAACAGTCCACTTTAACTACCTTGACTCAGTGCTAGGGAATCTAGTTTATTGTGGCACCAGAGCTCTCTGACAGAGAAGGCCCAATGTCTCAGAAAAAAAATACAGTTCCCATGATTCCCTAGCACTGAGCCAGGGCAGTTAAAGTGGACTCAATTTGCGCTATTTCTGGCAGTCTGCAAAGGCCCTTTGTAAGCGCCTTTGCATTCATTTAATAGGGTCTTGCATATTTTTTCAATTTGCTTGATATATTATGTTTCTTTAATAGTTTTGTAATATTTCCTTGCAATTGCTTTTATGGTGGTCAGAGTGTTTCCTGCTTCTGCTGATTGTTTATGTTGCTATTTAATGTAAAGCAGTGCATTCTCTGTTTTTATCATTTAATTTAAAAAGTACCGGGGAGCAGGCAAAATGGATAAAAACCTGTTTGCCAGCCTTTAGCCCTCCTACCTTAAAAAGAGTTCTGGGGTCCCTGCTGGTGAATTCCATGTTAGGGGTGCAGTTAAGCTGTTGTGAGTTTTATTTCACACTTTGAAGAAATTATCTCAAGTGCTGAATATTATTTGACAGAATAGTTGAGCATTTTCATTAGTTTTTTTAAATCGGGAATAACATCCAGAGAGGATTTATTGTACCCCTTTCATGGAGGTTACTGGCTGCCATTGATGCTGTGTGTTCTCTCTGATCCAGGGGTAGACAACCTTTAGGCCTTGAGATCTTTTGTACTACAACTCCCATAATCCCTGATAATCGGTCATAGTGGATGGAGTTGATGGTGACTGAAGATCCAGATGTTTAACATTCCCATTCAATCCTATTGATGGGGAATATTGATGAGGTGGCTGCTTTACAATAATATGCACAACAGAAAGAGTTAAGGCAGTGTTTTTTCATGCTACAGTAAGCAATAACTGCAGATAAAAGAAGGTTGTGTACAGTATACATGGTGAAACTGGTAGGCAAGGTGCCTAGAGTCTGTTACTTGCTTTGTGCTCGTTCTCTTAATGCTGTTTGTTGCTGTTCAACTAAATCAGGGGTTGGCAAACAAAATGGCAGCCACTTTGGCAAACAAAATGGCAGCCACGACTCATTTGTGCATGCACGGTACTCCTGCGCATGCGCAAATGAGTCGCGACCACCATTATGGCAAACAAAATGGAGGCCGCGACATGCACAGTGGTGGTGTGTGGTGGCTGGCGGCGGCGGCAGTAGTGGTAGGGGGTGCCA
>CM034706.1:62860490-62873716 GCA_020142125.1 Phrynosoma platyrhinos | reverse complement strand
GTACTGTGCCCAGAAACTAATCGGCAGCCAGTGGAAGGATTTAAGCACAAGAGTTATATGCTCTCTCCTTGATGTTCCAGTAATTAACCTGGCTGCCATATTTTGTACCAGTTGAAGTTTCCGGGTTAGGCACAAGGGTAGCCCCATGTAGAGTATGTTACAGAAATCCAGACGTGAGGTTACCAGAGCGTGTACCACAGTTTCCAGATCCCTCATGTCCAGATAAGGGTGCAGTTGGCGTATCAGCCGAAGCTGATAACAGGCACTCCTGACTGCCACATTCACCTGACTAGTCATGTGAAGCGACGAGTCTAGAAGCACCCCAAGCTGCGAACACAGTCCTTAGAGGAGAGTGTGACTCCATCCAGGACTGGAGACTGTATTCCAAGATCGGGCCCATGACTATCAGTACCTCCGTTTTGTCCGGATTTAGTTTCAATTTGTTTTTCCTCATCCAATCCATTACCGCTCTGAGATAGCCATTGAGAGGAGAGACGCCATCTGAAGTCTGAGAGACGCCATCTGAAGTCATGGAGAAGTATATCTGGGTGTCATCAGCGTACTGAAGACACTGTGCTCCATGCCTCCGAATGATTTCGCCCAGTGGCTTCATATAAATGTTGAATAGCATCAGGGACAGGATGGTGCCCTGAGGGACGCCACAATTAAGCTCAAGTTTGGAAGAGCAACAGTCCCCAAGCCTCACCCTCTGGGATCTGCCCAAGAGGAAGGAATGGAATCACTGCCAAGCAGTGCCTCCAATTCCTAACTCTCTCAGGTGATCCAAGAGGATGGAGTCATCTTCAGGATCAGGCAAAGTATTCCCCTTCAGCAACTTTCTTGGGCTCTGATAGAGTATAGCCCCCATGGCTAACAACCACTGGTAGGTTTTTTTGCACAAATTTATTAAAGTTCATTTCAAAGTTGCCCAAGCTATTGGCCATCACCACAGCATGCAGTCATGAATTCAAGTTATATCTGTTTGGCTTCAAGCCTGTTAGTGTCTGGACAATTAGAAATGTGTAACACTATATTTTAAAACTTTCCAGCAGTTTTTTTCTCTTTGTTTCCCTGCAGTATAAACCAAATTATGCAAAATGAGATTCTGATCCTACAGCTCTTATGCATGTGAGCACTCTCTCTCTCTCTCTCTCTCTCTTATTTGATGCTAGGCAAGTATGACTGGCCCAGCCCCAGAGTAGTGACTTGGAAGAAGCTGAATTAAATTGGTAGCCCGGGGTGTTCCAATTATTCAGGTGACTTTAGGGAACCTGATACCAGATTTCTATATTAAAAGGTGAGGATCTCACCTGTGTAAATAATGAAGGGAGCGATTAAATTTCGTTCCAGCAGAGACCTTGCCACTCAGAGATCTTGTTAATGGCAGTTGAACTGGTAAATAATTTATCAAAGTCCATAGTGAATAAATATATACTTCCACCCACACAACTTCATCCAAGTCCCATGGACCCAGGCAATGAGTTTCTTCTCTCTCTCTCTCTCTTTTTTTCCTGAACAGCCTGAGATTATTAAATTATTCAGTAGCTCCTCTCCAGGTTGCAATAGGATGTGTAACTTTAAACCGCCTTGGAAAGCTTCATTCTCTCTCTCTCTCTCTCTCTTTCTATATATATATATATATTGGTCACTCACAAAAAAAATATCTTATTTAAAAAATCCACTATGATCCATAAAATGCTGCTTCCTATGAACTGTTTAAAAACTGACATGATTTTCTACCACAAAAGGTGTAGCGGTTTGTCAATTAGATTAGGATTGGGTGATCAAGGTTTGAATCCCTGCTCAGACATGGAAACCCACTAGGAAACTTTGGCCAAGTCACACTCTCAGCCTCAGAGGAAAGCAATGGTAAACCTCATCTGAATAAATCTTACTAAGAAAACCTTATGATAGGGCCACCATAATGGGAAGTTGAAGGCATATAACAATTGTAGATTGTAGATCAGAATAAAAGGCTTGAAAAAATAATGAAATTAGATCATCTTATGATCTCTTGTTGGTAATTTATAGAAAGTGTGTGTGCTTACCTATTTACTTACACATAGGCATAGGAACAGTTCTATATCTCCTGGCCCAATCATGTTTTCTCCTTAGCCTTTGGGCTTTGGCTGGAAATTACTGTAAGAGTTTCAAATATCAGAAGTGCAATCATGTAAAAAAAAACAAAACCAACAACAACTCTGGCTAGCATTCATGCTACAAGTGTTTGAAGCAGAGATTATACTTTTTAGGATTGCACCCAAATAATTGCCATGATTACTATTTAAACTTTTAAAAAAGAGCCATCTTGCTATTTAATGTGGTTTAGAATAAAACTGCCTAAGCATCAGAAGTTGCTTTATATCAGGCCAGACTACCTGAGTACTTGTCTGTTTAGCTGTAGTGCAATATTGTCACTTTTGAATGGCATCAGCTCTCCGGGGTTTTAGGTGGAGAATCACCTGAGACTCTTTGTGAATTGAGATCCTAGGCTCATAGACTGGACTAAAGATGTTCTACATCCAATGCCTATGTGTTCTCTATGGTCCCCCTCCTCAATGGTGTCAGTGGTGTCATTAGGGTTGGTGTTAACTTGTGCAAGTAAAGGTGTGGATGGGAACCCAGCAAACATTTTATTGTAATATTGTAGTATTTTGCCACTTGGAAATTAGAAACAGAGGTTGATTCCACCAAACACAGTAATACACAGCCAGAGATAATGGTTGGGTTATATAACCCAGTTACAGAAATAGCAACTGAACAAAAGTGTAGTTTGATCCTGAGATCAAACCTGATGAACTGTTATAAAGACTTGTACTCCAAACCTATCCAAATTAGCTGAGAAGTAACCCCAACTGAATCTGATGACACTTACTGTGAAGTAAATATGGATAGGATTGAAGCTTTACAAGACAATCCACCAGCAAGATTTTCTGTGTAACTATAGACAGCTATAGCAGCCTTATGTTCTAAATTTGTTCACATTACTAACGTTTGAGCTATGCGTTCATATTATTAGTCCATAATTCATTTATTTTACTAATTGCATCTTCCCTCCTTCCTTCCCTCCTTCTCAGCATTTTTGAAGCAAGTATACTGGATTTCCATCAGCAAGGTAGATCCTGTCAGAGCTGAAACTACAGAAAGTATGGATGAAGTAGAGTCACAAATGCAGCAGTGACAACTTGCAGACTCTTTCCCTCTCCCTAAATCTTCTAATTTTATAAGCACTGCAAATGTGGCACTATGTGGAAATTCTTGGGGTGCATTTACACTGTAGAAATTATGCAGTTTGACACTACTTTTAATGCTGTAGCTCCATCCCATGGAAATTTGGGATTTGTAGTTTTACAAAGTCTTTAGCCTTCTCTTGCTAGTGTGTCACAATACTGCAAATACCAGGATTCTGTAGGATGGAGCCATGGCACTTAAAGTGGTGTCAAACTGCATTATTTCTACATTGGAGATGCACACTTGGCCATTTTTATATTGGGTCTGAAACTTCATTCCTCCTTCACTTTCATGTGGAGGCAATGAAACAAGATGTTCAGAAAAACCTGTTTCTCCAGTTGCCAAACGTGATCATGACCTGGCTTTCCAGCACTTGTTCTGGAAACAAGTAGCTTCTTTGAGAATAGGAACCTATGTTGCTCACCTTTAGCCAATCTGGCTTGGCACTGGCCTTGCTTGCCACTTGAAAGTAATCTGAGTCCTGCCTGAGCCTACACTATGGTGCAACAGAACAAGATGGTGTTTGGAGCTTGGACCTGTACAAAGGAAAACATATTTCTGGTATCGACGGGCCCACTGAGAGAATGGGTGAGTAACCAAGTGGGCCTGGAGATCAACAGTTGGATGGTGTTTCATGCAATTCAAAGGGGTAGATTTTGGCATTCTCATCACAGAATCTGTTGTCCATAGTGGCACCTCCTAAGTACTGTGGAATGTACAACAAACTACAGTTCTCATAATTCCATAGCATTGAGCCATGGCAGTTGATGCGGATGCAACCTTCATTCCAAAACTTCTTTTCTCTGTGTCACCATCATCACCCCTTCCCCATACTGTCATAGCACCACCCTTTAATAATGTTGTGATGATAACAATGACAATGATCTATGTCTGTGTGAATTTATCTCCTTCTCTCATAAATAAAGTTTTGCACTCATTCTCTGAAAGCCACTGGCTTCTGTGTGCATTGGGCATTATTGTGAAATAGGAGAATTCGGTTCTAAAGGAATATTTTTGTGTGAATGTGTGGATTTCTCTTTCGTGCTTTTAGCACTGACCTTAAAGTTCCTGTACCTTTCTATAGTATGGGCTTCTGAGAATTCAAAAGATTGTTGGACCCTTTGTTTTTCCGTAGTGCCTCTTCATCACACCAGACCCAAGGACACCAGGTATCTGAGGACTATGATAGCAATCAGAGAGACTTAGGATCTGCATCTGGACTTATTTTAGGCCCTTTGCACCTAGTTGTAAGCCCCCTTGGATGCAGGATGTATGAAGGATATAAATAAAAGTATTTATTAGCATATGCGTGTTTGTGTGTGTGCTCATATTGACTTGAGTCTCAGCCTTGGGAGAAAGGTAGGATATAAATTAAATGTATGCATGCATGGACACGAGCGCACGCATGCGCGCACATACACACATGAGTTTTGGCAGTAGGGGCACAGAATATGACAGATGGGACTGGCAGTTGTCTGTTCATCAACTGCATTTGGGACTATGCTTTGTATGCAAAACATTATATGATTGTCAGGGAGGGAAGTCATTTGAGACAGTACTCGATTTTCTGACTTACTACCACTCGTCCTCTGGTTTGCTCTCAGCTACACCAAGCTGTCTCCCTACATTGGTAAGTCATGTTGCCATAAGGACAATGCCAGTAGTTGCTTCTGTCAGCATAAGGATATTGCATCCCATCTTCATCTGAGAGCTTAGGAGGGAGCAGTAAGTATGACATGAAGATGGGCTTCTGTGCTCAGTTAAGGCCATTTCTGCAGGAGCTTCTCTGTGCTTCTTCAGTGAACTGGCTTTCCAATGGTCACTGCTAATAAAATTCTGGTAATGGATTACAAAAATAGAGGAGTGGAGATGGGCGTTAATAAGGTTGGATTTTGTAATTAATTTTTCAAGTTAATTAAAATGTCCAAAAGCACAATAAAACTGCAGGAAAAAAAAATCCTGGCAAGGGAACAGCAGCCTGTCTGATTAATGCAAGTCAACTGTCTTCTGAGGGTAATAGTAATAATGATGAGATTATGGATATGGAAGAAGCAGCTAAAGAGATGTGAGATGCATGTGGAATACAAACTGTGTCCTAGTTACTATTTTATGGTGCACAATGGATCTTATTAAGGAGGAATAGCAGTAAGAATTACCACTGAATTGCTCCATAAAAGTATTGTGTAATTAACAGTGCTGCACTAGCAGCTGGAGTGCTACCTCCCATTGATATTCCATATCCTCGATTTACTTTCAGTCTTTAACTAAAATATGTGGGTTTCCAGTGCAATTGCAGACAGCTTGAAAAATATGTTGCATTTCCTAGTTAATGATAACACTTGAGAAAAGAGAGATGCGCACTGCAGTACTCATATGGAATATTAGGCTCTGGCAAGTCAAAAAGGGCCTGGGTTGGTGCAATGACATCACTGAAATCAATGGGGGATTTTCTGCAAGTTTGACTGTAGGAACCATCAGGTGAACAATCAGCAACTCAGCCACGATGCCAGCAAGGTCACCACAGTTTCACTACTCCCTCCCTCTTTGCAATTTCCATTTCAGGATTGCATGTGTGGCTGTGGTGTGGCATTTATTTCCTCAATCATCTAGCACACTTGTCACGTTGGAGCTCTGATAGGAGTGTAGGCAGTGGCTAATTGCTTCAGAGTGTTATAAAGAGATCACCATGCTTACTCCTCTCGTTCTGTATTGCATCATTGTAAACTGAATACACACAAACATCATGAAATTGGTGACATATTGAGAGGGGCTGATAGGAAGATGGGGGATGAATTTAACTAGCTATCTAAGGAAGGGAAGACTAAAGTTCTTTAGAAAAGGAATGTGTTTGCAAACATGGGTGCAGTTGGGTAATATTAATCTCTGACTTGCTGGTTTTACAGGGTCCACTCTGGACAATGGATTATCACTTCCAGAGGGAACTATTCTTGGACTTTTGTTCACTTGTAAACACAAGGTCTATCACCGATCATCACTCCTGTCAATGAAGGGATTATACAAATTCTGATCTTGATTGATCTGTCCCTGGCTATGTGCTCTTGAGCTTCCCTCAAGCTGAGCCTCCCGGATCTCCATATATGGTCATGGATCTCCTTATGTGGTATAGCTAATTTCCTGCACTGTGTGCACCCTCTTCGCTACATGCCTTAAATATCCCTTTTGATATCAACTTGATATTGAAAAACAGGAACGGTCTTGTCAAGTCTCTCCCAGTCTTTCCACAGTCTAGGGCAGGCCAACAAAAAGGTCCTCTGGGTGACCTTGGGATAACAAGAGGGTAATGTGTATTACTTCAGAATGAGTTGAGTAAAACCTGCTACATGGGGCTGTGGGCTCCTGCTTATTTTGCTGAGTGAGGCACTAGATTTCATAGAATACTAGGGAATCTGTCAGACACCTGGAGACAGCAATGCATGCAATGAGAGCTAATCAACTGAATCTTAATACAAACAAGAGAGAATTGGCCCTGGAGACAGATGGGGCCTTTGCAGACTGCCAGAAATAGTGCAAATTGAGTCCACTTTAAGGGTTAGGGAATCATGGGAACTGTAGTTTATTGTGGCACCAGAGCTCTCTGACAGAGAAGGCTCAATGTCTCAGAAAAAAACCAAACAATTCCCATGACTCCCTAGCACTAACCCTAACCCTTAAAGTGGACTCAATTTGCACTATTTCTGGCAGTCTGCAAAGGCCCATGGACTCTGGAGTAAGGACAGAGTATTTGAATGGAGTAGTACTCTCCTAGAAGGATTAGATATGCTGTTTGAGTGTGTATTCTGCTTTATAGCTGGATGCTTCAGTGGCAATTGTGGTCAGGAATGCTTTCCCCCATTTTATCCTGGGATGCCAGCTGTGCCTTTTTCTCAGTTCAATCCTGATTATGGTAGGACACACCTTGGTTACACATCCAGAATGGATTACTGTATTGTGCTCTTTTAAAGACTTTGGAAGCTTCAGTTGGTCCAGAAACCAGCTTCAAGCACATTAGTGGTTGTTTGCCCATGCTACCATATTACATCCACCCTGCAGTTACTGCACCAGTTGGCAATTTATTGGAGCACACTATGAAGTGCTTGCTGAAGATGATCTTTAAAATCTCATATGGCTTGGCTTCAGGATACCTTATGAACTACCTTCTTTCTGCCAATCTGCCTGTTCATAAGACGACATGGAAAATCCTGTCTTTTTCATCCTCCTTGTAATGGAAGCAGAATTTGTTGGGATGATGGAAAGAGGTGAGGGAAAGAGGCTTATTGGTATATATATATATATATTTAATAAAGGAAAGACGGGAAGGGGTTGAATGAATCTTGTGGAGTCTATCTTCAAAAAAGATTTTACTTTAAAGACTAACTGGCTTATTTACACATGAGCTTTAATGGTTTACAACCACTTCCTCATATACATTAACTACAAAGTTAAATACAAAATGTTGGTTATTACTGTTAAGGCCCTACATGGTTTGGGTCCAAGTTACCTATGAGATTGCCTCCTCCCATATAATCTGCCCTGTACGCTCAGGTCCTCTGGGGGACATTTACTTCAACCAGCCAGGACTAGACTGGCAACTTCAAACAAAAATCCATCAGTGATACCTTTATTGGCCAACCAAAATGCACAATATACTTGTTCCAAGCTTTCAAAGCTCCATGGGCTTCTTCTTCATCAGGCAAGATGTTATAAACCAAACAGAAGATAAACAATTAGAGATGTTAGTCAGAAACCTACATTTAACACATGTTAATGTAGGCTAAATGGAAAATAGAAGTACACAGGTATATATGTATATATATATATATATATATATATATATATATATATATGAAGAAATCAGACTATTAATAAATATAATTTTTTTAGATAAATAGATGGATGAAAATAGAATGTAGGTAAGAAAGGCAAGTGTGATAGCAAAGTAATAAAGAGAAGTAGATAAGAAATAAGCTAGGAACAGTTGAGTTCTTTGGTAGGGAAGACATTTTAGCATATTTATATACATAATTTTGTCTAGACAATTTACGGCATAAAATCTGGGGAGGGAGGGAAAGGAAAGGGATACAAAGGCAAAGTAAAAATTTTTACCAAACGGTTTGAAATGTTAACAGCTTAATGTCATATACCGCTTTCTTTGCACTATTCTCATTTATGAACCGGAAATTGGAAGATTAGCTTTGTATTATTTTCTTTAAAATCATATGTATGTATTAGTTTTTATGTGTGTTTGTTGTATTTATGAATTAATTATAATAAAATCTAAAAAAAGAAAGAAAAAAACATGCCTGTTTTCATTTCTATAATGCTTTGCTTTATATTTTGGTTTGATTACAGGAACAATGTATTTTATTTCTTGCATGACACTCTGAGCACTGTGAAAGCATTAGAAGGTGATTTATAAATGTCCATATAAATAGATAACTATATATAATCAGTATTTTAGCAAAATAATTATTTTCCCCACAATTCCAAGTTCATCCCATTCCCTAACTGAAATTGACATCCTGATATCAAATGTCTCAGGTTTCTGGCTATCTGTTTTTCTCAGGACCAATTGCCACCAAAATTCTGTAAAAACAGAAATTTTAGAAACTGGTCTCTTTTGGGATGTTTGGTGCCCCATATATTTTCTTTTAATACATATTTATATACATTTAATACATAATACATTTTGTATTTCATCATACATTTTATATTTCATCATAGCCAGGGATTCTTGAAATATGTAGAAACTGTGGCTTTATTTTTGTCCCAATTTTCTTCCAAATCAAAAGGCATTCAGTCATCAGTTTGTTGTTAAAGGGAGCAAGTGACGTCTGTCATAAATAAATATTTGCTCTGTGTTCTTGGTATCCTCTTCTTTCACCACCCCATCAGTTTCCCTCTTTCTTTCTCCTGCCCTGCCTGTCTTCTTCCTTTTCCTATCTATTTCTTCCTCCTTCCTCTCTGTGCACAGTCATCATCACTGCTGTTTCTGCTCAGAGCATAGAATATTGCTCATGTGGTTTGTGGGCAACTTGGCCCCTTGCCCCTTCATCCCTGGGGTCTTCCCTTTCCCCTTCACATAAGAGCTTTTTTTTAAAGTGCATTTGTGCAAGCCTTGGGATGCACTCAGCCATGGAAGTCCTTACTTTTTGGTAGACTGCTTTGCTTATGAAGTCCATGGCATGGAATATTCCACTTCATTCTTTTCGGGATGCTTCATTTCCACTTTATTATCTCTTTAACAATGAGACTGGCCCACGTGTGATAACGTCCATAGAGTTGGAAGAGACCACAAGAGCGGCACCAGAGCTCTCTGACAGAGAAGGCTCAATGTCTCAGAAAAAAAACCAATTCCCATGATTCCCTAGCACTAACTCTAACCCTTAAAGTGGACTCAATTTGCACTACTTCTAGCAGTCTGAAAAGGCCCTCAGATGCTGAAGTCTATCCCTAAAAATGGTTCATCACATTACATATTACCTAAAGAAACCTCCTTTAAAATTCACATATCTCAAGCAGACTCTTCATCCCCTTGATATGGAAGTTACTACTCACAGCTAATCATGATTTAAGCTGTTTCCAGAATCCAAAGCACTGTGCCTTTGCCTTTGTGAATGTCAGTTAGGAACAAGAGCAGAATAACCTATTTCCCTGTCGTGTCCTGCTTGTGGGCTTCCCCCAGCTGTCTGGTTGGCCACTGTGGGAAACAGGCTACTTGGAAAAACTTTCAACCATGTGTTCTTAATGTAGAATAAAGGTCTTATTTGGAATTAACTACCTATTTTATTATTCTTTATCTCTTAAAACAGAGGCTGGATAACCATATGTCGGGGATGCTTTGATTTTGAGTTCCTGCATGGCAGGGGGTTGGACTGGATGGTCCTTGTGGTCTCTTCCAACTCTTTGATTCTTTCAAGTCCTGAATGAAAGATTCAAACTTTATGTATAGATCTATAGCTACTTGGCTTAAAGAGAGGAGCTTATCACATTGGGTATTAAAACGATTTACCTCTCTCGACTTAAATTTTAAATCGGGCAACATCTGGACCTTATTGCAGGGATTTTGCTGCTGAATCCACCACCCGGCTCCATCCTGAGTCCGTCCCCGCTCCCAGAAGCACTCCCGTGGCCATTTTTTTAAGCCAGAAAACTCCTGGTTTCAAAAAGAGATGCACTGAACACTCCTGGGAGAAGAGATGGACCTGGGATGAACCAGGGTGGCAGATTCTGTGGCAAAATCCCTGCGATAGGATCCGGATGCTGCCTGATTTAAAATTTAAGCTGGGAGAGGTAAGTCACTTTAATAACCAATGTGATAAACTCCAAAGTTTTGCAGCTGCACTTTCTTTCTTTTCTTTCTTTCTTTCTTTCTTTCTTTCTTTCTTTCTTTTTTTTTCAGGGGGTAAGTTTAGTACTTTTGCAAAAAACATGACAAATTGGTACATAACTATCAGGCTATTTTCAAAACTGTCTCTTACATTTGTTTTTTCATATTTGAATGCAAAATGTACATGGATGAGAATATACATTTGATTTAAAAGCAGTTATCTGCTGCTTTTGATTCCAGAACAGCAAAGTTCAAAAGGGATATGTTTCAGATTAAAAATTGTTCTTATAGAGATGTAAAAGCATATGTAGCCTCACCAGTTTAAATACAGCGCCTTGCAAAAGTATTCACGCAGCCTCTTTGGCTTTCCCACATTGTATTGTATTACACCTGGAATTCAAATGGATTTAATTGGCTTTGTTACCACTTGTACACACTGTACACATACTTGATACTGTAAAGCTGCAAAATATGTTTATTGTGGCACAAAACTTAAGTAAACAAGAGAAGACTAGTATTTGTTGGTTGTATAGCTTATAGGCTGCAAATAAATCAGGATTTTATCACAACAGGCTTGTAAGGCACCACAATCCCACTGGTCCAGCAAACAAACATTTCAGGCTGGGGACAATTCTTATTGCACTATCTTCAAAAGTACTATGGTGCTGCTTCTATGGTCTTCCTCATGCCAGCATCCATAGCTGCACCTCCCTGCCTAAGCCATTCCTAGCATGCTTTTCTGTCTGTATTTATTTTTTTATTCATTTTTCACACAATTGTGTGATCATGGCAATACATTAGGTAAAAAAAATAAATAAAGAAAATTTGAAAAAAAAAGAAAAGAAAAGCCTGCTTGGCAATAGCAATGGGGAGAGGGAGAGGAGAGGAGCATAATCATGCCCACTTACACTACATGACTGACTATCTGTATATCAGAACTGCTTTGGAAGGAACTTTTCATATTCTCTCAGCAGTGCAATTGGTGGGCATTGATGGGTTTTGCCTGTCAATAAAAAGGAGCACTTCAGTAGCGGATGATCTATAGATCAGCTACTAGACAGATACAGCTTCATGTGATAAAGTACAGCCACAGATCCTGTTATCATGTTCCAATTCCACTTTTCAAGCATGGTGTGATAAAGTCCTCAGAGTTTATTTGAAATCTTGAAACTTTTACTGTCCTTTCTATCCATCAAGCACTTGAAAAAGTACTCAGAGGAACTGTTCTTTTGCAGTCTGCTACCCGTATCCCCATTCCCATTTATAGAGTCATCTCCCACAAAGAGGCCACCAGAAGACTAGCCCTAGATGTTCTTCTGCCTGAGATAGAGCAGCTAATGGAACTGCCACCTGCCTAAGTCCTATAGAAAATAGCTGATATTATACACTGGCTATTTAGTGTATGCATAACTAATGTCTCTGCACCCAAACTCAGTTTAACAGCCAGCAGCTACATCAGGTGAAGGAGGTCTGTTCAGCTACTGATTGGGTGCAAGGAGAAGAATGTTTTTGGCCCCCTCCCACCAGTGAATGAAGCTGCAATGAGAAATTGTAACAGGGCTATAGCAGCCTCACTCATTGATGGGAAGGGACTGGAAATATCCTCCTCCTTGAACACCAATCAGCACCTGAACAGACTTCCTTCATCTGATGTAGCTGCTGGCTGTTAAGGTGGGCTTAGGGGTATTTATGTAGTCTTACAAAAGACTATTACATAATGTTATTAAATATAGATCAGTTAGACTATCCTTCTCCAAGGAGGTTCTCCATACACATAAAAAAAAAGTTGCTGCTCCCAGAATTCCCCAGCCAACAAGACCATCAGCCTTGTTGGCTTGGGGATTCATTCTGGAAATCTCTAGCCCAAAACAATAGCTTTTCTGTATGTATTAATAGTAGCAAGTTGCGCTTTTATTCTATGAATTTGTCAAAACTGCCCTTAAAGCTTTTGGGATTGGTTCCCATCAACACTTCTTGTGCTAGGGAATTCCACAAATTTAATTAAATTATGTATTGTGTAAAGAGAGACAGCATGGCGTGGTGATTTGAATGTTGGACTATGACTCTGGAGACCAGGGTTTGATTCCCAGCTTAACCTTTGGGCAAGTCGCACTCTCTCAGCCTCAGGAGAAGGCAATGGCAAACCACCTCTGAACAAATCTTGCCAGGAAAACCCCATGATATGTTTGCCTTAGGGTCACCATAAATTGGAAATGACCTGAAAGCACCCAACAACAACAACAACAGGCCCATAACTCTACGCTATAGAATACCAGCCTATCAAGTAATTTTGTCATAAGGCACTGGGCATGTTTTAAATGCTCATGTGCCCCAAGTCCTTTACTTGATCAAATTATCAATCTTGTAGATGCATTTAAGTTTAAAAAGCAAGAGCAGATCTTTTGGTACAATTGATAGTTTGGCTGTAAACTTGATTATTTTCAATGGGAGTGATAATTTTCAGCTTTGATCTAGCTACAGTTGAACTGCAAGAAAGCAAAATGGTGTTGTCCATGACTGAACAGTGCAAAAATTTTGTTTTACATTGGAATGGAGCTGTATCTGCACAACTCTGGTGACAACATATGGTAAAGAAACTGAGGCACAGTTAGATGTGTACCAGATACAGTGGTACCTCGACATACGAGTTTAATTCGTTCCGTAACCT
>CM034706.1:62847875-62860390 GCA_020142125.1 Phrynosoma platyrhinos | reverse complement strand
ATCTCGAGGTACCACTGTACTTCTGCACCCTTTCTTTAGATTTGAAAAGCTTGTTACATGTGCATATCTCGTTTTCTAAATCAAGGTGTCCTAGTTCAAGACCTGAGTTGACTCCCAACATGTCCCTAAATATCATAACCCAGGGTGGGCAATTCTCTAAGGTTAATTGGATGCTTTGGACTCCCATGGACTGGGTCAGTACCTCCACCAACAGCTGCTGGAATTTGCCTGGGAAATCTGCTGTTTCTATTGAAATTGCCACCACAGTTCAGCAGAAACCATGGTGGCAAGAAGAAAGAACAAACTGCTGACATCCACTGATATTAAGATCCAAAGGTCAAAAAATGATTTTGAAGAAGGTACATGGGAGAGTCTTTGGTAAGCATGACTCCTCTCTCCATTGAAAAAGGGACATCTGGTGACATTAGTTGAAGTTCCACCAAGCTTCCCCATGGTCTTCATAAAATGCAGTGATTTTTTTTGGGGTTGGGAAGACTCCGCATTGCGTTAGAGTTTGCTTATTGCCTCACTGTCTCATATGTGTGTGTATGTCTCTCTCTGTGTGTGTCTGTGTATAAGGCATTGTTTAAAAAGGAGCATGTTTAACGTGATGGCTTCTCCCTAGAAAAGGAAATGATAGATGGGGATCAATTTATTTTATTTACAAAGAAATGACTCTGTCCTGCTTCCTTTCTTTATTTCATTATTTATTGAGTAAGATAATAGCTTATGGTACATACACAGAGCCAGCTGTTTGCAGGATGCCAAGAGCAGGTGGTCGGGGAGGCCTCTGATGAATTGCAAAAGACACTTACCAGCTGCTCTCTCTGTGTGAAATGAGCAAACCTGCAAAATCTTTATTTTCAATTGGATTGTACTTTTAAGTAAGCAAGGGAGACAGCCAGTATAACCACAAACCATGACCAACAACCAGCACTTAGAAAAACAACAAACCTGTGTGCAAACACAAATGTTCCATGTCCCAGTGTTTTAGAATGCTGCAAGGTTAAGAAGTCCAGAGTTGCAATACAGAGAAAGAGAGAAAGAGTGGGGTGTACAGGGTGCAGAGCAAGGAGGAGGAAGAAGAAGAGAAAGAGCAGAATACGGCATGCGGGAGTTGTCTGATGTGCCTTAATGGCCTTCAGTGGAACCCTAACAATTCCCATACATTCACTTCATCAACCATTCAGACTCATAAACAACAAAGGCGGGCTTTGAACTGCCTCTTTTGCATTTATGTAGGGCACTCTTGTGGGCTGCCTCACCAGGGCACAATCCTTTGGTGATCACCACATCCTCAAATGGTCACTGATGAGATGCACGGATAATGGGTTACAAAGACAGACATTAATAAGGTAAGATAAGAGAGGGGAGGTTTATTAATTTTTCAAGTAAAGTTAGGATGCCCAAGGGCACAGTAAAGCTGCAAAGAATCTAGTGAGGGATGAGGGAGGCCTAGCTGATTAATGCAAGTCAGCTGTCCTCAGAGGGTGATAGCAATAATGATGAGATTATGGAAGAACCTGCTGAAGACAAATGAGATGCATGTGGAATAAAAACTAAGTGTCCTAGTTACTCTTTTGGAGTGCATGATGGATTTTATTAAGGAGGAACAGCAGTATAAATGATTGCTACTGACTGAAAGTCCATAGCAGAAAGTTAGCTCTGTTTATGTTGGTGTGCTTTTATCTCAAATCTAATGCCTGCTCCGGGAGACAAACACCCTCCCTATCTTAAAAAGGTTTATTAGGATACTATTATTGATTGGTAAATAAACCAGATTTGTAATCTCCTTTTCTGTGAACATTAAAAATATTGGGCCTTTAAAAGAGGGTTTACATCATTCCCTCTTCAGGCCACTTACTTAGATTTGATTGCAGGATTTAGATATGCTCAATCCTTTATGTGCGGTATTCCCCTACGATTGCACAGATTCTCACTTCCATTGGTCAAATTTATCTGGAAAGTTTCCTCCCTTTCCTTGCTTCCCTTTTATAACCGATTCATTGGGGAATGTGAGAAATAGCAATGCCTCACACAAACATCCATCCAGAGCATGGCTCTAAAATATGTTATCATTTTTATAACTCTGAGAGGGAACCAGGTCATGCTTTCTTCCATTTGATAAGAAAGCACTCTTAAGGAGGTTTCCAGATCTCAGGTCTTGGACCCTCTTCTCTCAGGATGACGGGGAGGAATCCCAGGGCAACAGTGTGTTTGTATGCTAACAATTTGTAGGCAGCTTTGGAAGCTTTTTTTGGCTGAAAAGAGGGGCATAAGTACCCTAAATAAAATATTTCCCTCATTGGTTAGATTTTATGTTTTTTATTTGAGTGGCAAACTCTGTCCAACTGTGGCTGATACTTAATGTATCATGCTCAATCACATCACCAGCAGCTGTCCCTTGTACCATCTTTAGGTGCCACCCTCTGTGATATCACAAGCCATGTTTCAGCCCTGAAATATCAGGGCCTGCGGTAGTCCTGATTTGGCAGCTCTACTCACATAAGCTCAAAGCACTTCATATGCACTAGCTTGCGACTTTTACAAGAACCTTGTAAAATAAGTCATTGTTATTATCCCTGATTTCTTAGGGAAGAACCAATGTGGAAAGACAGTGGCTTGTCTAATTAATTCATGGCAGGGACGAGCTCTGAACCAAGTATTTCCAGATCCAAATTTGTGTTTATTACCCACAACACTAATAGTTCCATACCTGTCATCCTACAGAAATGCACTTCAACCACCATTTCAGTCAATGTGGTCAATATCTGGGTCTGGAGGGACTAAAGCCTAAAAGCAGAGGAATAGCCAATGATTGACAATCACTACACTATACTACAGTAGTTCTCATTTGGATTATAGGTTTGATGCAAAGCGTTCTATCCTTGGCTTTTCACTTGCATTTCCCAGGTGGCCACTTTCAGGGCTCCAACTTCCACAACCATCTAGACTTTAAATTCTAGAGCGCTCGACAGGAATGCTTCTTTAGTGATTGCTAAGAACAGAAAAAGAAGCATCGAGGAGCTTAACAAGGAAATGTGTTAGGAAAAAACAATTACAATATTTTAAGAGATTCCATTAATTATATTTGCATTCATGAAATTTGCATCATAGTTAATAATTTTTGATTCACCTCTTCAGGCCAGTTCTACAACCAGTTCAGCCTCCATTTTACCAGCACATTCTGTCTCTATGGTAACATGAGATAAAAATCACAGCTGGGATCTCATTGTTATTGCTCTGAAAGATGTTAGAAAGCTGACTTATGCAGTAGCCTTAGTAGAACACCATGTCCTTTGTGGCAGCTAGAGGGATTTTTTAAATATGAACTTCCCAAAATAGGTCTGGGGACAAGGAAATGGTGCATAGATAGTGGACACTGGCAAGTCTGTGCAGAATCATTCCCTAGCCCAATACATACCCCATATGAATAATTAGCAATGCTGTTGCAGCTGTAACATTACAGTGTCTTATATTGATTTTTCATATCCTGAGTTTGCTTTCACTTTATTAAGTGTCTCACTTACAGGAAATCAAAGAATTATAACAGAGGCTGCTCAGGCCACTTTGCCAAGTTGAAGTTTCTACAAGAAATTCTGTTTTTATTGTATTTATGTCATAAAATCTGATGGCAGAACTGAACTTGGCATGCACATACTTTAGACTGCGTTATTTCCCCTGATTTAGACAAATCAATCTGATGGTTAAATACCATTTTTAGAAACACAAAAATGTATTGATTTCATGTTATTCCCTGATTTCTTAAGTATCAGTTTAGATTTAAAAATACAATTTTCAGAAAGGCTAACCCATGTGATCATAAAAGATGAAATAGTTAAACTAGAGCTTGTGGTGTATTTTCTCTCTCTCTCTCTCTCTCTCTCTCTCTGTGTGTGTGTGTCACACACATATACAGGGAAACATACAAGGCACATTTATTTTGGATATTTCTATTATGCTCCCATTTGATCAGTAATTGATAATGCATTTCTCCAGTTACTTTGGATCTGATATAGTAAAATGGCTGACAACTTTTGAAACACAAGTGATCTTCAAAAAGCTTTGTCCAATCCATATTTTAAATATGTAATTACCTGATAGACTAACATTCCTGCATTATTAAAATGATCTAAATACATATTTATGCAACAGACAATAATGGCTTCATTTTAAGAATTCCCTTTCTTTTTATTTACATGACAACCTGTGTCCTATCATGTCAGTCTCTATAAACTTCATTTCTCAGCCACATGAATGTGTAACGCTTGGCTTCTGGGATTTTGTGCTGTGTGATAATGAATCAAAAGATTATTGTCATTTATTTATTCCTGCATAGGAAGGTTTTCAACCTTTTAGAAAAAGAGGGGGGAAGGATTATCTAGATTGTAAAAAATAAAATTTGAAAGAAGAAGAAAACCAGCTCAAGCCAAAATAACAGCCCTGAAAGGTTGTCTGTATACCATGCCTCTGATTCCCAGTAGCAGATGTTTTGGGTATTGAAATTCCCATCAGAACAGCTGCAGAAATGTAGAATCACATCTGGGTATGTGACATGGCTGCATCATTACCCACTGACAGCAAAACAGCCAGATGCCTCTGATTCATTTTAGGGGCTGAGCTTAAAGTTTGGGCTTGTAAATATATAAACAACTATTTGCCATTTACTGGAAATTCATGGAGGTATAGGATAGGAAAAGTGGCTTCAAGTGGTGGCTGTCTCTTGTTTGAGCAATTTGAGGAAGCTGCAAGAGCTGCCTCATGTCATAGGCGACATGATTGTGATTTAGCAACAAACAAGTGTTTGCAACAAACCAAAACAAAGCTATAGAGGAGCCCCTGAGTGAAAACTCCTCAAGCCCCGAAGGGAACAACAGCATGACACAAGTAGTCACAGGTAGTAATTGCAAGCCACTGTTTCTGTTGCCTCCTGATTGTTCTGATTCCCTCAAGGCCACAACAGACAACGGGTGACTTAAGTTATCCTTTCCTTTGGATAGTCTCCAATAGGCTACTATGTTTTACATATGCTGCTTTCCAGTCTGTTTGCCTATACACTTGAATGCCAAGTCCTTTGTATGAATTTAACATGCATTGGGAGACATCTTGGATTCTGGGCATGCAGGCATAACACAGTTAAACCTTCATCTCATATAAACCCCTAGTGATTTTGTCTATTTATGACACGACTGGGTTGTTGTGTTGTTTGATTCCCTCAAGTAGTCCTCCGGATAGCCAGAAATAAGCCTTGGCAAATTAATTAGTTATTTGTTGCCCAGTCACCTACCATAAATGCTAATATTTCCAAATGTAGAAGAAATCTCCCTGTGTATGAATAAAACGGAGGCTTCTTTTTTTCTTAATTTCTTTAGGTTTCTATATCATGCCCGGCAAAAACCTTTCTTGGACAGTTTACACAATTGACGTTAAAAACATGCAGTAGTTTTAGCACATACAGCATGATCTTCAGCTCATGCCTTCCAGATGTATTGTATAGACTGCAACTTCAGACCTCCCTAATCAAGATAGCCATGGGATTTATTTTAAAAAATATATAATATTTCAGCCTGTTCTGTCATGCAGGAGCTAAGTTTCCTCCAAGCACACTTATCCACTCTTATCATCAAGACATTCCTGATCTGTAGTCAGAATCTCTTTTCTTGTAAATTAAATGCATTATTTTGAGTCCTGTCTTCTGGAGCAGCAGAAAGAATGCTTGCTCCTCCTTCCACAGAGCAGCCTGCCAGATATTTAAAAAATGGCGTCCTAGGAATCCATGAATGTGACATCATCACCATTGGTATAAGTAGAACCGCAAATGGGAAGACTCCTTAGCTTTTAATAAAAACTAACTGCAATTTTGATGCTTCTGTAGATCAAGAGTGGGCAATCATTGCAGGAGCTGCGACAAATGGTCTGGCTAGATATTGAGAAGAGAGGGATTGTGTTCATACTTCCTCTCTCTGTCTCTCTCTTACACACACACACACAACACTTAAATCACTTATTTAAAACCTGAATGAAGAATACTTTAAAGCAGGGATGAAAATTCTGAGGCCCTCTAATTGATGGACTGCAACTCCCAGCGTTCCTCACAAATGCCTGTACTGGCTATACTGCTGGGTGTTGCAATCCAAAAACATCTGGAGGGTCTCACAACTCCAACCCTGCTTTAAACATCTATTGAAAACAGAATAAGTCAGTTTAGACTAGAGGACATAAGAAAAATCAATAGCATTGCATAAACATGAGGTCTATAAAAATCAGTGAGTCAAGCTCAAGAGAATTCCTGCATTTAAACGATCTCTGTAGCCTTCCAGAAATGAAACTTCATAACAATTAATAATGCAATTAGCAATTAATTTATAAAATGCACCCTGCAAAAAGCATTGGGGGTTATTTACTAAAGATAAATAACAGTCTCATTAAAAGGAAGAGAGAAGGAATAGCATGGGAAAAAAAGAAGTCAAAATGGTAATGCAGAATAAGAAACTGTTTTGAGGGAAATCAGTCTACAGATTTGCCCTCATTCTAAAGATGATGTTGTCAGCATTAACACTAAAAATATGTTCTACTAAATCAACAGGACTTGCTCTTGTACATGAAGGTATAAAATTGCTTCAAAAAGCAATGTGAATGTTTTAAGCTTGAAACTGAAATATTTTCCTGTGAAGAACCTCCTAGATAAGTGCTTTCAAGAGGCACTTAAAATTCATCACAGTTTTTCTCTCTTTCTCAATTCTCAGAAAGATGTGTTCCAAAGTATGGGTGCCAACAATGAAAAGGCTGACTTTTCCAGTCAGTGTTAGGGAACAACTTTCCACATTGTGGAACAACCAATGTGGTGTCCAGTGAAGACCTCACAGGTTGAATAGCAACATATAAGGGAATGGTTGTTTGCTAGCTATTCTGATCACAAAGTTTTTGGGACTTTGTACATCAACAAGTTTGAATATGGCTCATGAATCACAATGGAAAATAACCACAAAAGGATGTAGTCAATGTACCAGCTGAAACAGGTGATGCATGCTCCAGGTTAGTGAGGTCACTTGGTCTTCCACAGACAGAGATAGATTTAGGAGTAACCCCAAATCACTTACCTATTCCTTTAGAAAAAGTACAAACCCACCTTGTATACAACCCAATTTGCAGATCTGGGATCTGCCCACCCACAGAATTTATGTCAGGATTCACATTTAATCTGTTAGCCTTCACCCCACCCATAAATACATCCATTCAAAGCTTTACAATGTCCAGGCCACTCCTGATTCAGATTGTGTAGAAAAACAGAGCTTAGTGCCATCTGTCTATGGGAGACACCTTGCTTGAAAGCTCCTAATAACTATTCTTAATGGCTTAAATAACATTTGAGATAGAATAGTTCCACCTCCAAGTTGACAAACTACAATTGCCCGATATTATTATCAAGTATTGTCCTCACAGGTAGGAGTCAGGCCATTGTAAAATTGTGCTTCCAACTCATAATTTACCAAGATGGTCTAGAATAATACTATGATCAATGAAATCAAAAGCTGTATCTTCTTCCTGTATCACTCCTAAAACAGAAAGTTTGTCAGGATGATCAAGATTGGAAATCCAGATTGAAATGTATCAAAAAGAGAACCTCCAGTTGGGCTACTACCACTCTTATCCCTTCTCAAGGGGACATTTGTGGCTGAAATCAGTTATTACACATCTCTAAGTCAAAGGAGATTCAGCTTTCTTTAAGGCAGCAACCAGACCCATCATGGAATTTTGTGTTTACCACTTCCTGATCTTTCTGATCAGTCTCCTGGGCTAGCCTGAAGAAGTCATGAGGGGTAAGTGTCCAGTGGGACACTTTCAGTGGGAAAAAGATTCTGAAGTGAAAAACTGAACAGAGTTTTGCAACAAGAAACAAAAAGTAAATTAAGGCCAATGAAGTTTCTCATGTTCATAAATATATAAAAATGGAATATGTTGTGTAAACCGTCAGTGTGAACATCATCTGAGTCTGGTGGGAGAAGTTTTTCCCTGCAGATTAAAAAAAATTCTTGAAGAAACTGTTGGTTTTGTAATCTTGCATGATAGAGGTGGAAGCGGCTGCTTGCAGTTGCCAAAAGCACTTCCACATGAGGTTTTTTTTGTACGATTGCTCTGCCTCAGTCACAGATTTTTCATGAGGTTTCCAGATGTTGTCACCTTCCACTTGTAAACTCCTTGTATGTGCGCACTACTTCTTATATTGTTTTCTTACCATATAAAAATCCACTGAGTAGAAAATATGGAAGAGCTACACAATCTGTTTTGACTGGTAGCAGGAGGGGCTGTTTGTCTGGAAGCACTGTAAGCACATGCAAACAAGAATGGATAAGAGTGCTATAGTGGTTTAAGTGTTGGACTATGACTCTGGAAATCAGGGTTCAGTTTACCGCTCGAGCATAAAAACCCACTGGGTGACCTTGGGCAAATTACATTCTCTCATTCTTAGAGGATGGCAATGGTAACCCCCCTCTGAAGAAACTTTCAGGAAAACCCAATGATAGGGTTCATCTTAGCATAAGTATAAAATGAGTCGGAGGCACAAAACAACAACAACATAACCATAGAAGTTGTAGATATTGCAGTGGGTGGGTGGAGATGAAACAGCATCCAGTCTGCATGTAACCCCAAGGTCATTTTTCTATTCCTCCCACAGGAAAAATGATATCTGACAAGAACAAGTTAATATCTGCTCCTGAAAAGCCCCCAAAGTGGTCATTTTGCACTAAAAGAAGAAATGCTCCTAAGCCTTGCCCACCCCATCCACACCTCAGAAAGCAAATCCATAACTGGATGTCCAGTCACTTCTGTTCCCCCCCCCCCTTTCCCCTGACTTTTCAGAGCGAATGCAGCCCATGTTGAGTCATGAATCTGGAAAATTAGTCCTGGAGCCCCTAGAAAATATATATTCCCAATCTAAAAGGTATCCCTGGACAAGATTGTCTAGTCATGACTGACTGTAGGGGGCAGTTCTCATCTCCGTTACTAAGCAAAGAGCCAGGGTTGTCAAAGACGACTCTCTGATCATATATTCCTAATCTAATGAGACTGTTATTATTTACTAGTTCATATTTCTGTATGAGAGAGAAGACAAGGATAGGGCAACCATTTGTTTTTGTAAATTCAGTAAACTAGCTTTAGCAGATTCTAAAAAATAACCATTGCTTAATCCCCTTCTGTGCTTAATTTGTGTTTACATTTGTCTCTGTAGATCTTGACTCGCTACTATGGGTATTGTGAACCACATGTAAGATATGGTAGTGTATGGAGTTTGATTTTTCTAAAATAGCGAATGCCAGGGATATAACAGTAGGGTATAATGCGGGGGTAGGCAACCTTTACCCTTTAAGGGCCGAGGGACTTCAGCTCCCAGAAGGCTCAGCCATGTTGGCCAATAGTCCCATGTTGGCCAATAGCTCCTGGGATTCTGGGAGTTGAAGTCCCTCGGCTCTTAAAAGGGAAAGGTTGCCTACCCTTGGTATAACGCATTGCTCCACCAAATAACAATGATGCCCTCCCCCATGACATTTTCCTTAAAGCTCCAAATTTCTAGCATTGCAGTAACTTAGCATTTCAGTAGAGGAAATACAGTTTAGGCATTCAAAGAAAAAAGGAGGTAAGGTTACTAAAGGAGAGCAAACACAGAGGATATAACAGTTCTGGGTATAAACAGTTTTCAATGTTGCACTCTGTGTAATGGTAGAGATTTGAGGACCAAGGGAAAAATTCTTATGTGGGGCTCAATGTCCTCCTTTTGTACCACCCCTCCATAGCTACACCCCTGTTGAATACCTTATAATTGTAAGTGTGAAATGTCTGATTAGTTTGCATTTCATGAAGGTGCTATTCCTATCCCACATTCTTTCTTTGTTGCTGAACTGCTACATACTAATTGCACAAATACATGTCATATGTTTATTCTATAAGTACACACAGGGAGCATGCATATAGTAAATTAAGTTTTATTATTTGTATACGGAAGTGCTAAGTTGAGGCTTTGTTGTGCTATGATGTTGCCTTTTTGCATTATATTGATTTGCCACCCCCTCCTTCCTTTCACGGGCCACCAGGAACCTCCTTTATAGCTGTGTATTATAGGAAATTGCCAAATCTTCAATTTGTTTAGGATCATGACTACATGAAGCATAAAACCTCAGGGACAATTGACCTTGCAAGTAAATGGCCTTTGCAAGGCCTTGGCTTGACATGATAGACTGTACTTGTAACTCTACAAGCTTTCTAGCAGGGTTCAATAGCATTTCTTTGGCTTGCCCCTATTAAAGAGGTACTCTCCCACTCCTTGCATGTTGAACATACAGATGTTTTAAATATCTGAATAGGACTATAGTGCTGTGTCTCTTCTTCATTGTACAGTGGCAATGCCACTGATCCATTCATCTAAACGTATGCCTCAGTGGAGATGTGATCAACTTGTAATAACCACAAAGGATGGAAATGCTTACATTTTCATTTCTTTGCTTTCACACATTATATTTGAAATCATGGGCTTTCTTCATATAGGGGTGCTTTTTTTTCTTTTCTTTTTCTACTGCATTGGTCTAATTTCATATTCTGTCTGACATTAGGCTATCTCTGATTGTGGGCCAAAACACAGCTTTATAACGAAACATGGTGAGCAATCACTTTGAGGAATGCATTCCAAAGGGAATGTGTTTGCTTGCTGCCTCCAAACTCCAAATCTCTGTTTCATTTTTTAAAAAAGTTTGGAATGAATACCTTTTCGGGAAAGGATGTTTCATTTCAGGCATGGAAATGTCTGAAAATATACAAGTTGGCTAAAATGCTTTCAGATAACAAAACACAGTTGGCCCTCCATATCCACAGATCCTGCATTTATGGGTTCAACCACCCACAGCTTGAAAATATTAAAACAAAAATCCCAAAAAGCAAGCCTTGGATTTTGTCATTTTATATAAGGAACACCATTTTACTATGCCATTGTATATAATGGGAGTTGAGCATCCACGGATTTTGGTACCCATGCTGGGACTTGGAACCAAATCCCACCAGATGCCAACTGTATTAAAAAAATACATGATCAGTAGGTTTACGTGATGAATCAGGTGCCTGATTTTTTTGAATGGCATCACAATGAACAAACAAAACCCAATTATTTGCATCCTGAAAATGAGCATGTCTAAAAGAATAATACAACCTCCTTTTTGAGATATTAGGATGTTTATGTCCAGAAAGGGGACATTATACCCCTCGTCCAACTACTTTATTTAATTGGAAAGCATACAAACACACAACACCCACCTACCCGGGAATCTAGAGTGGTACAATCCAACAATAGGTACATTGTGTGGGCCTGCTGATCTACTGGAGCACTTTTTTTCCTGAGGGTTTTCAGTTAATTTATACTTGAGAGTAAAACATCCATTCAAACACCTGCCAGTTTAATACTATACAGACTGCCATGCATCCTCTCTTGGTGCACTGTCTGTTATTGTTCAGATATCGGGAGCTCCAAGGGATTCTCTTTAGAGTTTGCAATGTCTTTTTTCATCATAGAATGACGCAAGAAGAAGGGGCACAGGGAATAAGAATGCAGGAGGACAAATGATTGTAATTTAGCTGAAAGTAACAAAAGAAGAAACAGGTTGGGAGGACAGAGGAATTTCTGGGAATTGATAGAAGGAGAATAAAAAGCAAAGAACAGCTGCAAAGCCAACAGTGCAGTTAACTCCATTACACTTTTAGAAAACATTTCTTACACATTGGTTACTGAGATAAAAATCTGCACCAGACCCTCTGCAATTAGTAGTAGTGCTAGTGGTACATCTACTACCATTTCATCCTTCTTTAAGGATAGCAGGGCACCTATGAATATTAGCTATTTTGGTTTAAATCGGTATGCAAATACCAAAGGCAATGTACAAACAAGTCACTGTTCACAGGATAAAGGTCATTAGAAGAATCAGTTTTCTCTAAATCTTCTGCCTGAGATCAATGGTAAGATAGCTCCCTTTAAAGTACTAAAGTACACAAGCTGGCAAAACCTCTGGCAAAACTGGCATGCTGGAGGAGTGTAAGTCTGTAACAGGATGTTTATACTGTAGTCTGAGTGATGGCAGGTGGATGTTTGTTTCCCCTCACTTCCTCCCAGGATGCACCACTATAGGTCCATGATTTTGGCTAAGATCAGCCTTAATTCCTTATAACTGGACACTGCTGTGCACACAAATTAGAGCTAGACATATTAGTAGATCTCTGGGTGATTTGCACTAGATTGACAGGAGCTTATGCCTCCCAATTGTTTAACAATAGCTGGAACAAGATGTCTCTCCCCACTATCCCCCTAAACTAATGAGGAAAGTTTATGGTAAACACAAGTGGAGGCTTATGTGGAAGGATTCCGTTCAGCTCTGGTCTCTCCCCCCATGCCCCAAATTTCTTGGATTCTGAATATGGGTTAAAAACTTAATAGATCATGACTGCAAACCTGCCTATTCTGCCTAACAGTAATGGGA
>CM034706.1:62787322-62829059 GCA_020142125.1 Phrynosoma platyrhinos | reverse complement strand
GACCAGCTTTCTTGCCGCTCTCTTGCTGCAAGTGTGATAACGTCCATAAACATTTCACAGCACCTGAGGAAGACATGCTGAGGTGACAAGGATATGGTGTCAGGAAACAAACACACTAATTCCATGTTACTCTAGATTAGCTGTACTTGGACTTCTCCTGACAGGGCAAATTTGTCAAGAGGTTTCTGTTAAATTGTTGTTGTAGTTCCTGTTTTTTTTTAAAATATCCAAATTACATTTCTGATGTCCTTGACTATTTTGTGGCAGTTCCCAGAGACTGTTCTTGCCAGGAACAGAGGTAGATGCTTCTCCATCTCTACTGGCAGGGCAATAGCTGTATTGGAAGGCTGAAAGTTGGGGTTTGGAAGGCAAGGGAAGACAGGTATCTTTATCCCACTCTGCAGTATCTCATCTTGCTCTACAATCTGTTAAGGATTAGAGTTACGGGAGACTTATTCCAGCTCCAGTCTGGCAACCTCATAATGTCAGGTGAGAACTGATAGTTTTATTCATTGGATTTTCTGTTTTTAATGTTGTACTATTTGTCCTCTATATTTTTAAATTAATTTTTATATGGTTTGGATTCTGTAGACAGTTTAATATTATTCATACCTTCACTTTTTACATGGTTTCAGCTATGTTTGGTTTTCCTTGTATTTCTTTTTGTTCTGTAAGCCACCTTGAGTCTTACTCTTGAGAGAACAGGTGGGGATTGATTTATTGGAACAGACTCTGTGCTGTGTTTTGTTTTGAGAGGGAAAAAAGGAAGGTGATGTTGTTTCCTTCCCATACAATTCTGCAGCTCTTGACTCAAGATACTTTGCAGCCTGAGGCAAAGGACAACATGGTGCCCCATTCACAATCCTGTATGTAGAAGTCACCTGGATTTGTAAGTGAAATGTATTTCAACACTCACAATAGGATGATATCCACTTCCACACCTGTAGCAGCAGAATAGTTCAGGGAACCTGTGACAAGTTGTGTAGCACACACAGTTCAGTCATCTAATACTGGGCTACTGAGAGTGGTAGTCCATGAACCTGTACCAGACTATTAGGCATCGGCAGCCAATCCGTGATGAGTTTGCAGGAAACTATGTAAATATCATAATAATATGAGATAAATACAATACCACATTGGGGAAACCTGCCAGTCCATTACATCAGATTGCTTGAGAGGCACTGATGTCAATGAGAAAAATAATTTCAGTATCCCAGCATATGTTTCCTGAGGCAATGGCCTCTCTCTGTGTAATGGTAGGACTGGCCCTGCAATTTTGCCTCTGTTTACTAGTTGCAGATTTTTAGCACCCACCTCTCCTAGAATAACCTGAGTCCTCCTAGTGAGACCTGAAAATCAGTCTCAGCAAGCAAACAGCTTGTTAAACATCAGATGAGACAGAAGGTTTGTCTCATTGGAATGCTACTTATTCTATGCTCGAGCGGCTTGTGGAACAGCAGGAACTTGAGCATGCCTATGTATACAAAAGACAGGTCTAGTAGATTTTAAATTGGTATTCATTGAGTGGAATCCATTTTGGCCAGCATTCTCATTTCTCCCCTGGGAAGCCATTGTTTATGGTAACTGGGAATTTGATATCGTCATATTTCTAGTATCCATCCCTCTCCCTTAATGCACAGTTTGAAAGAAATGTAGACACTTTTGCGCTAAAATTAATCAGAATGCTTCTGGAAAAAAAAAGGAGGCTCCTTGTCTGTTTAGCAGAAAAGATTGCCACTGTTTTAAAGCGTAAAATGAAACCCAGGGATGCATACTTCATTCAGCAGAAAGCTGTTCACTCATAAACAAATTCATAATGCTGTGGTCTACTTGCTCAACATTTTGCTCCTCTTCTAGAGCTGCCTATTGATTGATATACCTCAGGGAAGAAATTCCTCCAATTCACTCCAAACAAACATCTAAAGAAAATATCAGTTTGGAAAAGGATGGAGGGAGTGGGGAAAGAGAAAGAGCAATGGCAGCAAGAAGAGCTAATCATTCATTTCACTAAACATCTGGCTAGTGCAAGGCTGTTTTAACCCCCCTCCCAAATGAAAGAAGAATTTAGCACCAAAGGGTAACCATGCAAAGGCTGTGCTGTTAATCTGACAACAGAGGAATTGGTGTTACACATTCACTGGGCCATATGGATATCCATTGCACCTGCAGAGAATACAGAAGGGAATTTTATCTACTGGAGACAATGCTACCATTGGGGCTAACAATGAAATTTAATTTAGATCTTTCACTCTTTAGTATGTAGTATGCTTTCTTGTTTAAGACAATGAAGCATAGTATTTTGGTTGGATTTTCTGTATGTGTGAATGATGTCTCGTATATGTATGTGTGTGAGTGAGAAATACATTTTTTAAAAGTTTTAAAAAATCATATTGATCCAACAATGTTCACATGATTTTTCAAAGAATAGATGAAATACATAGGTACTGTATTATGGCCCAATATTGTTAAAATTAATGACATATAGGGAAGGGCAGAGAAGCAGAGCTATGGGCACTGGCATACAGAAGACAAAAAGGCCAGGACAAAAGCAGCACCATGGCAATTTGGAAAAGCTGTATGATCAAACTGCATTATCTCTGCAGTGTAGATGCAGCCACTGTCTCTCCCCAACTTGATAGCTTTGCATTTCCTAGATCAGTTGCGGGGGGGGGGGGGGGGGGGGGGAAGGAGGAGAGAAACCTGGAATATTTCAAGAATGCATTTAGATGCAAACCTGGTGATATGCTGGTAAAATCAAAAGAAAAAGCTCAAAACCTTCAATACTTCCAGAGATTTTTTTTTCTTTTAAGGCCCTGTCTGATTTTTTTTTTATATACAGAAAATTATTTTGTTTGACAAAACAAGCAATTCTTTTTACTGCTACTGTTCCACTGGTGCAGGATGTATCTACTATACAGTTTGATATAACTTTAAGTGTCATGTCTACAGTCTATGGAATCCTAGGATTTGTAGTTTGGTGAGCTACATAGGGAAATGCACTAAAGTGATCTAGCACGTAACACTAAGGACCTTATCCCACGCTGCTCTCAAAAGTGGCAAGAAAGCGATATGAGCATCATTGCAGTACTATAGCGCTAGTATAAATATGGCGCTAGCGCTATAATAGCGCTATGGATAAGCTCGCGCTATTGCAATGCCCGCTGAAACCGACATTCAAAAGAACCCGAATGATGCTGCATTCCGAGCGGTTTCTCGCTGGATTCCGAGCGACGGCGTGTAATCGCACGGAAAAATATAGCGCTATAGCGCCTGATTCTTAGCGGATTCTGAGCGACGTCGTGTGATCACCCGGAAAACTATAGCGCTATAGCGCCTGATTCTTAGTGCATTCTGAGCGACGTCGTGTGATCGCCAAGGAATGTATAGCGCTATAGCGCCTGATTCTTAGTGGATTCTTGCTGCTTTTGGCCCCGTGGGATAAGGTCCCAAGTATCCCACAAAAATACAAATTGCAGGATTCCATAGGATGGAGCCATGGTTGTCATGAAGCGAATCTAACTGTTCATTGTAGAAATCCTCAGATAAACAAATGGAATGGGAGGAAGTGGAGCCTTATTACAAGCAAAGGACATGTGAAACTGATTAGATCAAATTGCATGCAACGTCTGGACTAGTCAATTTTATTATGAAAGGAAAGCTCCATTTTCATATTGTAGCAGATTTTACTAAACAATTACAATTAGGATTGCCAGGTCAAGATTATACAAAGCCCCGAGATTTCAAGACCAAAAGCTGAGGCCAAGGGAAGAGCCCTTGTTATGTCACAGACCATGATCCTGGCATTGTTATGAAGGAGGAGACTTTCACCACCAACTATAACTGCACAGAATATGCCATTCAGATCTGAAATACCAAGTCTTGCAAATAAGGAAAGCATCTTTCCTTGAGATCCCTTCTTTTCACCCTTATGATTAGAATAGAAGGAGCAGACCTTGAGATTCTTGGCTGAGCCCTGAGTGCAAAGGACATGTTTGGCATGCCGCTTCTGGACAAGTCAATTTTGTTATTAAAGGAAAGCTTCATATTTTCTCTTTTTGATGAGCCTTGTGAGTGCACATACCTACATGCAGACATCATTTCACATAGCCAGTTATTGAAATACAGCAAATCCTTCTACAACCAGATTTTTTTTTAATATACTAAAATCTTCAGTCATGTGGCATCCATTTCTCACTGAAATCTCCCTTCCTGAGAACTATATCTTAAAACTCAGAAGTTTGGAATTGAGCAACTGAAGTAATATGTCTGGGGCCAATCAGGGCTTAAAATAAAACCCAGAAGACAGTTTATGAGAGGAAATTATGGGAGACACAGAACATCTTTTTTATTTCTTAAAAAACAAACAAACAGAAAATATCATTGGGAATCAGGAACAACAGAGCAAAGCAGGATTTACAAGCTGGACCCAGCTAAGCAAGAGGTAAAAAACGAGGAGTGGAGAAGAAAGAGGATTCCCACTAGAAAAAATTCAAAACCATTAGACCAGTTCTTTCTTAAAAGACAAAAAAGGTCACAAGGGTTATGGGAGAATGAACCCACTTCTAAACAACCTAAATTGAAGCCTAGGATATGTGGCAGAGAAGATCTGATACCTCTCCCCCTATGACCAAGGTTATTATGAGTAAGAAGGAATTTCTTTAGTGGAATTAGGATAAAAGGAAGAATTCAAGCAAAATGGCAGAATGACATTTTTAAAATTAGCACAATGAAATATGGAGGTATGCTCTGATATATATTAAAAGACAAACAAACAGCCAGCTATTAAAAAGCTCAAACAAACAAACAGGCAAGCTAACAAGTAAAATTTCTTTCCAATATGGTTAGAAGAAATTATTTCTGAAGAGGTATTTCATACTTCTTGATAAAAATGCTTGGGACAACATTTCTGCTTGTCCCAAAGAGTTTTATCAAAGCATGTTTCTGATACCCAGAAAGAAAAGGTACATATACCTGATAAAGCAAATGCTGATTGCAAGCAAAATATTATCCTAGGTTTTTTTACAATGAAGAGGATGCCATAAGTACATATATACATATACAAAATATTAGCAAATTCTGTGATCCATGTACTGTTTGGATTACTGCAATATATTGTAAGCAGATCTGTGCCTGACGGCAATTTGGAGACTTCAGTTTGTAAAAAATATGACATCCAGAACTGGAATGTAATTGAACATTATGATCATATTACAGTTGGCTCTCCATAGCCACAGATTTTGCACCCATGGATTCAACCATCCACAACTTGAAAATATTTTTTAAAAATTGGAAAAGCATTGATTTTGCTATTTTATAAAAGTGATGCCATTTTACTATGTCACTTTTGGTAATGGGACTTGGGCATCCACGGATTTTGGTATCCATAGAAGGTCCTGGAGCCAAATTTTAGCAGATAACAAGGACTTAGTATACATGAATATTGTATCCAGTGGCTATCAGTGTGTTTTTAGGTCTGGTTCAAAGTACAGTACTATGTTAAGCTGCAAAGCTCTTCGTGACTGGAGATCAGTATATTTGAAGGAGTACGCATTTCACATGATCGCTACAATCATCATTGGCTCCCATCCCCACCTTAGCATTTGAAGGCATCATAGTTGATGCTCCGCTCTAACTGTCCTCACATATTGAGGTGGGGAGCAATGACATCCCCCATTATACAGTATTCTCCCCAGAGAGGCTGACCTGGCAGTTGATACATTTTTGGCACTAGACAAAAGCAACTCTGGTCTTTTAATCATATATAATGAAGCTGTTGTGTTCTGTTGTGATTCCTTTTACCTCCATGACATTGTACTTTGATATGATGACTGCTTTAGTCTCTGCTGCTTTTAATTGATTGCCATTTTTAATAAGATTCTTTTATTACCCTGTTTTTGATCTGATTGATATGGCTTTTATTTCATTTTCTTATTCTAAATTGTCCTGAGAACTATTAGCTATAGGGTGACTAATAAAATGTAGGAGAAAAAAATTAAGATAGGCATTCCCCCTTAATGTCACAATAACCAATTAGGACTTTTTCAGCTCTACAGTTCTTTAATATTTTTGTGCCCAAAGGAAGCACAAAATATAGTGATTACTCTTGAAGGGAGCTAGACATGTAAACTATGGTGTATTTCTTTTCTATTTTCATATATATATATATATATATATATATATATATATATATATATGAAGGCTCCATGGACTTAATCAAACTCTAGGTTTGTCCATAACAAGTTCAATAGTTGCTATTTGCTGTTATATCCTGAGCTTCATTAAATCTAAAAGTTTCAGCTTTTGTTCACAGTTAGTGTACCTAAATCTATAAAGGCTGCCATTCCTATCTCCTAAGAGACATAAAACTGAGGTCCTGACCACTTGTGGTCATTAAGGATCCCATGGCATATTTTGAGCAAAATATCTGCTATATTTCACTCCCTAGATTCTGCTTTTTTCCATCCTAATACATCAGCCTTTTACAAACACCAGGAACAGTTTTTTTTAACTTATTTACTTCAGTTATTACTAATAGGTAGATTCATTAGGAAACTACTTAACCCTAAAACCAATAGCAAGTCCTAAGTACAGTAGATTCATTGAATCAGTAGGATTTAGCTTGCTATTCAGCAGTTGATTCAATAAGATCATCTAGTTGGGATTAGCAATTGGATTTCAGTTGATAAAATGACAACCTTTTATGAAACCAATGTGGTAATGATTTAAAAATAATGGTCTCATAACATGAACAAATGTGCTTGAATTTTCCTATTCCCTTTTCCTTCCCATTCCATTTTCCTTTTGCATTATATTTTTACAGAGTGTGACAGGGACTGTCTTATTTTTATTGATCCGTAAGCTGGTTTGGGAGTCATTCTTTCTGAAGAACAGATATCAATAGTTTGATGGAATAAATGCATGAGTGAAAGTATGAATGGTATCAAATTTGTAAACATGGTTGGTTCCTTATACCAAAGGAAGAATACTATTCATATAGCCTAGTCACTAGCTGCATGCAATGGATATCATTGAGACTCCTAGTTGTATCTGTTGCTCCTTAAGTCATATTCATTGATGTACTTTGCTTCATCACAGTCCTTGCATATGCAAGAAGATTTGGATGGAGCCCAAATGTGTTTGACTACATCCTTATCATCTCATGCTGGTTGAATGATATGGATTGTAGTCCCACACATCTGGAGAGGGCCAGGGTGCCCTAATACCTACAAAATATTTATATATGCAGCCGATACATATCATTGTAAAGGTGCTGGTGTTCATTCCTTCAACTTACCCCCTGAAACTGGTGTGTGCAATTGTGGTCCTCATGATGTTAGGCCACAACTCCTATAATCTTTAACCAGCATAGTCAATGGCACACCTTCCAATTGTTCCGATTTGGCAGGGGCAGTCTTGATTAATCCTCCGTTTTCCCACTTTTTCAGTTGCTTTTCAAATGTGTCTGTTTCTGCCTCCTACTTCCACTTCTCCCCTTTGTGCCTAGTTTACTTTTGTCGCTACAAATTAAATTCAAAGTGCAAAAAGAGTTTGCACTGATCTAACTCAGTATGGAGAAGTGAGAGGAGAGGCAAAGTCTTGCACTTCCTAGGAGGCTCAGGCAAAGACAAAAATCCACAGCTTCTCCTGCTTTGGGCATTCTTTGTTAATAACTTTCACCATCTTGACTACACATTGATGTTGCTTGTCTCCATAGCTCCTGACTTTCATCTGTGAAACCTGCAAAGAAAACCCTGTGAAAGGGTCGTCATAAGTTGGAAATGACTTGAAGCACACAACAACAAATATAATATTGAGGGATTATAGAAGTTGCAGCCAGATAACATCTGGAAGACAACAGTTGCCCAACCTTGTTGTAACAATGTTTGAGGTTCCCACTGTTTGGGAAGGGACCGCAGAAAATGATAACTATATTACAGAAGTGTTACCAAAGCCAGCCTTTGAAGAAACTGATATTAACATTTGCAATGCTGGGAGCGATATAAATATATCAATATATCAAAGTAACCCTCTAATACTACAATGGGTCATTTTAGTTCCCCGGAATCATGTTGTGTCATAGCACTCACATAAGAGATGAGTGCTTTTCAGACAGTGAACCACAATGTGTTGTGGTAGAAGTGACACGCTCTGGTGTAGGTTGGTCCCATTTGAGGAAAAATGAAAATTATTATTTTTGGTGTGGTAGGAGAGGTTTTTGAATTCATTGGGGTTAGGAGATGGCCCATAATACAAGAGGTGTATTTCATAGTATCAAAGAGTTGGAAGAGACCTCAAGGGCAATTAAGTCCAACTCCCTACTAACCCTCTGATTTGTAGGATTCTATTTCATCTGTTTGTACTTTACTTTTAATTTACCTTGTGTTTTCTGGCTCTTAGTCCTTGGGTAAAATACATTTGATTCTGCACACATGAGGACTCAGTTGGACATGGGACATTTTTATAATCTGTGATATAATGCTGTTTTAACTGGTATTAGAAAACACCACACAATTCAAATAGTTTTGTTTTCATTTTAGTCAAAAAGAGGAAGAAGGCACATATTTATGTGCTAAGTTCCCTAATTAAGGAAGGAAACTGATTATAGTCCTTAGTATATCACAGGTAAAGATCTGAGACTATTTAAAGTGAAATAACCCAGGAAATGTTTCCAAAATATTGACTGAATTTGGATGAATAAATTATATAGCTGAATCACAGTCAGAAAAATAAATAACTAAACATCTGCACTGGAACACAATGAAGAGCTCAAAAGGTTTCCATATGGGAGATAAACACAAACCATAGTGTCACATCTTTTAAAAAGTCCAGATTCCTTACTTTACTTTACTTTATGCACTTCCTGAAGAAGTTTGCATAAAATTAAGTTCTTTCAAATTTTGTCTCACTGTAGCGTAAGAAGTTTGATTGACTTGACACATGCTATGCTAATAGCATAGCAATTGCCTTAACACTTTATTCAAAAGTTGGCTTTGGCTTCAGTTTTCTGATACATTTTCTGGTTTCTCTTCAACCAGTGGTAGGTTTTGCAACAGGTTTGGAAACTATGACCTTCTAGATATTGTTGGGCTGCATCCTCCTTCTAACAATTCTGTCTATTGTTTGGAAGTATTTTGTGAGCTCTTCCAGTGTGCCACTTCCTGAGAACTTTGTATTTTCAAAATATAAATAAAAACCACAGGGAGGCATTGGGAACTGGCCTGAACTGTGGTGTAGCAACTGGGAAGCTTTAAGCCATTTTCCTCATCACAATCCCATATCTGAGGCCCTGCCACCAATTACAGTTTGGCTTGTGAGAAAATCTTCAGTTGATGCTCTACCTTGGAAGACATACCATATAAACTACAAGTCGACCTCCTATGTAAGTTGAGGGCAGGTTTTGGGGCCAAAATTATGGATTTTGATATGATCCATGGATAAGTCGAGGGTAAAAGGGGCACGAAACAAAAAATCTAAATGATGAAGCAAAGGAAAATGATGCCAAAGAACTTACAAAATTTCATCAGGCATAACTGCTTGTGCTCCCTCTAAAGGCTGGATAGATGACAGAGTAGAGGGGGATCAATGCTTTCAAGGCACATTACACTGTTACCTGTCACCAAAGTATCGTTCCCTTTTCTATGAGGTGAAATACAGTATTTATATTGACCTATGGATAAGTCAACTCAGGTTTTTGGGATCAATTTTTTCTAACATTTCTAGACTTATACATGAGTATATACACTAACCTCCAACTGTCCTGATTTGGCAGGGACAGTCCCAGTTAATCCTCTGTCATTCTACTTTTCCAGCTGCTTTTAAAATGCCCTTGCTTCTCTCTCCTTCTCCCACTTTCCTCCTTTTTCCTCAGCTTACTCCAATTGCTGCAAACTGAGTTCAGAGTGCAAAAACAGTCTGTAATCCACTCAGCAGGGGGGAGGAGGAGGGGAGGATCTTGTAGGCCAGGATAAGCAAACTGATCCAGCCTCTCTTAGCTTATGTGTTCTTCTCCATTAATAATTATTGCCATTTTGATCACACACTAATGTGGCTTGGCCACATGTGTCCCCGTTTTCATTTGCAAAATACCATGGGCTATGAAAAGAGTGGGGAGATTTGGTTGGAAACCATAGTTAAGTACGAAATGACTTGTGCAATGCATGGCTGCTGATCCATTGTTAACCAGTTGTTCTATATAATTATTATAATGTAACTTGATATTCATGAGAGATACCCATAAATGACTGCCAATCTCACTTCATTCACACAATTACACATGTGTGGATCTCTTTAGTGCTACAGTCTTGAGATCACGTTTTCCACATTGTGTGATAGTAGGCTTCAACCATTCTCCCCACTTCCGTTCTTTGTTCTCTGTGTTTGAGGAAGGGTGTATGTTCTGCATTCGGTGACTTTTCAATTTTCCCACCATGAATAATATGTTATTTTAAATTTGTATTTTGAAAATTTGAGGTAAGTTTATGTTTTCCTTTCCATGGAGGCTTGGTGGAGCATGGGGAGTAGGAAAAGCAGTCATGAACATATTAATCAAAAACTAAGGATAAACTTGGAATTAACAGGTACTGCAGAAAGAACTGTTTCTGTAACATTATTGAAAATGTTATCACATGAAAAGAATAGCATAAATGCAATGCAAAAGCATGCCCATGTGGCCCATGTAGTCTTGCAATACCAGCTTGACCAACTGCTTAAAAAAAATATGCAAAAACTAGTGAAAAACAGGGTGTCTCAACTGACCCTAGAGAAAAACTTGGGAAAGTTTCCCAGTTACAACTCCTAGACTCTCCCATCCAATATGGCTGTGGTGGTTGTGGACCATTTGTGATCACCCATTCCTGTTTTGAATTTTAGAGAAGGAAACAGATGCATGAATGTTTAAAAAACTAATTTCTCACCAAACCCACCAAAACCTCTTCTCTTCCTATCTGCCCCCCTTGTAATATCATCTCCTTACTCTTCCACTTTCTTTAGCTTACTGGTTCTGACATGGGGTTAAAAATCTAGGGTTAGAAGTATCAAATTTCAATTTCCAGGGACAGATAGATAAGGAACCTCTATACAGAGTTTGCTGAAGAACACAGGTGGACCATTCTGTGTTCTACACAGTGCAAAAAGGACCTTCCACACTTTTAGTATTTGTGGCCTCCGCATTGTAATTTTCCAGCACTGGGATACTAAGGGAGAAAAAGGGAGAAGTAATTTTTCACAAAACCAAGAATGAAGCTTGGGTAATTTTTTTTAAAAAAGTCTGATTGGTTAATGTAGAATGAACTTGGCACCATGAGTCATTTCTGGAGAAATGTTACTGCTAAAATTCCAATTTAGTTCAAGCATGTTAGCTAAAAATGTGTATGTAAGTTGCCTCCTTTTGTTGAAAAATTTCCAACCTAATTAATAATTACAGTGGTTTTAATTAGTTAATTCCTATCACTGGGTAAAGATGCAGGGTCTATATGCCTTCTAACTCTGTTCTAGTGAATAGCATTCTACCTCCATTTTGGGTGATGTCTCTGCCCGGTTTTTGGAGAATCTACTTCCCTGGTTTATATCATAGCTCACACCACTCAGTAGAAGCTCTCTCTGTAGCATTTTGGGGAGGGGAAGCCATGAGGATCCAAGAGGAGATTTCAGTTCTGCTTGGCCAGTTACCAGAGCCTTGAAAAGTTGCTTTTTGAGGTGATAGTTCCCAGAACACCCTAGCCAACCTGGGAAAGTAATCATGCTGACTAGGGGGATACTGGGAGTTGTAGCCCAGAATTTATTACAGTGGGTGCTTCCTATCTACTGTGGTTTGGTTCTAGGCCACCCCCATGGATAACAAAACCCATAGATACTGAAGTCCCATTACATACAATGGCATAGTAAAATGGTGTCCCTTGTATAAAATGGCAAAATGATGGTTTGCTTTTAGAAATTCATACATTTTTAAATATTTTCAAACCGTGGATGCTTGAATCCATGGATAAAAAAAATCCATGGAGAGCTGACTGTATTTATCTATTACAGTATTTATAGCTTGCCCCATATCCAGGGTTCTCGGGGCAATGTACAATAAAATCAGTTTAAAACAAATTAAAGCAATCATCTCAATTTAAACAGTCTAAAAACATATTTTAATTGAATCAGTTTAGGACAACTGAGAACCATGTACATGTGGAGATTTGAGTGAAAGTAATTAGGCCCCAAAGGTTTGACTGAAAAGCCATGTTTTTACTTGGTGCCAGAAAGACATCACTGTTGGCACCAGTCAGACCTCCAAGGGGAAGGTATTCCACAGCCAAAGTGCCACAGCAGAAAAGGCTTGGATGTACATCCTCCCATAGTATATTATCCCAATACAGGAGGGTCCTTCCAGCAGACCTCAGTGCTTGGACAGACATATATACAGAAAACTGATTCTTCAATACTAAGCCTGCAAGCAATTCAGAGATTTCAGTGTACCAGAAGTGTAAAATGCAACATTTCCAAGCTTTACTAGTTAGATATAGCTAAAACTAGAGATCCATCCTACAGTTGGCACTGCTTCCCTCCACACTTGTATCCCCTTAGGAAGGCCAATGTCACAGAAGAAATGTCTCTGTACTTCTTATTCATTTCATGTGCAATAATCATTATTAAACTATGCTAAGTACTAGAAAAATTACCAGGTTATTTTCTTCACATAAAACTACTTAGTTTGCTTCTCTGTGTGGGCAGCATTGTAAAGAACTGCTAAGCAACCTGATTCAAGTGATTAACCTAGCAAAAGCAACAATTTCATTAGTATAAATAATATCATAAAGGAAATATGCGTATCAGAGTAATAAAGCTTGCACTATCTTCCGCTCTCCACTTTAATTGGTAAATAATTCATCAAATTCTGGAAAGAATTGAGCTCCCACCCAAATTTCTTAATCCAATTACCGTAAAATATGGTGACACACTTTGCCACCCTTTCCAAAGGAGGAAATTGCCAAATTATTCCTGTAGCTTTTTTCCTTTAGTGTTTTTTGCTGGGCTAGTCTGGTACTTCTATGGTTGAGACTTTGCCCAAAAATCAATTGTATTTGTTTTCTTGTCACTCTTGCCCTCCATTCATTTGTACAATATATATATTTACAGGGTATTATCCTCTTCGTATTATTTCCATGTTGTTATTAATATTGAAATACTACACCATATTGACAAGGAACATTTCTTGGACATTTCACTCAAAAGCTGTTTGGGCTGTATTATGTAATGAGGTGAAATTCTTTTTTTTTCATAGGGGTGAGGAGGGACAAGGAGAGGAGAGATTGGCAGCAGCTATCATTTGGTTTCTCCAGAAATCCCCATTTTTAAGGAAATTCAAAATGGCTACTGCCATAAAAATTGTTGCCTCCTTTGCCACTCCCTGGGGAGTGCCATTATAGTAGACAGCAGTTACATATCTGCAGAAAAATAGCCAATTTTACAGACCAGTCTTCCTACAGCTCATTTTATTTGAGATGTTCAGTGTTAAATACCTCTCCAGTGAAAGGTAGGGACTGGAGCATACTTATTTATAAAGTCACACTGAGGTGTTCTATGCAACTATTTTGATTCTTGAACTGTGAAGAAACATTGTTTTTTTAAAAAACAATTCTTATCTCTTTTCTTTTTTAATAATAATGTCTTGCAAAAACAACAACACAAAATGCTTTATCAGGAAACAGGCTCAAATTTTTAAGAGGGCTTCCATACTATTTGGTGTGGGAAGGATATAGGGTGTATATGGATATGGATCAGAGATTATACTTATTTAGTCACAAGCAAGTTCTGCAGAATTTAGTAGGACTTGTAGCCAAGTAAAAATGTTGAATAATCAGCAAAATTAATCTTGCTGAAATTGATGGTTAAACTATTTTTATTAACCTGTTTCTCTTTGAAGTATTGGATCAAATCATATATTTTTGGGTTGAATAGATGCTTCTTTACAAACTATGCCCAGAATTTAAATACAGCGATTATCTTCCAGAAATTGCCACAGAATACAGGAAGCTGAATAGTTCTTCTGCTCTTTCCTTCTAAACTATTTGACCTCACCTTCCCTTTAAGTATAGACTTATTCTTTACAATCTTCAAAATGGACCTGTCTGTTCACCTGGGTCTTAGATTCTAGGATAGTTTAGGGTAGGCGAGAAGATTATGGGACTGCATTGTGACCCAGGTATGGTTCTTCCACCCCTGTAGTTTCTAGAGATTTGAGGGTTTGTTGCCTTGTACCTGTCAGTTTGTATTGTTTGGGTTTTCAGGAAGTTGTCATATGGGTCACCTTGGTTTCCAAGGTTGCAGAACCCAGTCCTACCCAATAGTCAGACCAACATCTGTAATTCCCCTAATTATTAATTATTTGTAAACCTGTAAGTAAACTATCAGTAAACTAACAGGAGAACAAGTTGCAGCTTTATAATAACATTTATTGTGTGCTTTTTTATATTTATTTATACAACAACATTCTGTTAAGTATTAGCTAGCAAGCTTCATCAAAAAAAGAATATTTTCCTATATATAGGCATTATCAGTGATAACCGGTGGCAATAGCCCAAGGGTGGACCAACTTTCACAAGAACAAAATCTTGTGTTTTGATGCTCAAAAACCTTCTGTTTTATATGCTTTCCAGCCTCCATTTAGCCAATCAGCTAAAAGATCTCCACTACTCCCCAGCTATCTCAGCCAATAAAAATAGAGATTTTAGTCATAGCCCCCACCTGCTGGAGTTCTTGGCTGCCTGCCATCTTGATTGTATCAGCCAGTGCATCTGTGCAGAAGGTTATTCTCAGCCAAATTTCCTCAACATCCTCTCATCTTGATCACAGTTGAGTAGGCATTTTGCTTGGCATTAGACTGGTGCTAAGCCAGCAACCTTATACTGCCAGGTTTGCTATAAGCCAGTTGTTCACTTTCATTTTTTCCTCAAGCTTTCAGACTTATCTTTATAATTAGGTTGACTACATGCCCAGAGCTAGCATGCATCTATTTTCATAATATACTACCATCTAATATACATCTATTACAGCTTCAAGTACTTAACCCAGGAGCCCTGGTGGTGCAGTTGTTAAATGCCGGTACTGAAGCCACAACATTGTGAGTTCAACCCCAGGGCTCCAAGACTGATTCAGCCTTCCATTCTTTCATAGGTTGGAAAATAAACACCCAGCTTGTTGGGGGAAATTATAAATTGCTTACAGAGTGCTGAGTTCACTATTAAGCAGTATAGAAATGTAATTGCTATTGCTATTAACCTAGGCAAATAGAACTCCAAAACTCAGAACAACCTGTAACAAATGGCCTATCTACCCCCCCCCCCATGCCCCAAACATCCATCATACATTTGCCCTTCCAGGACATTTGAGGCCAAGGAGTAATTTTGTTTCTTTGTTTGTTACAACAGAAAGAGAATAGCCTGTATCTTGGTCAAAAACATAATGTGTATCTGGGTCAAAAAGTTCCCAACTGTTGTCTAAGGGACTGTCCCTTCCCGTACCAATCTTTCAGCATCCTATGATGTGATGAAGAGGGCCTCCCCAGTGTGCTAGCTAGGTGGAGTGCAAGGCAAAAGGCCTTCTCAGTGATCATGTCAAAACTTTCCTTACCATAATAAAAGAGGCTAGTTTGGCACCCTCTTTTATTCTTCTTTATACAATATTTTTATTCTTCTTTATACAATATTTTATTCAGAATAGATAAAATCCAGCTTTTAGTGCCAGCTGGAGTGGACCTACTCAATCAGTGGAATTTATGTAATTGTTGGCTTACTAAATTTTGATTGACTCAAAAGTTCTGTTCTGATTTGGACTAACGTTTGGATTTCGCCCCTTATCTGTCTCTTCTTATTATGTTTTATAATGTTATGGATTTTATTGCTTTTGATAGATGTTACCCACTCTGAGTGGGATGTAAACACTAGAAATGTGGGATATCCATTTGGTGTACAAAAAGAAAAAAATCCATACAGTCCAGTTTGGTGTTCATTTACTCTTCCCAGATAATATGATGCACAGATGTGCAATCCTCCATGTTTTAAGAAGACTTGACTAGTGCTGGCTTGATGTGATCTAAGTTCAACAGGACAGAAGAGAATTGAATGTGACTGAAAGAAAATCTCTTATGTCAGAAGATGTTAAGAATATTTATTAATCACCCTTTGTCAAGGAAAGCCTTTTGTGTCCTAGAGAAAATGAGTTCATAGTGCCTTGGTGGAGGGTGTGTGTATGCATGTGTATGAGCTAACCTTTTCCATTCAGCTTTGGTCTATGTGTTACAATATTATTATAAATAATAGTTATTATTCCTCTTTTGTTGTCATTGAAATATACATTAGTCTCCAATGAGAGATCTGCTTGTAAACACAGAGAGATCTATATAAATTCTCAACCCAGGCAAAACCGAGGCTAGTCTATCATGACAGAATGAAGCAAATGCTTCGGGCAGAAGGATGAATGGGGAGGAGGCAAGTTTGACAAGATGCTGGAGGATAGTGTGTACTCCTTACCCTGCTATCTTCAGATATGATGGTAAATGCTGACCTGTCTCCAGTGTTGAAGTAACATTGATCTTCCAGTCTGGTCAGCTTCTTTAAATGGAATGGGAGGGGTGGTGACACCATTTAATTATTTGCCTTGGGGAGCAAAATGTTTTGAGTTGGCCATGGCAGAGTGGTCTGTTTAGATATCATTCATCTGCAGGGACAGGAGAAGGAAAGAAAAGCCTGCCTTGACTTCTTCAAAGACAGGTAGATCTTTACTACTAAATCAGGGCAAGTTGGATTAAGATTTAACATTGCCAAGATGGTTATATGAGAGAGATAATTCTGTAGATACAGACACAGAGAGATGCTCTGGCTGCTGCTGTTAATTTAGTGTTGGCTTGATGCTGTGTTTGTGTAGCTGTCTTTTGCTTCTTTTATATCGGCTTTTAAATAAGCCTTGATCATTTTGTTGCTGTTTCAATGTCCATTTTCCCTCAAATTAAGATTCTGGATTGGGTTAGCATGGCCAGGTGAAAAAGTGAAAAAGGCTCTGTGCTTTTAATTGTTGTGGAGCAGAGGGAATTTCAGCAAGTGAAACTTGCATAGCAAACTTTCCTTTTTTTCATTAAGGCACCATAGCTGGTATTTTATGGTCTAGTCTAGTTCAGCCTAAGTTCAAGTGAGTTCAGTGGGCCTTAGTACCACACAAGCAGGTCTTGGACTGCAGGAAAAGTTGTTTAAATCATCTGTCCTTGTTTTACGTGGTTTTATTTAATTTGCGATACTGTCCTATACAATGTGTTCAACTGCTGTTAAATATTATAATTTTATTTTATTTTAAAGATTTTAACTATATTTTACATTTTAACTAGATATGTTAGCTGCCTTGGGAAAGCTTTCCAGAGAGGAGGCATAGAACTAATGAAAAAAGAAACCAATAAATTGGTGGGGCATGGTTGCCTAGAATTCTTGTGGCATATATGCTCAAACTTTCATTAAAACTAAAAAATAAAATTAAATATCTACATCATAATGCAGTCACTCAAAAAGTAGCAAATACTACTACTACTACTACCACCACCAGCTAAGAATGTGCTCTAATTGTAAACAGAGATACAAAGGTTCTGTAAGAATTACAAGGTAGAACCATACAATTAATTTTAAGCTTGCCTCTCCTAATGCAAAGGGTAATAACATTTTCCTTTCACCCCCACCCCCAATGAAATCTGAAATAAACAGATCTAGGGACATAATAAAAGGATCAAATGTTATGAGACTTGTGATAAAATGGTGAGAGTTGGCAGTGTTGCCTGCAGTCACATCCCAAAGGATTTGGTTCAACTGTTTTATAGCTTTCTCTCTAGGTCAAACTCATTGCATTAAAATACTGTAAATATTTACAGTGCATCATATGAATTTCATGAAGGAATGATCTCAAGACTGAATATTTTCATGTCGCTATTGTGCAGCCTAAGCCAATGTTTCACTAAAGTGTAATATGGTTTTTAAAAGTATCAATGGTCTTTTAGCCCAAGTGTAAACATGTAAAATTAAGGGCAAGCAACAATATTATGCAAACAGGATCAGCATGTAAAGACCATACACACCAGACAATTGATGTGATGGCTTCATAAACAGACAACAAAATCTCAAGTCTTAACTTTAAAGATGCACTGTGCACAATTTGACACTCTAATTTAGAGGTAGGAAACTGTGGATGATTCCCCATGAGACATACAGTCATTCCAAATACAATTGTAGTGGTGACGTTTCACTTCTGGTTCTGGGAATGAGCTGAAATGTGGCCAGTTTTCATGGTTTATATTGGTGGGGAGGCTTGTGGAGTTGTGAGTAGCAAGGTAAGCCAAACTGCTTAGTTTTTGTGGTGATTTGAAGGTGTGTGTGTGTGTTTTGCTTTTTAATTTTTTGGGGTAGCCTGGGGGATCAAAGGATCTTGGAAGGAATTTGGAGGCCACAAAATGGGACTCCAGGGGCTGCACTTTGCCCTCCCCTGCCGTAATTGCATGGACATGGAGTGACACAACCATTGTGAGGGCAGAGCTACCATCTTTTTCTATAGAAGGTTAATGTGGTAGATGAGCAGAAAATCACAAGATGAGGAAAAAAAATACAAGAAACACTGCCTAAAAACAGAAAATGTGGGCCCAGTTTTGCTGGTATCTTTGCCAGCACCAACCAATAAGAGGACTGACTTGCTAATGCTGCCCATGTGTTTCCAGTCCCAGAAACTGAAGGCTGGTTGAGTCCATCACACTGCAATGCTTAAACCACACAAGAACCACAGAGAGCTAGACATCATGCTTTGCCAAGGAAACGTAATGGTAATATATGCTAATGTAGCCCCGAAACACACCCAGGAGGTTGCTTGGTCAAATCTATATAGGGAACTTCCCTCAGTCCCATCCTTCCTGGTAGCCATGATTAACTGAAAAGGCTATGACAGTTGAGAAGACACAGAAATGAATGCATATGTGCTCCAATGAGTCATTGGTTCAACTAATATTTGATGCAGGCATCACATCCTGATATTGCCTAGAAAGATCCAGAAAAATGTGAGGAGGGAGGTGGTTGGTCAGGAGGTGCATGGCTTCCCTCAGGCATCTCCCCATGGCTACAAACTACACTCTTCCACTATTTACAGCCTGTGAAGGTTGCAAATTTTCTCTGGGTTTTAGACTGAACTTTAATGGCACAATCCAAGGTGATGAATATATATGAGCAATAGGGTTGAGCACCTTGGCTAATTCCTTTTAACCTCAGGCTAAAATCCAGAGCAGATTCAATGGCATCTGTTGTCCATCTCCCAGTAGCAGAAGAGTGAAGCCTCTCCTCTGCATTTCCAATCATAGGAGTACCCATTATAGTTGTCAGACACAGCACTTCGATACACCACCATTGGCACTGTTAGAGTACTTGCCTTCTGTTCCCTATAAATCAATGAGAAGGAAATTGCATGATCAGGGTTGTGGGGGGAAGGACTGTTGTAAATTCCAAACTGTTGACAGAGATGTCGCCATGAATTGAGGGGGTAGGATATGGCTGTTTGCATGTGTCTTTCCTGAGATACAACCATCAATTGCCTTAGTTCCACCATCACCACTTTATTTCCATACCCACAAGGTTTTGAATGTCAACTGACATTCTCATACACAACTGGCTTATATAGGTCTGTCTCTGGACTCTTCACTGAGCCCTGTGCATCTGTGGAAGTAGGCTCATGTCTATAAAAGCTCATGCTGGCAGCTTCTTTCTTTCAGTCTCAAAGGTTCTACTAGATCCCTTTGCATACTAATTTTCCAGACTAACACAGCTATGTCTTTGAATTCTTGGTTTCACCAGTGTATCTGGCAGAAGATCAGACCTTCCTGAAGGCTCTTTTGCCTAGATGATACTGGTAGCATGTCTTGCATTTTGTTCCTCAGCTGGTGGATCTCATTTATTAGGATTATACCTTCCATTTGTAAGTCTTTCCTGATGTTAAGAGTCCTTCCTATAGAAACACAATGATAAGACAGTCAGTTTTCAAGATATGGTAGCCAAGGTATAGCTTGGTGAGTTGTATGTTCAATCCTCCTGACCCTCCCCATGCTTTACAGAGTATAAGCAAAACCAGACCAGTGCATTAGGGGCAAGTTATTGAAGTGCTTAGGCAGTTGAACAAGTTTAATTATCCCACTACCCTTATAATTGGAAACAGCATCATTAAATACCAAAGCAAAATAAAAGGGATTCTGTTAAAAATGAACAATTTGAGATAGCAATAGCTTATTTGCTGTGTATTTTTATGACAGAAAAGACAGATAATAAGCACGATATGATTTATTGACCACATTTAGCCCACCTAACCTTCCCCATAAAACAACTTGATTCCAAAGCTTGATAAATCAAAGTTTGCTGTATTACCCAGCAGACGAACCAACTCTTTGGTCAAAAATGTAAAAAGGTGTTAATTAGCCACCAAAGGAAGTCCATACAGTCCCATAAATGTAATAGGAGAAGGCTATTAAAACCAATAAACAAATTAATTGAAAATGTTACATCAGGGCTACAGAGTTCATACAAAGTGCACCCAGCTTCATATTGAATACCAGTTAAGTTGCAAGATCCATGACAAGCAAGAAAGCGAGCTCTATTCTGTTTGTTTTTGTTCAGCCTCTTTAGAAGGACCTATTTCCCCCCACATGCATTCAAAATTTTGCCTTGTCTTTAAGTGATGAGGAACCTGGGGCCCTTTCTCTGTGTACAACTGCAGAGCTATGATTTAACTCCAATGGAAACATCCAGTGGAATCCTGAGATTTGCAATTTGGCTGATAATTCCTGGCCAAAGTGCTTTAGTGCTGCACCACTCCTCTCCTCTTCCTCCATATTATTTTCTCACACCTTCTTACTTAAACATTCATCCAAACTTCCTCCTTGTCAGTACAGTCCAGATATTTTTGCCTCAATGACTTTCTTATAATGAAACAATCTATTGGCATGCCACCTATACTCTCCATATTTTAACATCTTTGTACTTATACCTGAAATTAATGAATTTCTGTTCTGTCAAATTATACCTCCTGGAGACTCAATGTTGCCATTGTTCCCCACTTTTCTTTTTAAAAATGTTAATACGTAAGATCTTTGTATGACTGCTTATTCAGAATTCATCCAGTTTGGAGATGATGTGCTGCTGCCTAGAAAGAGGACCTTTTTGGTTGTGATGCCTTGTCTTTGGAACACCTTAACCTCATTGGTTCATCTGATTCTCTCTTTGATAACATTCAGATACTTGCTGAAGATAGTGTCTTACAGGCATTTAATTGGATTTAGTTTTTATTGTGAATTCTATTTTAAATTGGATGAATTTGCCATTTTAATCTTTACCCATTTCAAAATGTTTTGATTGTAAATTGTATTGCCATCATGTATTAAATGTAATGTTAGTGCCAACTGGAGTAGACCAGTGAAATGAAAGGGGCTTATCTCCTTTACCTTAGTCTCCTTTATTTCAGTGTATCTAATCTAGTTTGGACAAAGATTTAACTCATTTTTAAAACTTATTTGCCATGATCTAAAGTCACTGATACAATTCCAATATAAAAAATTTAAATGAATAGACACAGAGAAGAAAGGGATATTTTTGATCCCCTGCCCAATCATTTCAGTGCAGTATCACAACAGTCTTAAAAATACAAAAGCAAATGTGTGATTCATTTGTCAGCACTGGTTATAATGTTCCTCTCTCTGAAATTTAGCCTCTCAATTTTGGGAAGATCCTCCTTGGATAGCATAGATAAAAGAGGTGATGCCCTCTGCTTTTTTGAACTTTCCTGGCTCCACTGATACTGAGGAAAAAGAGGGAAGAGCTAACGGTTTTATGATCTAATTAGAAGCAGAAGGTAGCTTCATGGTGAGTTGTATTTACTGCAAACCACTGAACTGCCCCCATATACACAGGAGGCCTCACCAGCCCTCACATCAAATTCAGGATAGAGAAGGGAGATCACAGACAGCTTTGCTTCCTGATTCATAGGCTGTGTCTCATGAGCAGCATCAGTCAGAAGTGCAATTGAGAATAAGACAGTTCATTGGCAGCAGAGCTGGGCAAATTCATGAGTTTAACTGGGATTCAGTATTTTGGAAACCATGTTAATATTGCCCTACATTGGGGGGAAATGGGAGAGGAAAGCCACCACTCTTTCCCACTGTAACTGCTTGAGTAGACTAAGCAGTACAGAAACTGGACTCTTGCAGTATCATGACTTATTCTGATGTTCAGCTTGTTCTGGTGTTCAGTGTTTTTGGTGCTGGCTGAGGCCAATAGTGATTGGGAGGCAGCCATGAAAAATGGAGTGCTTACCTATAATTTCCAGTCTCAAAAGTGTGCTGAAGTTGAAAGCAGATTTGAAAGGAGAAACACTACAGAGGAGTTGGTAAGGATTCTTTCATAGAATAAAAATATGCCATTATAGAACGCTACATAATGATGAGAAACATCACAAGGAAAGATCTGTGTTTAGTCCACCACCACCACCTTACCTCAAAGGAAGCAAGGGATGACTTCAAAACTCATTTTGCAAGCAAGAGAAAGGGTCTATATGGGCAGATTCAGTATTCTGCCCTGGAAGAAGTAATAAAACTTTCACATGTTCCTTGGAAAGTATGCAGATAGCCTTTTTGCGTGTCAAGAAATAACATAACCAGTGCTCTTAGTGCCTTCTTTTTCAAGTGACACTGTTCATCTAATTGAGGAACCACTCTCACCTTCCTATAAATAGTATACTTTATTTATTAGATCATCACACTACACTCTAGGTAGAACTGAATGAATGAATTCTAAGTATTCTTCCTTAAACTGCAAATTCCTGGATTTTATAGGAGGCAACCATGGCAGTTAAAGTTAGACTCATATGTAGTGTAAAAGGGACTCATGCCTAACTAAGGGGTGAAATAGATGGGTGGCTAAGTCCCAATTGGTCCAGGACTGTGGCAACTGGATGGCCCACTCCCAAAGCGGGTCACAACCATGGTCCTGAATGGGCTGTCGGCAGGAGTGGATTAAATCTGCTCCTTTTTCTGGTGTGGCTTCTAGCTGCTTTGGGGTGTGTGTGTGTCATCTGCATGCCATGCCCCTGAAGAGGCCAGAAGCTGCTTCTTTTGGTGTGTCTATAGGCCTTTACAGACTGCCAAAAATAAAGCAGCTTGAGGCCACTTTAACTGTCCTGGCTCAGTGCTAAGGAATCATGAGAACCATAGTTTATTGTGGCCCCAGAGCTAACTGACAGAGAAGCCTCAATGTCCGAGAAAAAAAAATACAATTTCCATGGTTCCCTAGCACTGAGCCAGGACAGTTAAAGTGGCCTCAAGCTGCATTATTTCTGGTTGTCTCTAAAGGCCCTATTTTGGGCCTTAGACACACTGCAAGTGCCTCTTTCTGATCCTCCTTCAAACTCTCAGCTACTGCTGGTTTTACTTTTGCATTATTGTCACATCCTCTTTGCAGCTTGTGCTTCAGATTCCAGTTTTGGCTCAAAAAAGAAAATAAAAGGAATTTTAAAAGATGCACATAAAAATTAATACTTGACGGCACAAGTCATTTACAAATGTGTAATTAGACAAAATGCAGTTAAATGTATATTTTGTGTGATAATGTGTTCTAACATATTATTTAAAGCTTAATTATTGTATTGATTAAAACTTGATAGAATTTTTGGAGGAAACAGATATGAATAAACAAGAAAAATAACTTGGTTCATTCAGCTTGTACCAAGTATTGGAAGATCATTGGATTCACATTACTATAGATAAACTACTCTGTTACCAGATAGTATACTGTAATTTCTCATCCAACTACATAGATAATACAGCCCTATTAAAATGTATCAGTCTTTGTTTCTGGGAATCGAATCACTTATAGCAATGAGATAAATAAAGATTTTGAATTACTTTCTCTCTAAATACAGGGAAGTGAAGGAAAAGTAATTCTTTTAATTGGTCAAAGGAAACAGAGGATTCCACCTTTGTAATCTGGCCAGAAATTCCTTTTGTCTAGACTGGCACAAACACGATACTTTTGAAATGCATTGGCTGTATGCAACTATCAGCCAAATATTGTGGTATATGATATGATGTATATTTCTTGCTGTCACACAAATTGTATTTAAATGAATAACTCTCTCAATCTTCATAACTCTCTCAATCTCAGGAAGCATGGGATTTCTCGGGAATTTCTCAGTTAGCTTACTGTATAACTCATATTGTGTCACACCTGTAGATTGTGCAGAGCTCTTGCAATTCCTTCATTAGTGTCTTGGTCTTACCAATATAGTGAGCATCCATTTGCTGTTTATTATTCATTGCACATTTTAATATAATACTTTGGAGGGGAGAGCATTGTAATCATAATCCAAAATTGCAATCAGTTTGCTACAAAGGCTCAATATAGCATAAAAAATGGAATCAGATATCAGAATCCGACATCAGCTTTGCCCCTTATCTGTTGTTAACAAGGCTACCATTCGGGAGCAGGTAGTCGTTATCTGCTGCCAGTACATCTTTATATGCACTGTTCACATTCCATTGCATCATGTCAGATTTGATAGGGTTTAATGCAAAGTGACTAATTTAATCAGATGTGAAGTGCACTAGAGCAACATGTCAAGTCAGAAAATTTGAGGAGAGAAGAAAAGCTTTTGCCAAAACCATGGCTGGATTGTTTTCCTCAGTGGGAAGCCTTCTTTTCCAGAGTTTGGACATTTCTATGCTGACCTTCCATTCAAGGGCATGTGGCAAGAGGCTCTCCACTCCCCTAGGTAGTGACACTGTCTATTAGGTCATGGAAGGTAAATAATCAGGCATTCACCCACCCTGCCTTTTGAGTCACCACCCTTTACATCCTCCATCCTCATTGAGCTTTAACTCATGAGATTATGCTCTTCTCTCAGACTGACAGTTCTGAAAAGGAAAGGAAAAGACATGATGGTTCAGCCGACAGATACTGAAGCAAGGAAACTGAGCAGGATTCTACTGCTTTACAATTATTCAAATCCCTGGTGGCTGTCATCTTAACAGAGCCCAGGAAAATCACTTCTTGGACTACATGTTCCAGACTTCCTCAGTCAGCATGGTGAGTTTGGGGTTCTGGGAGATGTAGTCTGAAGGTTAACTTGAAAGATTTGCTTCTTGGATTGGGCTTCTTTGTCTATGGTAGGGATAGGTAATATTTTTGCCTATAAGCTGAAAGAAGTCCCCAGTCTACCCAATTAGACTGTCCAGTCTTCAAGTGAGGACCCATCTTTCCTGTGAGAAAATATCCCTCAGTGACCTTGCTGCACACCCTTTCAAGCCAACCAGCCAGCCAGCACAGAAGCCAGTCAGGCTAGCGAAACAGGATGCTATCTCTCTGTCTTGCCAACAAAATTGGTTCTATGAAGCTTCTCCTCTATGGGAAGGGGAAGGGGAAAGGGAAAAGGAGGGACATCTATTTTGGGCCAGTCTTTCCCAGTCCCCACTGCTTTAACAAGCCAAATTGGGCAAAACTCCAGTGCACATTTGGATGACTTTCTTGATCTGTAAAGCTTGTCCTTGTCTTACATTCCATTGTGGCTGGTGGGTCATGTGTCATTGGCCTGGTGAATTCAGGTTTTAGTCCAACCTGTAATGAAGCTGTCTGAGATGCTGCACCTATTTGGGGGACATCAGGCCGATGCAGACCGGCATTTTAGGCCAGCCTGGGGGTGGAGTTGGGGTGAGGCAGCCACATGCCGGCCGCCTCGACTCTGCCCTGACTCCATCCCAATGCCGTGTGCCCGTCTGTACAGTGTGTGGTGTCATGGCACCCTCTTGCCGCAGAAGAACTGTGGCTTTTTGCCAACCCTCAAAGGAGTGGCATTTTGCTGCTCTTTTGGGGGTGGCAGAAAGAAGGATCAGGGCCATGGTGTGTGGTTGCTGCGGCCCCGATCTGCCACTCCCAAGGGTGGCCCAGAGCCGCCCCTTCTTGGCCATCTGCATTGGCTCAGAGTTCAGTACCTTGGACAGCATCTTTTAAGTCGAGTGTAAAACACACAGCAAATTCACCAGCCTAATATGGCAGAGCACAGCTCCTTGCTCACCTACCTGCCATTCAGGTTGATTGAACAGGGTTTATCTTTTCCTCAACTGTACGTGAAGCCAGAAGGCCAGTAAGAAGGAGATTCTTCTTCACAGACTGCCTGGCACTATGTGTTATTCTGCATTACTATGCATTGTAAAAAGTATCAGAGACTGAGATATTTGCTGAAGATACATTGCCATTGTACCTGAGTTGTTGTAGGGCTGTGGACTGAATCAGAATTGACAAGAACTATGTAATAATGAAAATTGTTATAAAACCTGGTGTATGTTCTATAGTACCAGTTACCCTGTAACTGTGATATAAAAGGAGTGTTGGATGCCATTGACAATGCCTGCAGCAACACTGGTGGAGCCAAAGCCGCCAGACATAGCTTCATCCATGTATCTTCCTTGGTCACAGATGGAGCAGTCAGGTAGTTGATCCCAATAATATATCATTAATATAAGTTTAAAAGACTGAAAGGAAACAATAGTTATTTTAAATCTTCTGTTCCATTTATTTATCTTTATCTGTTTTGAGAAACAACCTTCTTCCTAATTAAAGTCTATATTACTAATTGCAATAAAGTCCATATTGCCAACTGCACATTACTTCCTACTGCATATAATTGGTCTAGCTGCACATTAGAATAGCACCTGTTGGCCAGTATACAGCAGTGTTCATAGTTGCAGACAATATTAAACAAACTTTATTCGGCACACGTTACACAAAAAAGGCACTTTCATGTGCAGCACTACAATTGTACATTGGACTCCCATTAATATGTGTTTTTTCTAAATATATTTCGCAATATATTTTGTTAGAAAAAAATGTTGAAAAGAATGAATTTTTGCTAAAGATTTTTTAAAATGCAAATTTCAGTGGAAATGTGGTAGAACTGAGTAAGAGTGAACTGATTCAAAACTGACATGAGATGGCAAAGGATTGATCTTTCCGTTGGTCAAACAAGTGCATTTCTAGAGTTAGCATTTCCCTAGCCAGTTGTTTCCAGGGGCAAAAAGCAAAATGTTTTCAAGGAACAGGGGAATAAAGGGGTGTCTGTATGTTACTGTTTTGCTTTTATTTGAAAAGTTTATGGAGAATTTTTAAAAAAATGTTCTATCCTTCTTAAAAATGGGAAAGAAAGACCTGTGGCAAAATGTCTCTCAAGTACTTGAAACAGCAACCTATTGCCTCCCTCCAGTAAGCTATCTACTTAGATTATTCTATTGTTCTTATACAATTTCTCCAGCATTCCAGCTGTGACATGACAAGAGACTTGACAACCGCAAAAATCTTAAAATCATAACAGTAGTATTCTTGTTTTCAGAATCGTTTTACACAGCTCATCCAAATGCCCCTTTTTGGAGTCTGGGGTGGGATGTGTGTGCAGAAATTCTGATGCATATATTTCAATTGTATAATAGAGAGGCACTGTTATGTGCCTCCAAGCTTTGCAAAGGCTAATGATGTGATATTGATAACAAGCAGGTTATTGCTTTTGTAGTGTAGCACTTAGAAACATGTGCATACTTGTAAGTCTTGGCCTACGTGCAGCCATCCAAGCCTGCAGGTCATTAATGTACAGTACAAATAGGACCAAACCCTTAGGAACTCCAACTGGAAGAAGCTGAAAGGAAGAGTCAGAGTTTCCAATAGCCACTTTCAGTTGGCAGAATTCTGATTGGAACCATGTGACAGTTTCAAGCAACATACTCAAAGCAGCCAATTTATTACATATGGCAATATGATTAATGCTATCAAATGGTGTGCTTTTTAAAACCAAAACAACAGTCCAAGAATATCACAGCAGCCAAATATATGAGAGTCCAAGGCAATGGAAATCTGTTCTGTGAATTTGAAAGCCAAGCAGTTGAGGTTAAATAAAGAGGACCAGGAGCCAAAACAATGATTATAATGAAGGTTGTTGTTTTTGAAAGCAGAATATTTGAAATATAGTTGAGAGGAGCCATCTCCTTTCACTTTAGTGTGATGGCTCTACAGACATAATATGGGTGTTTTCTTTCTTTCTTTCTTTCTCTCTCTCTCTCTCTTTCACAAACTTACTTTTAAAAACCTTGTTCAGGGACAAACAACTCTGTGTCTGAGGAACATGTTGGTATGTTTCTATCAACATACTGAATATATTATACCATATTGCAGTTCACAGAATATTTATTTTAGGTTTGAAGAGTTGGGGGATACAGGGCTTATGCTGGGCCAAGAGTGTAACTATGGGGGCAAAATGAGGACATTGCCCTCAATAAGAATTGTGCACCCATGGAATTTTCCTTCAGTCCCCAAAATTCTATCACAGCAGAGAGTCAGATACTGAACACTGCTCACACTAGAACTCTTATATTTGCTATATTCGCACTCCCTGCTCCTTTTCTGTGGATGCCTAAACCATATTTCTAAATGTTTAATTGATGTTTTCAGTTATTTCAATTTTAGAAGTTTGAGGCTACAGGAAAATTTCATTTTAGTAGACATAATTCTTATTGAGGGTCAATGCTGCATATAGATAGAAGTACAGTGTTAACATTCTGAAAGATGTCCCCCAAACCCACTCATCCTGCATACCATTTCCAACATAGCATCTCCAAAGAAAAGGCCAATGTGCCAACATCCATGCCAGAAGAGATGCTTATTCTAGGTATCCTATGCATTTGAGCAGTTTAGCAGATCATGCGGTCATCAAGTGATAAAATATGCCAAGTCCAACCCCCAAACCTATAATAATATGACCATACTGATGTGCTCCATCTTGATTAATCTATTTTCTGCTTATTCAGCACACTTCCAGGCAGGTTTGTGTGGAAGTAAGTCCTGCTGATTGCAGTGGATTTGCTCCCCAATACATCTGCACAGCAGCTACAGCAACCATGTTTCTTAATCTGGAGTAATCTCTAGTAATTCTGACTAGAATAGACCCATTGAATTAATTAGATTTGTCTACATGTTGATTTACCATTCAATAATTGATTGAAGAGGTCTACTCTAGTTTGGTCTAAAGAACAGGATTCTAGTGAAAAAGCCATCTTACACAAGAAAACAAAGCAGAAAAATCTGTTTGACAAACAAAGCACTTTTACAACTGTCTCCCACAGGAAGAGAACTGAAGCACTACGACATCATGCAGTAAGGAATAGAGAAATCCACTATTTTTTGGCTCCATTTCCACATTGTTTTCTCATGTAATAAGGCTTCAAAATGTGTTAAAAATAGGTAGTCTGTATAATAAAAAAGGTGCCTGGTAGCAGAGCCCTGGTGGTGCAGTGGTTAAATGCCAGTACTGCAGCCACTTGGTTGTGAGTTCAATCCCAGGGGCTCCAATGTTGACTCAGCCTTCCATCTTTTTGTTGGTAAAATGAGTACCCAGCTTGTTGGGGGCAATTAGCTTACAGATTGTAAACCACTTATAGAGTGCTGAGTTCACTGATAAGCAGTATAGAAATGTACATGCTATTCCTATTGCTAAAGTTGTTTCAGTTCACAACTACTTCCATATGGGGGAGAAATCTGTTTTTTATATAATTAATATTTCATATAATTATCATGAGGTAGCTAGATCTTTCCTTCTAGAATCAAAGAGCTGTTAGAGAAAACTGACCTGTGTCCCACTTTCCTGATGCATTTGAAAACTAACTTGACAGACACACAGGACTAGAGCTGAGGTAATATGCTAGGGACACTCAGAGAAATTCAATGGAAAACTGTCAGGAAACTGTGCAGTCAGGGAGGGAGAGAAAAGACAGCATACTTTACATTAATTCTGTTGTGACAAGGGAATAGAGGGTACCAAGTAAAAAAAGCTTTCCTATTCATCCTCATACACTTCAATTTTCCTCCTGCCTTTTTGACTTTACTGCAGAAGTGTTCACTATGTGCTACAAATATATGACCAGTATGTAAAACTATTCACAGAACACTCGGGTGCTGCAAAATCACAAAGGGAAAGTTGGCATGTGAACTTTGGAAGGATTTTCTTACTCCCTTGATACATTTCTCCCCCAGTCAGCCATGATGAGATCCATATGGAAATGTGTCATAAGAAGGGATCCAATACATGCCCAGCTCCCCAGCCAACACACATACTGCAAGCTCCAGAAGTCAGGTTTTTTCAAGAGGTGTTGGCAAGGGAGCTGAACATGTGCTGAATCCATCACATGACTCAATGCCACATGGAATTCACCAGATGTGATGGGAAAATAATTGGTGTAAATGGACTGTCAGGTGGTGGTGGGAGGAAAAATTGATTGTTTGCGTGTACAAATGTACTAGTCTGAATCAAAACTCCTCTACAATTCAGTGGCTAAAATTTTGTAGTGTGAGAAATACAGTTTCAGATCTCCAAGTTAATGTAGGTCAAATGGTTTCTCATCCTAGTCTCAATTGTTGTAATTGCTGTGAGGCTAAAACTCTGCTTTGAGGCTGAGGCTAATGATACAGATGAAATAAGGATGCAGACCGAAAAAGAAAAAGAAAAAAAGAAAAAAAAAGAAAAGAAAAGAAAGGAATTCTCACAGTGAATTCTGCATCCCTCCTTTAGTGTTTACAATCATTTATTCTGTATAGTGTTATCACCACACTGTGAAATTTCCTCTCCTTGCCACTGTGTCAAGTGATATGGATCCTCATAATAAACATCATCAGGAGAAACTCACAACAAGGGGATATCATTATACATGTTATAGGAATGGGAGGTGGGACAGAATTCATACAGGGATGCCATTTTTAGCAGTCTTCCAGTACCAGGTCTAAAATGTAGTTTCTCCCTGAGCAAATTGGATGAAGGATAAAATAGAACAAATAGAAGAGGGAAAGCATGAACATTATTTGGGTTTTTTTTAGTATGGATTTTAAAGAATGAGAACATGATAGCTTCTTAAGCTTTTAATTAGGTAACAGGACATATTTTGAATACTCCAGTAGAAGGTAGGTATCATTTGCTCTGAATGCTGCACAGTTTGGAAAAGATGCCATACAAGCCCATAGTTTTTGAACATTCTACAATAATTCAATGGAATAAAAGCAAAGGAAGAAGCAAGTCTTCACATGCTTATTGATGGTTGTATTTTTATTCTTCAAAAAGGTTTTATGATTATCATTTTGTTTTGAGCTCAACACATTTTGGCCTTTATAATATTGACTAGCCTTCTTCAGAGGCTATACATTCAGTCTTTCCACAGCAGAAGTTTATGGAGTTGGCTAAAAATCTTTCTCCACATATTTGTATTGTAACATAATAAAAGCCCTCTTTTTATTGTGTAACAGTCCAGTTATATGGAGAGAGTTTTTAGCCAACTCCAGAAATTTCTGCTGTTGAAAGAGTGACTGTATAGCCCCTAAAGAAGGTCATTCAGTATCATAAAGGCTGAAACGTGATGGGCTCATTACAAAACAAGATAATTATAAAATCTTTTTAAGGAATAAAATAAAACCATCAATAAACACATGAGGATTCGTTTCTTCTTTTGCTTGTGGATCCTAATAGGTGTTTTCCAGTACAGGTTTGCAATTCTAATGGAACAAAAGCAAGGAAACTATTGCAAATATAATATTGACCCAAATATTTTAAATTTTAGCAAATCCATTGTTTTCTCTCAGTCTTTTTCTCTTATGGAGGGATAGATCTGGGGACTGGGAACATTGTATTGTATAAGCAGCCACATGTTACCATTAGATGCCATATCTGTATAGTCACACAACTCTTTGTAGAAATGACCACAAAGTGTGTTGCAGCAATAGATTAGGTTGAGTACAGATTGACCTTCCCAGAGGCCAAAAGAGAGAAACAAAAGCACAATACAAAGAAGAGAACAAAGTGTGAGCTAACTTAGAGCTCTCATCTGTATGGTTTCTTCTCATGCTGTAGCAACAAAGAGTGCAACTCTTGAGGTGAATACAGTCCTACTGTTGCATTCCTACATTCCTAGCAATAATTTCAATTGAACCTTAGAGCATGTGGAGTCCCTTTACTTTACAGGTCATAAAAGCTACATGTGGAGTACAGGCTCTCTCTCTCAATGTCTCTCTCTCTTTTTATTTTTTTTAAAAAATGGACCTTTAAAGAACTCCCAGTGTATCAGCCTTTCCAAGAAAAAGACTGATAAATCCCCTGTGTAAAATTATCACCTTTTACAGAAAAAGAACTTTTGTTGCACATTCATTAGTAATCTAACTTAGGGGAATAAAACTTTTCTTCAATAAAGATAACACTGTGGTCACTAAAACGAATGCATGTGTTATCACAGCTTCCCTGCCTTTCCTTCAGTAGCCATGCATCAAGGTTTCTAGAGCTTCATTGATTTATGGTCACACTTACCCCTAACAATGCAATCTCAGGAATATCCAACTGGTTAGCAAAAGGGGTTGGTGGGGGGAGAATTGTAATGGCAAAATGTTCTATTAAATAGGTAATAGTTTCATTTTAATCCTCAGTAAGAAGGAAACAATAGGTGTGCATGTGGCAAAGTCTTGGTCTTTTTCCATGGTCTATCTTATGTAGGGGACATTGGAGTTTAAAACAAATGGAAAAAAAATCAGTGGATAGATATGGATTTTTGAGCAACTCATTAACATTATCTTTAGCTCCATGGCATTGTATCTACAGTGAATAAAATAAAATAAGTAACCAGTGTAATGCATGTGAATGTGGATTACTGGGACTAGATGTGATTTAGTAGTGCAGCTGTATTTCTGAATGACAACCTCTCTTTGTACCTTCACATGTAAATTATTAACAAGCAAGCACCATCATTTCTTTCAACAATGTGGATTTGGTACTGTTACTTGTTTGACATCTCAATCTTTTCTCGAATAATACATCAGCCTTCTCTTTGAGGCCTTATTTCCTGCTTCACAAATGAGACCCGAGAGGTAGAAGGAACAGCCTTATTATACTAAATACGACCATTGCTTTATCTATTTCAGTGCTATCTATCTTGACTGACAGTGGATCTCTAAGGTATCAAACATAGGAGGAATAAAATCATAAACATAAAATAAAATAAATAAAAGGGATACTAATGCATCATGGAGTGATTTTGGAGGCCAGTGGAACACCCATCCTTTCGTCATAAAAGAAAATTGTTTGTGCCAAGATATTGCCAATCAGCTTCATTTCAGCTTTTTTGCATCATGGTAAATCCCTCTACCTCCAAAAAGGCATGGGACATTTTGTTCCCCCATATCTTAGATTGGATGAGACAAAACAGTACCCTGCAAAATTTGATCACAGTTTGGTAAAATCTTGGCTCATATAAATATTTTTGTTTATTGAAAGAAAACTGAAATTGGCAAATTATTGAAATTTGAGGGACACTGTTTACTAGTGTACAGGTAACCAGCAGAACTAGCAGGAATTCAGTTTCCTTTTCTACTTGGTACAGGTATTATTACTATTAGATATTATTATAAAATAATATAACCAGGGATTATGTAAACTTGATTTCTCAAGTTTAGATGGGCTAGCAACATCCATGTCTGATTCTGCCCTATTGAAGAGTGCAGTGACCTGCTTTAGACAGCTTCAAGAGGAGAGGATAGGAAAAGGAAGGGACTGATATTGGAAGCAAGGCTTCTTAGCCTGTTGACCCTAGTGAGGGGAACACCACCATCATTTGGACTCTTCTACAGGCTGAAGAATGATGTAGGTTGGTATTTATTGTCACACATTATTGATATTATTCAAAATCATGAGTAAAATATTTTTATTCCATGTTTTTAAAATACTGAATGAAGTGAAAGAATTCAAAGACATAGCTGTGTTAGTCTGGAAAATCAGTATGCAAAGAGAATATATAGCACCTTTGAGACTAACTGAAAGATAGAAGTTGGTAGCATGAGCTTTCATAGAATTGAGCCTACTTCCTCAGATGCATTTTGAAGGAAGTGGAGAAGCTCTTGAAAGAAGCTCAGGGCACCCTTTGCTCCTCATTGTTTGGCAGGGTAAACAGGAAGGCATAGGCAGACATGCCTTTCTTATTTCAGGATTCTTCTAGCTCATCCAGCCTCTATAGTGTGAAATTATCATACATCACTGAATACCTCCTATCCACTGAAGTTAGCAATATGTTGCTGGTTTCAGAAAACAAAACCTACAGAAAGGTTTATTTTGTCTTTTTTTTTTGGCCTGCAAAATTAGATGGTTAGAGTAAATGATTAAGTAATTAAAACATTTCAATCAATCTATTCAGAGTTTAGACAACAAGATTGTAGCAACTCCTGCAGTTCCCTCAATTTGACTGAAAGATGTCAATTTTTATAGCCTGATGTTGTTGACAGGATCCTTGGAATGAGAGTTTAAGTACTTGTCTGCTTGATTTCCACCCTTCTTGCTTGATTAATGGCAGTAAAAGAAGGCTTGGTTGTATGGGAGAGGACAGTGGTGAAAGCTGTCATATGACCTCTGAACACCACCATAATTTCTCGCCAGTCTCAGCATTTTCCATTTGGGGCACATATTAGTATAGTAGCATTTTAGCTCTTGGGATTTTTAGACAAAATAAATTATCTAGATCCTCTTCAGGCCAGATTAATAACTTGTTTGGAGGCTGAAACAGCTTGGGTCAAGCTGATACATAACCTGTACCAAGTAGAAAAAGGAACTACATTCCTACTGGTTCTGTTGGTCCTCGTCCATCATGGTATACTTCTAGAGTGCCTGGCAGTAATGAGATTGAGACGCATTGTTTGTAATGTTTATATCCCTTTCACAGGGTTTTGTTCTTTAAAAAATTAATAGGAGGTACTGTTTGATGTCTGGGATATTGAAATATGGTGTCTCTAAATTTGGGGTAAAAAATTTGTAGCTTGTTGTTGAACCATAACTTCCAGCATTCCTCACCACTGGCTATTCTGATTGGGGCTGCTGACAATTGCACTCATGGTGAGCAATAATTCCCTGATGTAAGTTATTTCTTCTATCCCTCCATGAAGTGCTTGGGAAGTTTGTCCAAGATTTGGAGTCATCAAGGGGCAGATGACACATGGATAAGGCTATTTATTTTTCATCCATGGAAGCTGTTGGGATTCAGAACATATTTGGAAGTTGTAATGGGCTGGTTGGAGGATAGCAAACTGAAGCTCAATCAAGATGAGATAGGTGTGCTCCTGGTCACAAGGGAGATAAATTCTGAAATAGAAATTCAAACTGTTTTGGATGGGCTTGCAGTCCCCTTGAAAAGCCAGGTGTCTAGTTTGAGAGTGCTCCTGGATGCATCTTTAAATCTGGATGACCATGGGGCAGCAGTGACTAGGAGTGATTTTTGTCAGCTTAGACTGGTGCATCAGACATGCTCATTTTTGAGGAAATTGGACATGGCCATTATAACACATATTTTAGTTATGTCAAAAAAATGGGTTTATTGCATGAGACTACCTTTCAAGAGCCTTTGGAAGCTGTAGTTAGCCAGAGCAAAGCAGCAAGGATGTTTGTAGACCAATGCCCATAATACCCTGTTCTATCTGTCTTGTTAGTACTGGTGGTTGGTGATTGCTTCTAAATGGCTTTGGACCAGGGTAGCTGAGGAATCATCCTCTACTACGCTGTCTTGCCAACTCTGAAATCAGAAGGAGAGAAGCTTCTTTATGTCCCACTTAGGGAAGAGGGAGAGTTAAGACACAGAGCTTTCTCAGTGGCTCCACCAAAATTGTGGAACTTGATAAAGACGTTTTTATAATGGCAACATTTTGCCTGCTAAACTTTATGGTTTATGTAAAGTTTTGCCTATGATCTCTTTCTGTACTGTGTTTTTCATGTGTCTATGCTAATTTATTTTACTGAATTTTTATTACACTATTATTTTATGACATTTGTGGTATTAATTGTGGTAAGTCATCCTGATTAGTGCAAAGTCACTAGAAGGATAAGACCGAAAACATTTCCTCTCCTCCTCCACCACCTTTTATGTTCCTCTCCTGATTGTGTATCTTTTCTTGCAAATTTGTACCCTTGTTTTTCTATTCCATCAAATTAGGTTCCTTGACCACCAGTTAGCTATTTTTGAGAAGGCAAGTGTTTTGTAAGGAGAAAAAAAATATCACAATCGAAACAAAATTCATTTCCCAAGACAGATTGCTATCTTCTTGATTTAAGTGTAGACTTAAAAATTAAGTACAGACTTAAAGATCATCCTTCAAAATGTAAGGGGTAATTAAATATCCTTCTACTTGCACACACATTTTATATAAATAAGTTAAAAGAAAATGTAACTAATGCAAAAACATACAATATGAAAACATTTATGCATTAGCAAGGAGTCTGGCAAAAATCTTTCATGAATGCTTTCTGTGTGGTGCTCATTTGGTGAGAGCTTCAGGGTGAGTTTTATTTTTCTTTTGAAAGTTATATGACACTGGCACTAACACAAATTTTTCTCTGTATGTTGTGTATTCTTCTTAGGATAAAAGAGAAGTTTGATATTGGCTAGATCATTTCAAAAAGGAGTGCTCTGCTTCTTGTAAAATGGTGGTTTGTGCCAGCACTCCTTAAGAAAAAAGCATTACATTAATTGAAAGCATAGCCAATATTCTGTGTTTGCAGTAGCAACTGATAAGGAAATATTTGCAAAATATTACTTCTACTGAGTAATATTCAGGATAGCTGAGACACTGATGCATGACGTAGATAAAGGGTAAGAACCATTAGCTTCCTGTTATTTTATGAGCAAACCAAAAATTAACATTTGAAGACAATTGGGCTCATTTTCAAATTATTTGGCTTGTATTTCAAATTATTTGGCTTGTATTTGTATGGGTGGCTTGTGTAAACTCATTCAGTATGCTTAAACCCAGAAGCTACTTGACTTCTTTATATAGACCCTTCATGCATGGGGATTTTCACAAAGGGGATTGCTTGAGAAAATTACAGTAGTATAGTACTGTCTATCTTATAGTGGGACTGTTTAAATGGACACCTCCTTCTCAATGATTCTGCCCAATTATTAAGATTCTTCTCCAACATTGTTTTTTGGGTTTCTGTGATCTCTGCTATGTCACCCTGATTCTGAACATTAGCTCCTGTGACTCCTGGATATCCTGCTCTGCATATCCTGAATCATTGCAGAGCCCTGGGTTAGCATCTAGATGAAGCTTCTTTCTATTCACTTCTCCCTCATGCTTTCAGCTGAATTTTTGCTATGAAGCAAGAAGAAACTGTTCCCAAGTTCCTGCCTTGAGAATATGTGGCTTCAGGAGGAATTTGTTCTAGGTTTATACCTTTGTTAATTCATATCCAGTGCTGTTGTCTGCCTGCTAAGCTAATTCCCATTAGACACAATCATTTCATATTGCACTGGGCTTTCTTAGAAACAAAGGAAGCTGCTTTAGTGCCTTGTAATATTCTAAGTCAGACCAGGGTCCATCTAATGTGATCCAGTCCACACTGGCAAGTAATGGTTCACCACAATTTTAGGCATGGGTTTTTCTCCTCTCTACCTGTCAATGATGAGAATAAAGCAGGAGCCTATGCATTCATCATGGTCCCCTAGCATTGAGATTGTTGTTGGTGTTGTTATTACTACCTCATAATCCCATCTTTTCCTCCATTTGGGTCTACAAAAGTTAAGAGAGACAACATCTAAAAAAATCACACCATACAAAAACAAGACCATTAAAAATAACTAATATTTAGCGATAACAATAGCATTTCTATACTATCAGTGAATTAGCACTCCCTAAGCAGTTTACAATGTGTATATAAACAATATGGCATGTCTCGAAAGCCAGTCTTTAGCACCTACAGAAATGCAAATGTCTTAACCTACTTATAACAGGAAGGGGGCCAGTCTAGGGTCAATTCACACTAAGCAATTATAGTGCTATGATTGTACTTTAACTGCTATGATTCCATCCTAGTAAATTCTGGAGCTTGAATTCTGCTGAGGTACTGCAGTGTTCTGACTGTGAATTATTCCACAGAATAGAGCCATAGAGTTAAAGTGAAATCATACCACTATAATTCTGTTATGTGTGAATGGTCCTTGGTCTCTCTAGGAAGGGTGCTCCAGAGTTTAGGAGCTGCTACAAAAAAGGGTCTCTCCCATCTTCCCACCAAATGTATCTTCAAAAGTGATGGGTCAGATAGGAGAGCCTCCTGAGAAACTATACTGGTCAATGACCGAATAAAATTATTACAATTCCTGAGAAAGATCTCAAAACAGAAGTTAGTAATATGGGAGAATAGCGTGCTTTGGATGTACAGAGCTTTATACAATCAGAACTTTGTACATAAGAAATAATATTACTTTTATATCTTATTTCCCCTCAATTTTATTTGTAACTGGAAAGTATAATGCCTCTCTCCACAATATAGAATTTTCTTTTCTTTTGTGCTTTGGCGTGTTCGAGTTCACATTACTAGTGGCACCTTTGTCTTGCATTGCCTGATCTCTGCTAAATCCCTGTGCACATTTCCTTTCCCCCATTTCATGTGGTGATGAAGAAAATGAGCACTCCACCAGGATTTGTAGACAGTGTTTGTTTGTCAGTTAGCCTCCTAGATCAGCCTTTGCTAAATCTTGCAATGTTTTCTGTTGTCTTTTTCCACAGCACCAGTCTAGTGTATCTGTACAAAAATAGAGTGGGGGTAGGTGGGCACAGCAGATTCTGGAAGGGAGGGTACAAAAAGAAATTTGACTCTAGCCCAAAATAATAACCATGATTTCCAAATTGTCCAATTTCCATTCACACACATTTTTGTTGTATGGCAAGTTGACTCAGGGGAAAGAGTCTTTCAGCATATTAACATCACACTATCACTGATCTCCAGATGTTTTCAATGCAGACAATACAGACCACATGTCTCAAGTTGGCAGTGGTCCCCAATAAAGATTTAGAGTATTGTTATATTTTCATTGCAACATTGTTCCTCAAAGGCTTCAAGCCTTGAGCTGTTACCTCCTTTTGTAGCAGTTTGTGATAGGGAGGAGGCCAGCACTTTGTCACTTTGTGCAGCAAAAACACGCCCAAACCTGGCTGAAAAGGAACAGAGAGATTCTTTTTCCAATTTCTTGCACCTCTTTAATGAGGACAGCTTTTGAGATCAGTGGATCTTTGATAAAGGAATCTGCTTCATGCCTTTTGGAGTAGATGTTTTCTTTTCACTAATGCATCTGCTTGTCTGTCAGTGGCAGCTGCATTTTTCCATATGGGCAGATTTTCTAATCTTGATCTGCTTGCAATAACAAGTGTAGGTAGCAGAACCTTAATCACAGTGATTACATTTCCAGTGTGTGACTCCTCATCAAAAATATGTCATTTTTGGACTCCAACATTAATTTTTTTTTTAAAAAAAAGCTTCTCTAGATTTAACTACTTCTGTAGCTCACCTGTTTCCTCTGGCACAAGCAATAACAAATAATCACTTAGGAAGGACACATCCCTTTGGGCTTGCAATGTGCCTGGAATGTGGATTTTTAAAAAATTATATTATATTTAATATAATATTTTAATATATTTTAGAAAGCATTAAAAATGGTTTTTGTATTTTTGAAGAAAGGTAGATGAGCGAGAGGCTGTAACTGTATTTTATCAAGTATTTTCATGAACTGTTAGACTGGGCAAGAAACAGCTAATTGTAAGTGTCAGGGAGAAAAACTAGGTCTGTGGTAGAACAAAGGGACAAGGCAAAATACATAAAGCTTTATTTTGGCAGAGGAGAACCACTCCTGTTCTTACTCCTCCGCCAAAAAAAAAAAAAAAGTTGTTAGAAGATAGAACAGTGAATCGCAACTTCAGGGGCAGCTCCCAACAGTTAAAACACCCTTTGGTCTAGACACATAATATTTTTATGCATACACTCTAAACATGAGATCAGATGATCTAGTATGGGTAGAACAAGTTTAAAAATATATATCTCCTCTCCTTCCCTTAGTCTCTCTCTTTCTCTGACACACACACAGACACACAAACACACAGACATTAACATGCACAATTTCAGAATATTGTATAAGGAATAAACCTATTTTTCCATATCATCAGCCTCTAATTATGTTATTTTCCATTCTCTCTCTCTCTCTCTGTCTCTCTCTCTCTCATATTCTTTCTCTCTCTTCTTGTGCAATCTGTACCACTAATATCTTCACAGTTTTGCTGGGCAACAATAAGGATTAGAATCTACTGTTTTTCAGGTAAGAAACATGATTTCAATAGCTCAGCATATGAGAAATAGGATACTACTGATGCCATTGTAAAACTATTAGAAACTGGAAACCTTGCTTCCACATTAAAAGAAAAGTTTACAAGAACTTTTGTTCAATTATCACACTTTTTTCTGCATAGTAAAGAAACTATAGAGGGGCTGGTTCAACTGTACATGCAATTGTATCAATGTATATTTGTGGTAATATTAAACAGAGATCTGTGTCAACATCAATACTTTATTTTGCATTAAGTATAATGTACCATGCTCTGATATGAACTGCAATGTCTATCTAGATTTCTTCTTCATCTTTTTCTGCATGCGGTATTTTTCTGCCTAAAAATGGCAGAATGTGGGTAAAACTGTCTTATGTAGATCATTTATTATTTCTGGAAATGGGTTAGTGGTCCTTGATTCAACTTGGATTGGCATAGGAAACAAAATAAGTTACACTGAGTCAATATGACTCAAAGCAGATTTTCCCATTATTTTCTGTGCATGCATTTTTGCAAGTACCTCTAGGGAATCCCATATGGAAAATATGAAAGCCACATTTGATGCCTCTTTTTCTAAAGTTCAGTACTGAATCTAAATTTATGCTCCATTCCATGCACTGTGATTGGTTCATTTCACATGCTACATTATTTGGCAAAATGGGGTGGGATGTTGTTGAGAATGAGGTGGCAGTGAAATAGCAGCAGTGGGAAATACATGGGTAGATAATAACACTGCTGCCCATCATCACACCTACTGTCACTATGGAGAATGCTGAAGGCAATGTGGAATGCGGGGGCGGCATCTCAACAGCAATGGTGGCTGAGTTGGTAGTGACAGCCCTACCAGTAGCAGGGTCCTCTACAAGTCAGGTTCAGGAAATGCCTTCCTAAAATTCCTAGAACTCAAGTCCTCAGCTGCGCCCCCCATGGAATTAATTTGTTTTTGCCTTGTTTCAAATTCAGAATGGCATACATCACCATAGTTATTCTTTCAGTGCCCTTAAAGGATAAAGAAAAAACTGGTTCATCAACATCTGAATTGTCTCCCTGATCTTTCTCTTCCTTCCTGGTAAGCATTAGAGCAGTGATGGTGAACCTTTTAGCAACCAAACTCAGTGGCATTTCTGCACTGGGTGTCACCAGGGGCCAGGGGTGGACTTTGGGGGGAGCAGGACTTTGGGGACAGGACTTCTGCCTTTCAGGACAGGACTTCTGGGGCTGGGACTTCTGCCTTCCAGGGGCAGGGCTTCCAGGGGCGAAACCCAAGGCACACTCTCTCAGCCTCAAGCTAGCAATGGCAAACCCCCCTCTGATGAAGCTTGTCAAGAAAACTGCATGATAGTTTCACCTTAGAGTTGCCATAAGTCAGAAATGACTTGAAGACACCACATACAGAAGTCATGGTCTCTCAGCCTCAGAGGATGGCAATGGAAATCTCCCTTTGACAAAAACTGGATTCCATTGACCCATGATAGTTTCACCTTAGGTCTCCAGGAACCAGTACTCAGAAG
>CM034706.1:62755984-62769088 GCA_020142125.1 Phrynosoma platyrhinos | reverse complement strand
TTGCAAATGGGGACTTTGGGCTAGTTTAATAATAAGCATAAAATTATTCCAGATTTTAGCAGAGTTTATGACTGCTATTAAATTTACCCTTCTTTGGATTTTGTCTGTGTGCTTTGGATTTAATTCAGCCTTATGACTGAGGGAGGTATTTGAGTACACAATAATTTTGACAGCATCTTGATGTATTTGATTGTATAATACATAGATGGCAACACACAAACACTACAATATTCATAAAGCGTACACCATTTCTGAATCCAAACATGGCAAGCAAAGCTCTGTCTGGATTATGAATTTAGAGAACCACATAGTGTATCAAAGCCTTTTCAGAATATCAGAGAAAGCACTGCATTTGGAGATTTTAACAATATCTTAAAGATATTGATTTTCAGATATGTGCCATATCTCAAAATAAATCCAGTTATTTCCAATATTAAGATAGATACTGGTAAAATAATATCCCTGCCTCCTCCATTTTTTTGTTCTCTCTGTTGTTACTTTTATCTTTTCTGACTTCCTTGCAACTCTTGACTCTGCCATGTTGAGATAAAGTTCAACATGGCATGAGATACTTGCAATTAACATCTTTGGCAGTCTCTCTCCCACAAGAAAGGGAGAAAATAAGGGGAATTGAACAGGGGAATTGGGACATGACTCAAGCATAACTATGACCATGTGGGGTAACCTTTTTATTTCATGACAGTTGCCCAGTTTTCCCCAAAACCTGTAATGTGTTCTGTGGGGAAAAACCTGCTATGACATTTTGTGCATTTTATCCTGTGAGGCTAAAAGCTTCCTGAGGTGGTGTGGGGATCTTGCTTGGTAAAATTGTGGGCGGAAGGGAGAAGATGAATCCCACTTCCTCCAGCACCTTGGTTCCAATCTGTTTCTTACCACTCATAGCTGCCATTCTTTTAAATCCATGGGCTATCCTAAACACAGATCTCTCATAGGTTACCTAGCTACACATTTTGAGCTTCTTAAGGTAGAGATCCATTTTGTTGTTGTTGTTATTGCTCTTGTGACATTCTCAAGTGATATACATATATGTTCATGGAATGTAATGTACAAATAAATAACAAAACAAATAAACCACAATAGTGATAATAATGACATATAATTTATCTAACCAGTGTCAGCCTCTTCAGTGCAGTGTGAAAGGAAGGGGAGAGCATAAAGTACATGCACAAGAAAGATGTGACAATGGAAAATGTGGGGTAGAGAGTGGGGTAGAAAAATGTGGGGTAGATGTCATTTAGATAGTGCCAAATAGTAATTATACAGGCTGAGATCCTACATCACTAGTTTAGGAGATTATCACACAGGAAACCTGCACTGGGGTGGATGTGGATTGTAACTGTCTGGAACCCAGGCAGTAGGCAGCCTGTATCCAACCCGGGTTTCTCCGGCAGCTTTTAATGAACAAGATTATCCTTTTCTTGAAAAGCTGCTGGAGAAGCCTGGGTTGGATATGGGCTGCTTACTGCCTGGGCTCCCAGCTGTGCAATAAGATCTGTTCCAGGCAGTTACAACCCATGTCTATCCTGGTGTTGATTTCCTGTGCGATAACGTCCTTAGTTGCAAATATGTACCTAAGTGCAACCTGCCCAACCTACCTTAACAGCTAGCAGCTGTTCCACAACTGGACAAAGTTTTTCCTCTTCCACCTGTGGTGATCTGTGGTGCAATGTGATGAGGAACTGTGATGGAACCTGTTTCTGACTGTTGCAGCCTTACTGGCTAGTAGGATGGGGTTGGAAACACCATCTTGCTGAACCCTGATTGTCAGCAGAATAGACCTATATGGACTATATGTCTGATCATATGCTTATATTCAACATGTTGAACCAAGCATTACTTCTTAGGTTAATGCCAAAAAGACACTGAAATGGAATGCACTATTAGAGTAGAACTACAGTAGAACTCTGGAATCAATATGATTTCCCCATATGTCGAGTCATCATCCAACAGTTAATTTCAAGGGTCTTTTCTAGTTGGGGCTAACCAATAGCACTCAAACTACAGAGTTTTAGCTCTTAAACAATGTTCTCCATGTTCTATGGACTTAACTGTCCCTTCCCTTTGCCTTCAGTGATGTTAAGTACTATTTTGTCCCTGTCATTGGGTTAAAATGATGTTACAATCTCAGTGGAAATAATTTCTTGCAGGATTTGAACCAAGATGTTTACCATTGGTTTTGGATAAGTGAAAGTATATATTCTCCATCCAATTTTCTGAGTCATCCTGAAATATGTTGGGTCTGATTCAAGGCCATTCCAGTGGCTTGACATGACAGACACAAGGAAGCAATTTTCACAGAGTTTCCACATCTCTCTCTCAGTTTTCATACAGCTCCATTATTTGTTATCGAAGTACCTAATCCTGGTCCATTTCACACTAGCCGGAAGGCAGTTTTTGACCTCATTAGTTCCTGCAATTCTGTGTGAACTTCACATACACTGTTCTTGTCTTCTGTTTGTTCCTTTTCTTATGGGGATGGAATGCTTATGTTCCTTCTATTTCTCTTCTAGTCATAATAATAATGAATTCCTTATTATTCCCCCAGGGCACAGACTCACACTTGAAACTGCAGTGAAGTGAACTTGAATTTGTATCTTGCAGAGGTCACTTGCAGTATAATAGGTAGGATCAAAAAAGAAGGTCAGAGTGGCAATGAATATCACAGCCTATCCTTGAAGAACCCATCACATGTGAATGCTGACACCACACCAAGCCATGGTTGTTAGTAGGCTGTATTTCCTTGCACACATTTACAATGACAAGATAATTAATGAGTCCCAGATAATGAGTTAGGGCTTCTGTACAACATGTGGTGGTCATGGGGAATCTTTACATTTCCCAAAACAGAAGTCTAAATGAGAAGAAAAAATTATCAGCATTTTCCATAGGGGTCCTAGTGCTGCTAAGCAAGATCTAATATTGTTCAGTGGGTCCTTGGTATCTGCTGGGATTTAATTCCAGGATTTCCGGTGGAATCCAAAATCCATGGATGCTCGTCCCATTATATACAATGGTGCAGTAAAATGGTACCCCTTATATAAAATGGAATTTTTTATATAAGGTTTGCTTTTTCAAATTTGTGTGTGTGTGTGAAGCCATGGATGGTTGAATCCATGGATGAAAAATCTGTGGATATGCAGGGCTGACTTTATGACCCTTTTGTTGTATCTGTCCATCTGTCATTGGTGTTAAAAATCAGGTTCAAGGAGTTCCCCGTCCTCTATAGATTTATAAGGGTGTACTGGAGGCTGCAGGAGAGAAAAGGGACTCACAGTCACAAATTCTGATAGCAACTGCAGGATCCAGTGGAGATACGCTCTTTCTTTTGGCTCAGTTATTCCCTGTTCCATATATTTTATTCATTTTATTTAAATACGTGCAGCATGCATGAGCACACAAGTCCATGCATACACACAATTTGAAGTGATTTATAAGTAAAACAAATGAAAAGACCAAGAAACAAGCCAATTAAATAATCTAAATGTTCCAGCCTGAAAAAGCAGAGAGAGGAGAGAGAGAAAGATTAGGCCTAAGGATGCCAAAAATAAAGGCCTCTCAGCAGCTTTCAATACCATTGATCATGATATCTTTCTGAATCTCTCGGATGGGGCTTGGAGGCACTGTTCTACAATGGCTCCATTATTTCCTGGAGGGGCACTCTCAGAAGGTGGTACTGGGGGATTCCTATTTGATACCTTGGCCACTGACCTGTGAGGTCCCTCAGGGCTCAGTCCTGTCCCCTATGCTTTTTAACATCTACATGAAACCACTGGGAGTGATTGTCTGGAGTTTTGGAGTAAGGTGTCACAATTACTCAGATGATACTCAGCTCTGTCACTCCTTTCCACTCAATTCCAAGGAAACTGTTTCTATCCTAAAACAGTGTCTGCTGTCAGTAATGGACTGGATGAGGGCAAACAAACTGAAGCTTAATCCAGAAAGACAGAAGTGTTCCTGGTCACTCGAAAGACAGATCTGGGTATAGAGATTCAGCCTGTGTTAGATGGGGTTAAACTCCCCCTGAAAACTTGGGTTCATCATTTGGGGTACTGGAAGCCCAGGTACCGGCAGTGACCAGGAGTGCTTTTGCACAGTTAAAACTTGTGCGCCAGCTGTGCCCATTCCTGGATAAGTCAGATCTGGCCATGGTGGTACATGCCTTGGTTACATCCTGTCTGGATTACTGTAATGTGCTCTGTGTGGGGCTGCCTTTGAAAAGTGCTCAGAAACTTCAGCTGGTCCAAAGAGCTGCAGCCAGGCTGTTAACTGGAGCTGGCTGCAGGGAGCATACAACTCCCTTGTTGCAACAGCTCCATTGGCTGCCAGTTTGTTTCTGGGCACAATTCAAAATGCTGTTTTTGACCTATAAAGCCCTATACACTTGGGTCCAGGCATTTTGAAGGACTTTATCTCCCTGTATATGCCCCCCAGAGTATTGACATCATTGAGAGAGGCCCTTCTCTCTGTCCCACCACCCTCTCAGGCGCGTATGGTGGGAACAAGAGAAAGGGCCTTCTCAGTGGTTGCTCCCAAGCTCTGGAATCCCTCCCTAGAGATGCCAGGATGGCACTGTCCCTGCTGTCCTTCTGGCAGCAGATAAAGACATTCTTGTGCCACCAGGCATTTGCAAACTGATAAGGACTGGGTTTTTAATGTTGTACAATATAAATTTTAATAGTTCATATTTTAACATGTTATATTTTAATTTATAACTGTTTTAACTCTTTAAATTGTTTAATTGTTTTTTAAATTTTATATTTATATATTTTAATATTGTTGTACTGTTTTTAAATTGTATCGTTTTATATTTGTCTGCTGCTTTGAGTCCTTATATTGGGAGAAAGCCGGGATATATGATGATGATGATGATGATGATAATAATAATAATGATGATGATGATGCCTGGTCCCTAATTTTTTGATGAAGAGGTCACTACTTCTGCTTTTGCTGCTTCTACTTCTGCTCCTGCTTTAATATTAAAAGAACTCTTATTTTTTTCTGATGCTTTGATACCTTTGTTGCTCTGAGATTGGCTTTTTCTTATACAAACACAAACAGTGGCAAAAGGTTTGTGCATGTAAATAAATGAACACTTTTGCTATTCTCTCTCTAAAGCTGAACAGCCAAAGTAATTTAAGGCCTCATTCACACTACATAATAAACTGATTTTTGCATTGGATCATTTCAAATTGATGGGGTGATTCGACACCAAATAGATGTTCAGACTTTGGTTGCTGCAATCAAATCTGCTCGTTTCAATTTAACCCACTTCACATTCACATTAACAATTGGATCAATTCAAAATAGATTCTGCATGTGATCGCGTCACAGGAAACCAAATCCAATCGACAATGCATTTGTACTTGCATTGAACCAAATCATTTAAAAAGATGTGGTAAATGCCTCGGATTTGGAAGAACTAGTTTAACTGGGTTTAGCACTGCCCTCCGCAAACCGTGCTGAGTGCCAGTGTGAGCAAGGGCCCTTTAAAGTGGTTTAAACCAGTTTGAAAACTGGTTTATTATATAGTGTGAATGAGGCCTAGGAATTCTATTTTAAAATTACCCAAAAAAAATCAGTTAGATTCCTAGCCTATTTTACAGCATTACAAATCCAGACTCTTTGGGGTTCTCTCATGTGTATGCTTCTCTATGGTCTTTGAGTTCAGAAGGCTTCCAAAGTGAGACAAGAATAATTCCACTCTCAGAAAGAAATAAAAAAGTGAAAGAAGAATATAAACAAAGTTGAACATCTTATATAAAAATATGGAGGAAAAGACCATGTTGGGTAAATACCACACTACTTATTTTATGATTTTTAAAATGTCATTCTTTTGTCCAATATTGACTTTTTTTATATGGAGGATAAATTATAGATCCTGTAACACATGGGAACTGTGGCTTCCTTGCTTTGACACAGCTGGTCCAGTTAAGAATTGAAGTCATAGTAATTAGTTATGAGTTTCTTAGTATGAGGGAGCCAGACCAGGATGAGAAAACTTTTGTGAGGTGACTTCTCTTGGGGCAGGAGAAAACTCATGAGAATGTACACAATTGTATGGGTAAAGCAGCTTGCCACAGCATCTGGACTGTGTTGCTACAAATAGATGTTTCTCAGGGCAGACAGAAATACAATATGTAGACACATACCCACAACATTTCCTTCTAATGCAAACAACTTGTTTTGAAGAATCAAAAATTCTGAAACTGTAAACCATGGCAGATGGACTATTTGGAATGGCAGGACACTTTGGCTGCTATAAGGTAACATGGGAGGGAGGACCCAAAGAGTATGTGCAGGTTAGTTGAAGTGAAATTTAACACAATTTGACCTTCAGTATTAAGGGCATATGTTTACAGACCTTGCATGAGAATTTGGATATGCTTATACATTTTTCCTGACCACACTGAAAGCTGGCAGTTACAACACCTACACATATGGTGAAGCTGATTTTAACTCATTCTCTTTGTCCCTCAGTTCAGAGAAGTTAAAAGATTCTTATAAAATACACCTGAGTCTGCAGGTGGAAAATGACTAGCTTCATCTTATATGCTTAAAACTTGCCTTGTTTTCAGCCAGCGTTGCTTTTCTTGGGAGGTGACTGCTACCCCACAAATCCTTTCCTATGCAATGAAATAGGAAGTGGTATACCTCAGTTCTTCTGCTGAATTTTTGGGGTGAGACTACTTAATCTCATGAGACTTGCTAGATTACACTCTCTGTGAGATCTTGCGATAACTGCAGACTGCAGCTATTTCAAGATCTCCTCCCCCATATGCAGAGTACATGGCTGTGCTACAAGTTCACCACAGTGGGTTCCCTTCTCTTGAGATGTGTTCAGGAGAGCACTCTTCAAATAGTTTAATTCCATGTACACACACAATTCCAGTACTGGAACTCAACTAGAGACAGTTGGGAAAGACAGATTGTGAAAAGGCACACTGGGCAGAGAAAAACTTTCTGTGTTTAGCATATTTACAGCTCTTTTCCTGCCCCCCCCCCAACATAATACTTTTGTCTTTTGAGCACTTCACTGTGAAATAATATGGTATATATTGGGGTAGGAATCATCTGACCTTCAAGTTATTATTAGACTGCAGCTCTCAGCATTCTTTTCCATTGGCTGTGCTGGCTAGTAATGATAAGATGTGGAGTCCAAAAATATATGGATGGCTGCACCATTCTCACCCCCAGTATATGTAAATCCAGGTGAGAGAGACAAGAGATTTCTGGAAATTCCTAACAACCGATCTATACAAGTGCAATAAATAGAGCAATATCCACACAACTTTAAATAAGATTGGAACAATTACTGATAATAAGACTGTTGTCCAAAATTTATTCTGTATTATTAGAATTAGAATTCAAGCAATTACTGCCACTAGTATCTTAAAAATATCTGGAGAAATATTTTTCAGACAGTCCAGAAACCTTCCCTTCTATTAACATGAAAGAAAACATTTATAAATTTGTGTATTATCTAGTTTCTTACCCTGCATAGTGAAAATATGTCTGAGAACTTGTGTTGTAGAAAAACAGGATATAAATTACAGAAATAAATGTTGCCGAAATAATAGGACTTTCAAACAGGACTCATGAAAATGATGAATTTTGGTAGTAGACAAGATAGACATGAGATAAATCTTATAGGTTTCATATTCTAAAATCCATGGAACTACAGCTCCCAGAATTCCCCTTCAGCATGATCACTGGCTGAGTTGGCTAGGGAATTCTGTGACTTGTAGTCTAACCCTTTCTTTCCAAGCTCTGATATAGGTGGTAGCTCACAGTTTAAACCAGTCCAACTGATGCCCCAAAGTTCACTGTGTTCCCATCAGATTTTGGTATGGATTGGGGGCCCAGTGCCTTCAGAACTCCAAAATCCACAGCTCTAACCTTTGCTCAGACTGACTCTGTCTGATGTTTCCACATACACCTCATTTTTCACAGTCCCTGGGAGAAGGTGGTGGAAGAAAGGCACATGTTCTTCCAGAATGGTCACTGGCCATTGTTAAATTGAATTTCCTTAACTTGGGCATATTGCCAGGGTGGTCAAGGAAATCTCCATCAGTCCTACCAATGTGACCAGAGCAGCATAATAAAGAGTCACGTGGCTGGAAGGGTGCCTAAATTATAACTTAATCCATACCCCAATCTTGATGGGATAGCTGTATATTGGACTTACTCCTAATAATAATAATGAATGAAGAGGGAAAAGATATGCTTTGGTGTCATTTTAGATTGATAGTGCTTTAGTTTTGGGGATCATACAATGGCAAAAGAAACCAGCTGTTAATTCCAAAGACTGATAACTATCTATGTGTATAGTTTTTTTGTGTTTTTTTTTAGGCTGTGTGGCATGCCAGCCATAGATGCTGGCGAAATGTCAGAAAGAAACTCTTCTAGAACATAGCCACACAGCCCGAAAAAAAAAACCCACAAAAATCTATGGATGCTAGCCATGAAAGCCTACGATATCTATGTGTACTTTGAAAGTATTGCTAGCCTACAATTAGGGTGCAATTTGCCCCTAATACAATATTTAGCAGGGTGGCAATAAGCTACATGCTACATGTAGCATGCAGAATTCCAAAATTGTTTCCCCCATTGGGTTTAGATTGGCAGAAATCTTGAAAAGTAAGAAGCTAAGTGCCCCTGCCATCCTAAGCTGCTTGAATGGAAGATCATCCATGAACAAAAGGTGAGCTTTAAGTTCTTCAGAGAATTTTTGTTTAAAAAAGTATGTCAGTTTTCCAGCTAAATATATTATTGAGCATCTATTATCTACATCAGATAAAAATGTTAGCTATATCCGTACATTAGAAAACTGCACAGATTTAATACACTAGATGATAGAATTTGGTAGCCTTGCCCCCTCCATGACCATTTCCATCACCTGTGTGGGAAGTCACTGTCTGAAGGGTAAAGCCTTCCCTGTCTGATAGAGATATCTCCTCTATCTCCACGTAAATATGAATGCTGATTTTCCACATTAAAAATCATATGGAGAGCCTCTAGGGATAAATGAATCTCTCTGCAGCAAAAGTTCCTCTTCAGGTTTAGAGATCTTAAAGAACCTGTTTCTTCTCTTATGTCCACATAAAAATGTGAGCATAGTTTTGTGCACATTTCCACCTGTTCCAAAATGTTCAAAAGAGACAAGGGAAAATTGAGGGGGTGGCAGATAACAACAATCCCTGCCAATAAAAAAGTCCTGGTTTTTAAAACCTGTGAGTCCTGGCTCCATTGCAACACTTTTCACATTCCCTTATTCATTTCTTGCTGGGCTATTAAAACCATGTTGCTATACTCACTTAACTGGAGTGAGTCTCACTGGATTCACTGGGGGCTCATTCCCACTTGCATTTAAATCACTTTGCAAGTCAAATTGACACTGGGTGGCTGAATCGATTCAAGCTGATGCGTAGTTCCCACTATGAAAGCGTATTATTTCATTATTCTATGAATGTGTGTCTTTTTTTTGACACGATTATTGTTTCCACTTGATGTGTGCTGCTTTCAATCATATGGCGCCATTGGTGGGGAGGAGGAGGAGGTCCCTGCAGAGCTCATGGGTGCCTCCAAGGGGGAGCAGCAGCAGGAGACCTTGGTCCTCCGCTTCCTCCTCTGCCTTTGCACACGCACATGTCTACAACAAGTTGCAGGAGGAGATAGGCGGCAAGGAAGAAATTACTCCTGGGGAAACCTTCTGCACTTAGCAAGACTGTGACCCTCCCACACATACAGTAGTTTATACATAACTGGAGGAAGGGTTGCTTTGCTCCAATTTTACTTCTAAGTCCTCTCTCCTACAAGGCACACACACACACACACACATTCACACATTCACACGAAGAATGACAATAACACACATGCACATAACTCAAAGTGTGTGCACACACTCCTCCTCCCCTTCTCCAGAAGGTCTCTCTAAAGCAAAGCAAGCTGGGAGAGTCTGCAATAGCAGTAGAAGTAGCAGCAACAGTCTGAACTGGAGCCAGAGCCAGACTTTGGAGGTAAAGAGGAAGGTGATTGGGGCTCAGGAGGAGCTGGCCTTGCCTCTGCCTGGCTGCATGCTGCCCTTGCCATCCCTGGGAGCTGGAGGGCTCTGGCTGGCTGAGGGGGCTTTGGTGGGGGAAGGTGACTTAGAGAAGGTAGAGACTTGGGGGATGCCTGGATGGAAGGAGGCTGCACAAAGAGGGAGCTGGGGAGGAAGAAGAGGATGAGGAGGAGGCCTTCCACGTTCTTGGCAGTGGGCTCCCTGGGGGAAGGGGAGGAGGAAGGTGCCTCTCCTGCTGGATTTTTTTGCCCGGGGAGCTCCATGTCTGGCAAAGGCCAACTTATTAAACACCATCACAACCACATAACATAACACAACCACACCAGGGTGACACATCCTCCTTTTCCAGGGCATTGCTCTCCGTTCTCTTGACTTACCAAAAACCTGGGGCAGGATGGACTGCACCCTCTGTCATTAGTCCCTCGCCTCCAGTTTGATACGATTCTGGTCTGTCGTTCACACTTGCTGAACACGCTTTCAAACTGAGTCTTTTCAAAAGAACCACCAAAAATCTGAAAAGAGTGGGGTTTTATTTTGCATTTGTCTCACTTTAATGTGACTCTGACCGAATGCAGTTGGCTCTGAACTAGTTCCCAGTGTGAACAACACACATATAACCTGATCAGCAAATCAATGTATATCATAGTGGGACTGAGCCCTGGGACATACTGTATTCAGTAGACATGGACAGGATCACATTGTTATGATCTGCCTTTCCCAAAAATTAATTACCTCCCCCCAAATTCTTTTATTACTTTAAAACTGTACACAGAAGCTAATTTGGTGCATTTGTACTGGCTACCACTAACATGGGGAAAGTGAGAGTTGTGAGCCACATATAGCCTATGGGTCCCCAGTTTATGGATCCTAAAACCCTTCAAATCTTCCAGGCTTGACAAATTAAGGGCAAGATTTACCTCGAAACCATACAAAAGGCTTAAAGCTGCTACTGACTGCAGCAGTTTCGCCTCCCAAAACACCAAGCACATATTCCTTAAAAATGGTGGGCATCTCAAATATTGGGTGAAAATTTCTCCAAACCAAAACTGGAAATGAGTTGATGTCAGCTTTGGCTGGCCATGTCAGGCACACTGATGTGGCCCATTGGGGAGAATAGGGGCAAAAATGGTCCCCTTCCCCTCCATAGTTGCCCATTCCTGGATTTGCACTTCCATTAATGACTGGTGACTTCTAGCCAGAAGGGTGAGGAGCTATTCTGGTTTCCAGTGGGCATCCAGGGTTCAAAATCTATTGAGGGGGAAAATAGTGTTTAGTACATGGGATAGTTCCTGTGCAGTATGGACTGAAACTAGAGCAGATTCACCTCCCAAGTGACATGAAAAGCATGAGCCATGAGACAGCACTGGTATCATTAACAGGGCAACACCTCCATTGTTGTGGTAGTTCTGGCAACTGAGTAGCAGTTGGACCATAGCTCCATGGTCTTTTCATTTGTCCCAATAGGTCTGGAGGCTATTACCTGCTATCCCTGACAGAGAAGAGGAAAACAGTTTTCAGAGAGCTGGAAGGGACCATAAGAGCCATGTAGTCTGGCTTATAACATGCAGAAATACACAACTTAAGCACTCCAACATCTGTTCAAAGAACTCCCTAGGAGGAAAGTCTGTTATTCTCTAAAGCAGCCTGATTCAAACAGTGATTATAGTCTGTTTTGTGTAAATGGGGAAGCAAGAGTAAGGAAACTTTTTTCCTATGGAAAAGTTTATTGGGGAAAGACAACCAGGAGTTACAGCTGGAGCTCCCACATTTTCCTCCCTCCCTCCTTCCTTCCCTTTCTTCTTCCTTTTCACTATCATTCCACTCCTCCCCTCTCCCACCTTCTACTGCAGATATTGCTTTGTGACTTAGGGCCTTTGCAGACTGCCAGAAATAGTGCAAATTGAGTCCACGTTAACTGCCCTGACTCAGTGCTAGGGAATCATGGGAACTGTAGCTTATTGTGGCAGCAGAGCTCTCTGACAGAGAAGGCTCAATGTCTCAAAAAATAAAATAAAATACAATTCCTATGATTCCCTAGCACTGAGCCAGGGCAGTTAAAATGGACTCAATTTGCACTATTTCTAGCAGTCTGCAAGTGGCTGGGTTTAGAAACTAATCACTTTCTTTTATGCCTCCCAAACCCAGAAGTTAAATGTTGACTTAAACATGTTATCTTAGTAAATAGCAGCATCCTCTCATCATTTGATATTTTACTCCACAGACTAAATGAGTAGGATTCTCTAGAGAGGATTGGAGCCAGGGTTTAGCTATTGGAGGTGGGGGAAGGGAGGGGCTCTCAAATAAAAATTCTGCCCTCTGAACAATTTTTTTCTTCATTCCCCACATTTCTAGTATTGCTGTAACTTACATTTAAGTCGAGCATTTAGAAATGTCTTATCGAAGAAGGGATGAGGATGGAGCAAGCTTGTTTTCTGCTGTTCCAGAGAATAGGACCTAGAGCAATGGATTCAAATTACATGAAAACAAATTCCACCTCAACATTAGGAAGAACTTCCTGACAGTAATAGCTGTTCAACAGTGGAGTACACTGCTTTGAAGTTTGGTGGAGTCTCCTTCTTTGGAGGTTTAAACAGAGGGTGGAGGACCGTATGTTGGGGATGCTTTGATTGGTGTTCCTGCTTGGTGGGGGGTTTGACTTGATGGCCCCTGTGATTCTAAATACTGTTTAGGCATCTAAATAAAAGGGACAGACAATATTACCAAGGGAATTCAAACACAACAAATATTATAATCATGAGTGTGAATGATTATTAGTGTCTCATTTTCTCCAATACCAGAAAATTGCGGACCAAAGGAAAATTTCCTGGGGAGTGGGGAAATTTTTTTTATTGTAGCTGCACTCTTGATGGGAGCCCATCTATGGTCAGAATCCCACACTGGTGTTATTTTAACATAAATCTCTGCATGTGGAGTTTTGCATTAATTTGCCATGCAACTCAATACACAACCCAGTGTATATACCGTATTTTCCGTCGTATAAGATGACTTTCTAAGCAGGAAAA
>CM034706.1:62729660-62747741 GCA_020142125.1 Phrynosoma platyrhinos | reverse complement strand
GTCTTATACGAAGGAAAATACGGTATTCCCTTGCATTCTTCCCAGATATGAAACTCAAACTTGCATTCAAACTTTAAAAATAGAATTGAAATACATATCATTTCATTTTCAACTAAGGGGGGGATGCAGACCAGGGCGTCGGGGATGCCCTGGGACGGTGCGCCGCTGGAGTGAGGCACTCGCACAGTGGCGCACCCGCAGCGTCCCTGAAAGGAGCACCGAATTGGCGCTCCTTTCAGAAGTCAGGGAAAGTGCTCCCTAAAGTAGGGTGCACTTTCCCTGACTTTTCCGTCACAGCGTGTGAGGACGCTGCGGCGGGAGGTTGCCCTGGGAGTGCCGGCCATGCGGAGGGCTGGCAGCTCCGAGGGCAACCTCGGGAGGAGGAAGGGGCCTCCTCTTCCCTGCCTCCAAGACGACTTTATTAGTCGTCTGCCAAGGCTGTAAGTTACAGTTGGAGAAACAGGTAAACAAAAAAATAGCATGCCAAATAGGCTTGTACTCTGGTTGGTTGGTTTGTATGATGTTTTAGGATCAAACCCAGTCTTACAAACAAAGAAGAGCCCTGGTGGCGCATTGGTTAAATGCCGGTACTGCAGCCACTCACTCATAGACCACAAGGTTGCAAGTTCAATACTAGCCAGGGCTCAGGCTAGACTCAGGCCTGCATCCTTCTGAGGTTGCTAAAATGAGTACCCAACTGTTGGGGGGCAATGAGCATACAGTTGTAAACCACTCAGACATCCCATAGCATGATATGAAGTGGTATATAAATGAAGCTGCTATATTTGGTTGTATATAAGAACTTTAAAAATGAATTATGTAGAATCACAGTACACCTGAACATATCAAGGCTCAACATTAACAAATGTTGGAATAAAAAAAGTCTTAAGGGGCAGTTTGAAAGCAAGAAAAAAGGACCCTGTTAAATTTTGGTTTGTTTGTTTGTTTGTTTGTTTGTTGAGCACCTTCAAGTGGCTTCCAACTGATGGTGACTTTTAGAGTTTTCTTGGCAAGATTTGTTCAGAGAGGGTTTGCTATTGCCTTCTGCTAATACCGAGAGAATGTGACTTGTCTAAGGTTACCCAGTGGGTTTCCATAGCCTTGCAAGGATTTGGACCCTGGTCTCCAGAGTCACGGTCCAATACTCAAACTACTAATACGACACTGGCTCCCTGATAAACCTCCCTAAACAAAGGTTCCATAGGCTAGATGCCAGCAGTGAAAATATCTTCTTTCCTGTCCCCAATAGCTGGACATCTATTGGTAAATGGAGAGTGAAGGTCTCCATAATTTGATAGAGAATAGTCAAAGAACTGGCCTGAGTTGGCTGGATATTGTGAAGCAAGGCTTATTACAACTACTAAAATTTTTCTGATACCTTGCAAAGGAAGCTCCTTCCTACCTTGTGGACATCTTGCATTTTAAATGGTTGTACAATGTTCAGTATTATGGAGATCCTGATTTCACTTTGTTATATAGGGCAGGGGTAGGCAACCTTTCCCCTTTAAGGGCCGAGGGACTTCAGCTCCCAGAAGCCTCAGCCATGTTGGCCAATAGTCCCATGTTGGCCAATCGCTCCTGGGATTCTGGGAGCTAAAGTCCCTCAGCCCTTAAAGGGGAAAGGTTGCCTACCCCTGATATAGGGAAACAGACAATCTACTTATACAAGTAAAAATAAGGAATTAACTGAAAAAAAAATTAGACCATGGAATATCACATTGGCTTGACAGTCATGTTGCATTAGGAGATACAATGTGATTTGCAGCTGCTTAATGACAGATACAATCCGATGTCATGCAATATGAACTTTTGCAATAATATGCACAGTCAGATTCATGGTTTGGCTGAAAACAAATGCATTTTAATAGATGTTGTGCTCCCAGATAATTGATCCATACAATTATTAAATTGATTCGAGGAGAAAAATGTTTGCCCTTAATCACTATGATAAATGTACAATACTCTAATCTTCAGACAAATTAGTGGCTTTGATAATGTTGAGAACAAGTGAGGGTGCTGGAGAGATTGCTTTGGAGTCCTTCTTAGTGATAAACATTGAGAGAATGGTGATGAGCAACTTTTCTTCATGTCCTTTAGACTTTCCCAGTGCATTTTTGGCCTGCTAATAAGATGATGTTGGCATTTGCTAGTCCACTTCTGATATCCTGGTTTCTATATTTCAGACCAGATTTGTACTGACTTTGCCTATAACTGTTCCATCATTATATATATTTTTGTACCTGGATAATATTTCTGAGAGCAGGTGTGATTAACAATGTGAACTATGAAGCATGATCTTACCAGGCCACCATCTTTTGGTCTCAAGTCTCAATCTGCAATATGGACAGGAGGTTCATTTATTCTGGGGCTTCGACCTGTTTTCAGTGCCAAGGCTTGACTTTGGAATATACAAAGTTATAATAGGTGAAATAAGTACCAGGTCAACAGCAGCAGAGACTATTGTCATTCTCTGGAGTCATGCTCTCTTTGCCATAACCAGTCCATCTGTTTTCTTCAAGTGGGCAAACATAGTCAAGAGTGAGGAGATAAAACTTGTCTAACTTCTCTGCATTTTCTCCTTGGTTGGTTGTGTAGACTTGATCCAGAGACAGATGGCAAGGCTCTTGATGTGACACATGGGAAACTCCTTTCCCAAAGGCCTCACAAACCTTCAAATGGGTAGCTCCAAAGAGAGACCCCTAATGATTAATAAGAAATGACAAGAAGGCCTTTCAGAGAGTACATTTTCCAGGTGCACTTAAATATATGCTTCCATTTGTTTACTCTCTTCTTTAAAGAAATTGAGTGCTGAATATCTAGCTCAGGGGTAGGCAACCTTTCCCCTTTAAGGGCCGAGGGACTTCAGCTCCCAGAATCCCAGGAGCTATCGGCCAACATGGCTGAGGCTTCTGGGAACTGAAGTCCCTTGGCCCTTAAAGGGGAAAGGTTGCCTATCCCTGATCTAGCTAATACAGTCCGCCAACCTCAACTGTGGGCTTGCCATCTGCACATTTAAGCATCCATGGATGGCAAGCCCCATTACCCCTAATGGTCACGCATGCGTGCGGCCGTGGCACAGCAGCTGTGTGCACACATGTGGCCATTGAAAACCATGGGACTTAAGGGGAAGCAGTTTTTTTGTATCTGTGGGGTGGGGGTGGGCAGAATGGAACCCTCCACGGATACTAAAGGACCGACTTTACTGCCTTTCCTTGCAGATTTGTAAGCATTGAGGCCTGAACAGACTTCCAGAAATAATCCATCTTGAGACCACTTTAACTGTCCTGGCTCAGTGCTAGGGAATCATGGGAACTCTAGTTTATTGTGGCATCAGAGCTCTCTGACAGAGAAGGCTCAATGTCTCAGAATAAACTACAATTCCACGACTCCCTAGCATTGAGCCAGGACAGTTAAAGTGGTCTCAAGATGGATTATTTCTAGCAGTCTGTTCAGGCCTTGAGACAATATATCTGAAGTATTTTCAACAGGCAGAAGTGGTATATAAAAGCTAAATAGTATTGTTATCTATTGGTTGGTTGGTAGACAACTCTCCAGACTTAGGTAAATCAGTCCTTGAAGTATCCTGACTGAAATGTACTGAAAGACTGCACCTTCTAGGAGATGACAGTGATTCATCTGACCTGGAAAGATTCCACTTTAAGTGTTACCATTGTTTAAATCAGAAAAGAAAGTACCTTGCTGGAATATTTTCCAAAGTAATATTGTTTTATTAACTTCAGAGTTGGTGGAAGTTCCCATTATGTTTGGGCCTCATTATTGTCTTATGGCTGCATGAATCAACTAATCGTATGGCTAGACCCTGCAGTTCTAATCCAAGGTCTTACTGTGTCATAAATGCACATGTGTCATTCCTATTGGCATCAAGGGGAGCTGTGTCTCTGCAATAGTCTTCTCCTTCAAGGTAGATTCTCTTTGAATTCATTGATAATTAACATGCCACTGGATGGAGTCTAAGTTTTTACTTTTATTCCAGTCACCTCTGACAGGGAAACAGTGATGTGAAGCCAAGGCCATGCTGCTTTGTGGACATGTTAGACTTTTATCAAGGCACAACGCTGCTTCTTTAAATCTTGCCTATGTTAGAAATGTACAGAAAGAAGTGCTTGTTTTAGACCAGCCATTCTATTGAAATGAAAGATAGATTTACCAGCTTGTGAACAATTGCAAAGAACAACTCAAGTTTTAGCTCTGCACCCAGAATGTAAGGTCTTCACTCCTTTGTGGATGCTGTGCTCCCAGGCAGAGATATATATTTAATATATCTCATGCAATGATTTGTGTTGCACACTAATGAATTCTAGGTCTCTGCACCACTGTTGTAAAACACCTTTGGTTTGTGCTGGATTTTCCCCCTGGTTGCAGGAGTCTAGCAAGAAGATGTGATACAAAGAATATAAATGATAACTAGAATTCAAATAATGCATACTAGAACAGATCTTTAGGTCAGTACAATAGCTATTCCCTGTAAGTCTCACAGAGAGAGAAGGATACCTAACGCTGGTTTTACATTTCCTCATAAGTGATACATGCATACCCTTCTATCTCAGTTCAGGGGGCACAGCCACAATTTTGACAGTCCAGATCTAGCAAAATGGAAAACCTTTGTTGCAGAAGAGGTTTTAATGATGGGTGCTGTACTCACCTCCCTTCTTTTGCTGTTTTAAATGCTTTTAGAATGTTTTAATTCAGTACTTGGTTTCAAAACTATTATTATTTTTCAAACTGCTTGTCAATGTTATAAGTGATTAATTTCAACTGTATTCTATTTCATTTCATGCTGTGACCTGTCCTGTGTCTTGCACTGCAAGAATGGCAGGAAATAAAATAAATAAATAAATATGGAACAGTTTAATACTTTCAGGCCCCGGACATACTCAAGATCGCCTTTTTGACAGGGAAGATTCTAAAAATGCTTCCTATTCTAGTGAAGCGTTGCTTGAGTGGTCTTTCTAAGCTCTGCTGTATTCTGGTAACCTTCACTCCTTTCTTAGTTCCAATTTTTAGTTTACTCCTCAGTCCTGTATCCTGGTTTGATTCCCACTCATTACTCATTCTGACTTCTGTGTTAGATCTTATCTTCTGATTCACCCCTCAATTCTGACTTGCTGTTCAGTTTTCTAGATTTTTGACTCCCTTTGTTCAAAACTATAACTATAAAATGCACAGCTATTATTACATGATCTGAAGCAAGCAAAGAAACTGGCATACTTTCTTCTCTTCTTTTAAATGCATTTGGGATTCCTCCTGTTCCTCTTAAGCCTATGTTCAGAGGTTGATTGCTCTGAATTATAGGCAATTCTTCCCCAAATAGGTATGGAGTGCTTGTTGTTGTTCATTGTCTTTGAAATGACTTTGACCCATGGTGATCGTATATATGAGAGACCTCCGAGTCACCCTGTCCTCAACTGCCCTGCTCAGCTCCTGTAGGCTTGTGGCCGTGGCTTCTCTTATTGAGTCTAGCCATCTGGAATGTGGTCTTACTCTTTTCCTATTGCCCTCCAAATTACCAAACATTATGGTCTTTTCTAGGGAATCCTTTCTTCTTATGATATGACCAAAATGCAAGAACCTCAGTTTAGTCATCTTTGCTTCCAGGGAGAGTTTGAGATTGATCTGCTCTAGGATCAATCAAGGGTAGTTGTCCTCCTGGCTTTCATTCTCTGGCAAGGATTCGTCCAGGTAAGGCATGACACAGAGGGGTGTATTGCATATGTGTGTGGAAAAAGTTAGACAGTTTGATCTGGTCTCCTTTAAATAAAAAAGAGAGCAGAGGAAAGGATTGCTAACTCAATACCACAAACTGTTCATTTTAATTAATATTGAATTAAGAGAGATTTGAAATACATTTATTTAGATGAGAAGTCATAGCAATTTATACGCTGCCATTTTGCATAATAAATTCAGGATTACAGAGAGAGGATATATGGGTAATAGGAAGATCAGCCCCAGTGACCTTATAGAACAATAGATCTCTGTGTTGTAGGTGACTGAAAAACTGGCATTGTTGTCCTCTATGATTTTATATTGCTATCATATCTTCCTGTTGATTTGGTAAGGTAATCAAGCAAGCAAGTAATTTTTTTCTCTTTCAAGACGCAGATGATAGAACTTTTTTTTTTTTTTTGAGGTTGGCTGACTGAAAGAAATCCAGCTGTCAAAATGGGAAGTTGAGACTGATGTTTTATGTTTTTTTTATGTAGGCTGTGTGTGTGTGTGTGTGTGTGTGTGTGTGGCCTAATGGTGTGCTACTACCACTAGGCAGCATTATTCCAATTCATGTGATATCGAAATGGTTCCATTCCTTATCTTTTCAGTATTTCTATAACACTTATGTGAGGTTTCAAGAAAAAAAACGTGGGTAAAAAATGTGCAAAATATATTATCAATGAGGAATATCAGTCATATTAAATCCTGTTGCTCATCCCACAATAGAGCAGACCTACTGAATCAATGGGATCTTGGTAAATCAATATGTACGTAAGTTTCATTTATCTGATAGACCTACTCCACTTGGCACAAGAAATAGAATTTAGTCCATTATATAGTTATGCCTTTACATTCGAATTCCCTGAGCACTGACTCCATGGCCAGAATCTTCTTGGTACACTACACCAGTGTTGCATATTTCAAGTGTTGCATAATGGTGGTAAGGAAAAGTAGGCAAAATCTGCTGACTCTGTTCAACTTGTTTTCCAGTGCTTCACTTATTTCGTGGCTGCTGCACTCACAGCCTTTTTTCTTCTTCTTCCACAACACAGCCCCCTAAAGCATTCTAGATCAAGACTAGGAGCATTAAGCATCATCCAACTACCCTGGAATGAAGTAATAAGAAAGTTATGTGTCTTTTAAAAAAAAAGATATATGTATATACCAACTAACATTTCACAGATGAAAACTGGGACACATGTGGCCAGCAACATCAGAATATTGTAAAGATGGCAAATGTAATTAATAAGAACACACAAGATAGGAAATGGTGCAGCAGTTTGCTTTCAATAATAATAATAATAATAATAATGAAATTTATTTACATCCCGACCCTCTGCAGATGCAATTAGGTGACTTAAAATAGTAAAACATCACAAATGTAGTCTCAAAACCTACCCACTGCTTAAAACAATATTAAATATTGCTTGTTTTTTGTTTAAGATTCTTAATTGATGTTGTAAATTATCAATCAACTTTCAGTTTTTTAATCTCCTTTACTTTTCCATTCCTCTTCTTTCCTTTTAAACATTTCTTTAACCTTATTTTCCTTCTTGGTTTCTCTTTTCCTTTGCTCAATTTGCAATTTAGTAATTACCTCTCTAATCACGGCTTTGCTCACATCCCATATTGTTTTAGCTTGCATCCCTTCTATTTTATTTTCCCTAAAATAATATCTCAAGGTCTCTTTTATTTTGTCTAGATTGCTTTTATCTTTCAATGTATCTTCATAGAATTTTCAGAGATATTGTTTTTTATTTTCTTGTACTCCCATCATTATTGGATTGTGATCTGAGATCCATTTAGTCAAAATTTCCATCAAGTAGATCAGCGGGGTCAGAGATTTGGAAACTATAAACATGTCTATTCTTGAAAGTGAATTGTACATCTGAAAGAGAAAAGTAAATCCCTTAACTTCTTTGTATTTGTATCTCCATAATCTTTTAAATTCAAATCGTTAATCATATCGAAGAAAGATAATTACCACTATTTTTTTTTATTTTCCAAAGAAATTCTATCTATTTTGGGTTCCACAAGCACATTAAAATCTCCTAATAAGAGTATGTTATTATAATCCACCTTCTTCAATTCATTGTGTATTGTTTCAAAATATTTATCTCAATTTTCTGAGGGGGTATACATCCCTACCACCAAGATCTTTTTATTCTCAGTTATTACTTCAATTGCTATGTACATTCCTTCTTCATCGCAAAAAACCCTCTTTAGATTGATATTTCTTTTTCACATATATCACCACTCCTTTCTTTTTCTTGTCATTTGCAGATATATAGTGATATCCTAACAGGATTTCTAATAAATTTCATCTCTTTTTATTTATTTTTGTCTCTTGAATGCATATTATATCGCTCTTAAATTTCTCTAATTGATGAAAGACTATAGTTCGCTTATATTTCGAATTTATTCCTTTCACATTCCATGATGTTATTTTTAAATTTATTTTTCTTTTATTAAATTTTGTATTCACTCAAAAACAAAATATATTGAAGATAGCCACCCCTTCCTCCCCTTATTTTATTTTAAGTTTCAATATATATACTTTATTAATGTCTTATTCTTTTGTCTTGTTTTTTTCCTTTTTCCTTTTCTTCATCACTGTTCTCTACTCATTCTAGCTCATCACCTTTCCTCTCTGTTAATCCATCCTCCTCTTCCAGGTCTTCTCCTTCCCCTTCCTCTTCTGTTGATTTTTCCTCCTCCAAATTGCTCTTTTTGTCCCTTTTCAGTTTTTCTTTATACCTCTTAGATCTCCATTCTCTCACACCTGAGTTCTCCATTCCCTCTTCTTTTTGTCTATAATCCTCTCTTCATCTACAATCCTCTTTTAATTTTTGTTCCATTTCCTTTGCTTTGTCCAGATTATCAATCTTAAATCTTCTTTGTTTATATGAGAAGGAGAGACCTTCAATTCTGTCCCATTTAAAATTAATTTCCATATTCTTTAATAACTGCATCAGGCTTTTATATTTCTGCGGTGGGATGTCTTTAAATATCTTAGGGGGGTTGCAGACTGCCAGAAATAGTGCAAATTGAGTCCACTTTTAGGGTTAGGGTTAGGGCTAGGGAATCATGGGAAATGTATTTTATTGTGGCACCAGAGCTCTCTGACAGAGAAGGCTCAATGTCTGAGAAAAAAACCAATTCCCATGATTCCCTAGCACTAACCCTAACCCTAAAAGTGGACTCAATTTGCACTATTTCTGGCAGTCTGCAACCCCCTTTAATCTCTGTACCATCAATCACAAGCCTTGCTTCATAGTTTCTCTGGATAATCATGTTTCTAATTTTTGTGTGGACGAATCACACTACCACATCTTGTGGGATTTTTCTGTCTCTAGCTTGAACTGAATTCACTCTAAAATTCTTGTCCACATCTTGGTCTAGTTCATCTTTCAACAGTCCTATATAGGATGCCAAATGAGGTATTATTTTAAGAGTAAGATCGTCATTGGCTCCTTCTCTTAATCCTCTTATCTTAATACATTTTCCCTGTATCTAAGTTCATTTGCCTGCTCCATTACTTGTTGTTCTTGTTTTTTGCAGTGTCCTTTAATGTTGTTTCCAATGTATCTGTCCTTTCCTTTATCTTTTCACTTCTCTTTGTGTTTTATTTATATCTAATGATATTTTTTCCATTTTTTTTACCAAGACTATCCAATTCTCTCTTAAAGTCTTTTTTAAAAAAATCTCTGATCTCACTTCTTTGATCTCTTCTCTTATCTCTTGATTGGAGTCCCTTAAATCATCTTTCATTTCCTGTCTGTTTTCTTTTATTTTTTGTCATATTCTCCATACCTCCTCTAGTAATAACATTATGGGGTCTGAAACTTTTAATGAATCCTCTAGAGATCCTCTTCTTTGAGTTGGTATTTGTGTTTGGGATACATTTTTTTTATAGTAGCCATTTCCCCCTCTTTTTCAGCCTAATTAATAAATTCACAAATTTAAATATTAATTGTCTTATATTATCCCAACAATACTATATAATATAATCTTATCACCACAACTCTAAAGATATATAATTATAGTCTGTTCCTTATTTCACTCTCAAAGTTTTCTTTTACAAATCCTTCTCCTTTACTTGTCTCCCCAGTCAAACCCCAATCAAACATTCCATAAATAATGTCTAATACCTATTACATATCACCATACCTTATCTACATATGCATTTTGTTTTTTCTATCTTCAAAGCTTTTATCTTATTTTTTGCATAACAGTCTTTTTTCTATTTCCTTTTATCACACCTCTTTTTTCGAATTAGACACATGTAATAAAATAAACCTTTCAAACCTTTCAATATTTGCAGCTATAAAAAAGAAAAAAGATATATTTTCCTACTAACATTAATATCTAATCAGCATCCTCATTGCATCCAATTAACATAAGATAACAATATTCAAAGTCATATAATAATATGTTAGTATTCAAATATCCCCATTACTCTTCTCTTACTTTCTCTCTTGTCCTTAGGTTATTTCTTGTTTCCATTTAGCTTCAATTTATCCGTAGTTCATCAGTATCCTCCACTCTTCCTTCTTTTTTATCTAAAAAACACTTGATATATTGTGCCTTAATATAAATTTTATATAGTTATTCTCTTTTATGTTCCCCTTAGTCGTTAAACTTTGGTGAGTCTTTCAAATATATGTCCTAGTCCATATATCTATATATTTTTTATCTTAATTGTTGTTAGCCACCCCGATTGTGCTCAGAGGGGCAGGGTATAAATAAAATAATAATAATAATTATTATTATTATTATTATTATTATTATTATTATTATTATCATCATCATCTATTTTATATATTTATTTCTCTTCAGTCCCAGGTTTTCCTTTAATTCCCTTACCAATAATTAATTCTCTAGTCCTTTCTTTCCCAAAACTGGGTACCTAAATTGGAGATATTTATTAAGTTTTCTTTCTTTATCTTTTGTTTTCCCCCCTCACCTCTGAAGCTCATCCAAGTCTTTCTTTCTATCGATCTCCTTTATTCATTCGGTCTGCTTCCTGTGTGTCAGTCCTCCAAAGCTGATAATTGTCGGCTTGCGGCACCTCTCCAAACCTCCACACCTCTGCCTCGCTTGCTTCTTGTCCGTGCCTTTAACTCTTGACTTTCTTGTTTATTTCCTCTTATTTTCCATGTCTTCCAGACCTTCAACTCTTCTCTTCCTTTTACCAGTTTTTTTTTTACGATGTATCCTCCTTTTCTTTATGACTTTTCATAGCTCTACTCCTTGCTCCCCCTGGCTGCTGCATCTATTAGGTCAATGATCTCAGCTGTTTTCAATCTCTGCCTCGTGGCTTGCTGCCACAGCCAGTTTATCCTCCGCTCTTGTTTCTGTCTGGCAAATAGACTTCTTCTTCTTTCCTCCATGCTCTCTTACTCTGCTCTTATTATTGATAATATGATCATCCTTGTTTCATCCGCAGATGAGTGCAACAAACTGGGTGGCTTGGGCTTTATGGATCCCTCTGGTCCGCATTGCCATTCTGGTGACTGGGAGGGGAGAAAAAAAAAATCTCTGTTTTCTGCCTTCGCTCTCAGTAGGGTCCCCCAGCAAGCCCCTGCAGCTTATCCCTCATATCAGAAAGATAATGGATGGGTTGGTTTCTTCCCCATTCCATCAAGAACCATTGCTGCCAAAAGTTGTGGAGGCTAGTAAATCATCCCCACATCTTCCCTGGATGCCATCATACTGGAAGTCCCAGGATATGTAGGGTGTTGTTTTTTTTAAAAATACATTGGCCCTTGGTATCCACTGAGGTTTTGTTCCAGGATTCCCTGTGGATACAAAGTCCATGGATGCTCAAGTCTCATTAAATACATTGGCATAGTAAAATGGTGTTCCTTATATAAAAGGGAAAAATCAAGATTTGCCTATGGGAATTTGTATATTTTAAAGTATTTTCAAGTCGTGGATGCTTGAATCTGTGGATAAAAGTCCATGGATAAGGAAGGCTGACTGTAGCCTCTGTCAGAGAATTCTGGTGCCCCAATAAACTATAAATCCCAGGATTTCATAGGATGGAGCCATGACAGTTAAAGCGGTGCCAAGTTGCATTAATTCTTTAGTGTGGCAGCAGTCTTTGAATGGGGTTCCTATAATATAACTTCAATAATTTCTCCAAGTCATTGGTGTGTTTGTTCCTTAATCAGGGTCTTTAATTGCTACATGCAATCTCCATTATTTGGCCCATTTTAGCTTGCTGAAATTTATTATCTGAATGTTATGGGTTGTCATTTGTCTTTTTGCCAGAATTTAGAAGGTATTAGTGACCAGACACCCAAACTGAGAGGTTTCCTTACAGAAATCCTAGAATTGAGAGTCACGGAGCTGTAATGGATCCAGAAGTGTTATTTGGACCAATCTTCATTCCACAGCAATATACTATGTCTGGTTTATTTGGTATGGGCATTTTTGAAGTGCCATGAAAACTTTTTGACCCCAAAGCACCAAAAATGAAATACTCCTTTGAACACTCTCTGTATGCATACTAACACACTTAATATGGGCCAAGATGGCTTCCTCCAAGTTCTCATCTCAGTGATCTTATTCTCTTTTTCTGTTAATGAAAGTAAATTCAGTTCTACATGAAATAAATGTGAAGGATTTATTTTTTACCCCTCCAAGCAGCCTCATTTCACTATCAAGCTAAAATCATAATCTTCTTTTCTTCTTCAGGTAATTGTTGCACTACTTTATAAGCAGGAGGGGATGGGGGATTTAAATATTCAGATCTTTTGCTCAACACTTTCAATCTACATACTCAACAGGAGCACACAGCTAGCATGCCTCCAGCATTAGAAAAAATCATATGGAAGCTTTCAGGATGCCATTTCCCTCAAACTGCCACACATCACATAGGAGCATATAGAAAACCAGCCTGCAGTATGTTTTCCATACACATATGAGAACAGTCAGCAAATGAAATCTCTGTAGAGCCAAAACAAACACAAGAGCAGGCAGAAAACTGGCTCTGGCTAAAATCTGCTAATGGAGAATACTGATAACTGTCTTAATACTAAGATAGATAGACAGACAGATAGATAGACAGACAGATAGAGTTAACCTGATATAACTAGCTAACTAGTTATCCCTCTGAGTTTTAAGATAAGTAAAGAACACACAACACCACTGGTATTTACCTAAGATTGGTTAGAACCCCTAGAACCCCTTGAACTAATGAATGCTGTTATCTTAGCTTGGGAGTTGTGTTTAAAGGACTCTCCTCACAGTTTTATATAAAGATACAAGGTGGAAGAGCAAAAACAGCCTAATGGCAAAAGGATTATTCAGTTTGCAAATGGGCTTTCTTGGCAAGATTTGTTTTGAGAGGGTTTGTCATTGCATTCCACTGAGAGGCTGACTGAGTGTGACTTGCCCACAGTTGCCCAGTGAAATTCCATAGCTGAGCAGGGGTTTGAACCTGGGTCTCTAGAGTTGTAGTGCAATGCTTAAACCACTACACCATATTGGATTCTGAGACATCTGCAAACAGAAAATGATAAGCTAGATCTACATAAAATGGCAGAGAATGAATGCCAGTAGGGAAATGTAATCATACGAGTATTCTGATTGAACTCATAGCCTTATGAAAACTTGGTGCCCTCTAAGTGTGTTAGATAATAACTTCCATCATCCAAAAATGATGCCCATCCAGACAGAGAATATGGGGGTTGTAGTCCAACACATGGAAGGTACCAGCTGAAGGAAGGCTGCAGTTAAAGCTAAGCAGTCCTCAAGAAATGAGGGTGATGTAGCATAAACTAGTCATCTCACTCTGCTCTTCCTCTGTTTAATCAGTCACCTTAGTTCCTGAATTCATCTTTTCTGGAGTTCAGTGCACACACAATGGAGAACCAGTGCAGCTGTGTGCCATGGATAGCAAGGGCTGGAGAAGAAAGAGAAGAGGAGCAAATCTCTGTTCTCATTTTGTGGGTGATACAGTGCTGTGATATAGAAAAAAGAGTGCTACAGATGATCCTAGAACTAGTCTATGCAATGGGAGTAAGTACACCATCACTCCACATAATAAGCAATTAAGGATCTGGGTGAAATTGTGACAAAATCTGTTCCATTATCATAATTTGTATGTTCCATTCACCCCAAGGACTATAGATATCTGTGAGATCAAACATGCATTCATACATATGTTCACTCAGGAGCTCATATCACTTCTTGTGCTTTGTTGGTCTTGATACTTGTTTCATGCTCCATCATGTACTTACTACATCTAGGCCTGTCAACACCTTAATGGTCCTTGGAAAGCAGGTATGGAAAGAGTCAGACCACAATACTGAATCCATCCACCCCCCAAGCATTAACAATGAAGATTGTTTTGGTTCAAGCCAGCCAATTTCTGGCATAAGATCAGACCAAATAATAACTTAAAAATACACCTCAGCAAACCATACATCACATTTAAGTCTGCAACATAAAAGTGAGAAATCTTTAAACACAAAATGATTAAATGAGGTTTGCTTTTATTTATTTATTTATTTATTTAATATTTTGTAATGCAGATGGGATTCAAGGTGGCTTATAATAAAGTACAATGAAAACCTGAAATGTATAAAAAAATTAAATTATAACACAATTTTTAAAAACACCAGTAAAATTAAAATGCAGCACTTGTCCATAATTCATTTTATTTGGAAGGAACAGCAAGTCAGAGAAAGGTTACAGTTAACAAAGGCTTTGCATCAATTGTTGTTTTTTGTCTCAGGAGTATGATATGATTTGCTATAAACAGTACATTGTTTAATAGATCTTTATTCATATACAGTCATGAAAGCTCCAGTAAGGAATTATCAACATGAGGTAGGTTTTTGATTACCTTGACTAGACCTGTAGAAGACAAGAAACTTTTGAAGATTCCCTTCTTCATGAGAAGTTCTAAGAACCATGTAAAAGCCACTACCCTATCTGCTGTACACTGGTCATAACTTTATCATGTGCGACAATGTCCTAGCCTACCTAATATAATTTAACTATTGACTGCAGGGGAAGAGCAATGTGCGATGTCATATCACATGCATGGAGTCTGAAAGTGTTTTGAAGATGGGGAGAGCCTCTGTACTGGCAGGCAGGTTATTAGTAATTTTGATTTTTTGTTGGTGTTCTTTTACAAAACTGGTAACCCCTGAAGAGACTGGCAACAGCAGCAGCAGTGGTGATGACAACTCCATGTTTCTGCCTCCTCCTCCTCTTCCCACCTGCCCAGTAGCCTCTTCCAGATCTGGAAGGGCTGCTGGCTGAGTGGGAAATGGTGGTGGAGGAAGGGAAGGATTCCATGGCCGCCAAGACTCAATTGATGGACAACTGATAGTGACTGCGAGTGCGGCAAAATCTCTTTTCTCTGCCAACTGAGCCTCACTCCCCCCCTGCCTTTGAGAATCATGGGCAGAGAAGGAAATGCTCATTTCACTTGCTGACTGTGACTGCAAGCTAGCATCTGCTCACCCCCACTCTTTCAAGGAGCATCTGCTCATCATTCACTCCTTCAATTCCACCATTCACTCCTTCACTCCATCATTCACTGCTCATCATTCACTCCTTCAAGGATCAGTGGGTGGAGAAGGAGATGCTTGGTGGCTGCATCTCTGCCCACTGAGCCGCACCTCATCCCATACCTTTGACATTTGGGAAGCAGTTTCATTAACCCACTTAGGGTGTCATTCGGTGCAGTCCATATGTCATCCGGTGAAGTCCATACCCCATGTATCCCCTAATGACCCCCCCCCCGCCCCGGATCAGAGGCCAGAGTCTGAGTGAGAGTAGTATGATAGCAGAATCAAGAACCAGTCCAGGGATATAAATCAAATACTCACCGCAGCCAATGAAGGCTTACTTCCAGCAATTCCAATGAAGGAAGGCCCTCAGCTTATAACACCAACCTGTTCAGCCACACTCATCTTGTAGATCACATTTCAAGAGTGCATTTCACAGTGGTGTGTGCATAGTCTCCCACCTCACCTGTGTGGGAAGGGTTGGGTTTGTGTGTCTTTCCCAGGGACTTGAAGCTCTTTCTTCTAACTCCTCTTCTGGAGAACTCAACTGGCTGTTAGACTTCTGTTCTGGATGTGGTATGTCTGTTTCACCATCTGAAGATGTACTCTCAAGAGTGGGCATGAGCAGGAGTAGCATGGAGTAGCAGACTCTTTTGCTCCCTCTGAATGTAGCTGCAATCCCATAGTATCTAAGAGAGGAAATGGATCTTCCCAGAAACAATGTATTGTTATGAGCTATTCCTGCTGTGATCCTAAATATGTTGGAGTGGATTGGTCTGGGGTAGGCAAGACCCATTAGCTTTACAAAAGATCTGCTCCTAATGTAAGTGAAAAATGATATCTGTATCTATGGAGAGAGAGAGAGAGAGAGAGAGCTGCCTACATTTTTGAACTGTTCTTGGGAATGTTGCTGTAGAGATATATTAGGATCTGCAACTCAAAACTGACCACTATACCATTGGTGAAGGGATGGTGGTATGGAACATGCTCTCTCAGTTATATTCCAGATTCCTAATAACAACAGCAAGCATTTCATTTCATTTATGAGAGACAGCAAGCATTTCATTTATGGAGCATATATCTTATAAATCAGCAAATTGTATTAAGTTCTTGTGCATGTATTTAATTCCTTTTCAAACTGTTTATTGGACAGCATTCCACATTCTTCTCTGTGGAAACTGTTAAGGTGCATGTATTCAACGGTGGCGAATAAACTTACAGTTTTATTACAAAATGCCACTGCTGCTACTGGCATGAGTAATTTGTGCACCTGCATTTTTAAAGTGTTTCAAAGTTTTCCCCCTTTGTGATTTCACTGGTTACACACATTATCTTCCCAGCTGCCACAATATGGTATTTGCAGTCTGTGTCATGTCAGCCCTTGTTATCTAGCAGCCCTTGTTTTCATAGCAAATAGCAACTGAAAGTGACAACAGCCCTCCCCAGGCAGGGGGGAAGAAGATAGTGTTATGTGGTGGCCCTGAGATGTGCTTTCTCTCCTCAGTCTAACATCTGGGATCTAGATTGTAAACCTCAAAAGGGGGTACAATTGAGGTATAAAGAAACAGACATTGTATCTAGAATTATGGTGAATGCAGTGGAGCTCTTTCTGCCCTTCTCTTTGCAACACACAGTATCTGCTAATTGGGTGATGGGTGTTAGGGACTGATCTTGCTGTATCCATTGATGATATTAAATGATGAAGCCTGAATACTTGGCATGATACTTTAGTTACATCATCACCTTTAGGAAGACAAAGTACCCCATGGGCATCACCTGCAGAAATACTTCCAGAATGGATAACGGAATTAAGAATTTCAAGTTACTTTAGGCTTAGTAAACCAATTTTTAATAGCAATTCCGCAGGTGCCCAAAGTCAACTCTGACTATAGAGTTTTAAAGGTTTTTATTTTTTTAAAATCCCTTGTGTTCTCTGTAATCTTCCTGAAATGTTCCTTGATTCTCTCAGAAGTATCCAATTGAAATGTCTAAAGTGTATAATTCCCAGTGATTCTATGTATTTGTACATCTTAAAGTCATATTATCATCTTAATGCTATCTAGTTCACAATTCTTCCCTTTACAGTGTGCCATAGAATAATTTTAAAAACGATCAGTATCTAATATTATATCAATTTGTTCATCAGAGACTATCTTCCAGGGTGTCAATCAAATTTCATTGGGTATTTAGTTATCTGCTACTGCAGAGACAGAAGCAAGGCTGATGAAATGGCCTTGCATGAAATCTTCATTTCTGGAAGCTCATTTTATTGTTTATTTTCTATAGAACTGCAATGATCAAACAGTGCAATGCTTTTTAAATGGCACTTCATTTCTGGAATGATCTGATTCATGCAGTCACATAGAAATCACGCTGAATGTAAGAATGTCTACTATGGCTAAATGATTGCAGTCATGGTGGCTTTTAGAGGCTCTTGTTTTTAGATCCCCTTCCCCCCCTCACACCATCAGGAATTGTACAGAACTTATGAAAGGAGGTGTGTTGTAAACATGGAGGCTGTTGTAAGATTCCCAGTTGGAAATGGCAACTACTATTGGTGTGTACACAAAAGGGAGAAGAAGGTCTTCCATGAGACAGGGATGCAGTTAAAGGGGAACAGATACACACACAAAAAGTGCATTACCCCTCCCCTACCCCATGATCCCCCCATTGCATTTTTTCCAGTCCTCAAATTTCTATCTTTGCAGTAACTTTGGATGAGCATTTAGAAATATAGTTTGAACATCCAAAGAAAAGGGAGCATGCAAAGTGTTAATAAAAGTCCTCCATTTTTCATATATATTTTGACTATGCAGAGTCCCCT
>CM034706.1:62706836-62727706 GCA_020142125.1 Phrynosoma platyrhinos | reverse complement strand
AAAAAAAGAAAATAGATTGTTCTTCAGAAACCAGGAAACTGCATTGTACATGGGTTGTAAGAGGTCAGATATGCAGAAATTATCTAAAGTGTATTTTACACAATTGATTATGGTGGAAGCCATGAGTGACATGAGTATATGCAGCAGGGACTTGCAGCCAATTAGGAGCTCCCTGCGGCATGTACCCAAAACACATATTTTCAAACACACGTTTTTAAGTACTGCAAGTTATATTTTTTAACCTCTACTGCACAAGTACCTGGTCATAATTCTACAGTGCAACCCTAAGGCACTTTACACTTAAGGCATGTTGGAATAATAGAATAGTCACATTGTTTGGGATATGACTTTAGAAAATGGCAATACTTTTCCATGGAATTGTAGATGTAACCTGCAGGGGAATGAGACATTTGCATATTCTTACGTTGTCAAAGACTGATTAGAGACAGACTACTAGAGGAAGCAAAGGCAAAATCTCATGATTATTCTGCCTTGTCCAAGGTACTTCTCCCTGTGCCCTGTTGATGTAGTATACCTTCAAATAATTTCTGACCTATGGTAACCCTAAAGTGAACCTATCACTGTTTTCTTGGGAAGATTTTTTTCAGAGGGGGTTGCCACTGCCTTCCTTTGAAACTAAGATTGTGTGACTTGTCCAAGTGGGTTTCCATGGCTGTGTGGGGATTTGAACCCTGATCTGCCAAGGTCCTAGTCTAACACTCAAAACACTACACTATGTTACACCTTATTGGATTGCATAGGAAGTGTCTTTGTTGTCATGCAAATGAATGTTACATTTCCTGGACTTTGAGAATCTCCCAGTTGCCACATGGCCAGAAGGAGGGGTGCCTTCCTGCAAGATATGCCCCTCCATACCATCTTAATTAAGAAGAGAAACAGCAAAATGCAGGCCTATGACTAACATCTTCATTTTTTTCCCCTCCTGTTTGGTTTGTAACATCTTGCCAGTGAAGCTTTGAAAGCTTGCAATACGTATATTGTACATTTTGGTTGGCCAATAAATGTATCACTGTTTGGTGGATTTTTGATTGGATATGTTACACCATGTTACAGTGGGCCCTTGGTATCCACTGGGGTTTGATTCCAGGGCCCCACATGGATACAAAAATCTGTAGATGCTCAAATCCCTTACATAAGTATCCCTTACATAAAATGCTAATTAAAGAAGAGAACTGCTAAGCCTGTATTCTAACAAAAGCAAAATAGGAGACAGGCTCCGTGTGCTGATAATCACTTCTTTATTTTCTTATTACTTTAAAAAGGCTTTTTAAAAGCCAAGTTGAGAAACACAACAAAAAGAGCAACAGGGTCCAAAAAGGCCCTTTAAAAAGGCTTTTTTTTTTTTTAAAGGAATAAGAAAATAAAGAGTTGACAATCTATCAGCACTGTCTCCCATTTTCCTTATATAAAATGGCAAAATCAAGCTTTGCTTTTTTTTAATTTTTCTAATAAATATATTTTCAAGTCATGGATGGTTGAATCCATGAGATGCAGAATCTGTGGATACAGAGGGGTGAGTGTATTCAGGAGTGACCCCAGAATATATGAGCACAGGAAAGTTACTTTCAAATCACCATTAGATCAGATGAGATTTTGGATAAATGACTAGTGGAAGATAGGAATAACAGAAATGAAAATAGATAATTAAATAGAGATAGTATTTAAGTAAAAGGCTTGACAGGGAAGTGTTTTGTACAAATATATGATTGAGGGAAGGAAGGGAGGATGGATGAGATTAAATTGTACAGCGCTCTAGAAATAAACTTTAATAATAATAATAATAATAATAATAATAATAATAAATATTTTTACATTATGACTTTTTATTGCATTATTATACTGTAAAGAAAATAATAAAAACTTAGTTGATTTTTTTAAAATGAAAGTTACTTTTGGATGACAATTCATAGAATCCTCTAGCTATTATGAGAATTTCTGGGAGGTGTAGTACAGAGGGGAGTTTTTACATATAGGGTCTTTGACCATCTATAAAGCCTTTCAAAGCTGCAAGGTGCTGCACCAAAGGGAGGGAGTAGGAAATAGGAAAGCTGATTCCCTCAAGCTTTCTTCTGCTTTATAGTTTTCAGGATCCAAACTACTGCTTTTTTGTTGTCATAGCTACCTGCAAAACTCAGCTTTTTTCATTGAAGGGAAACCTAAAAAAAGAAAAGAATAGAACAAGAGGAGACAAACATGAGAAATGTATAAATATAAATGTAGAGTTTGAAAACTGGAATTGGGCAGTTTTCAAACCACAGAGATTTTCACATCCACCAGTGATACAGCTCTTTAGTTTTTTTGTGGGATTTTCAGGCTCTGTGGCTGTGTTCTAGAAGAGTTTATTTCCGATGATTCACCAGCATCTGTGGCTGGCATCTTCAGAGAATGCTGGCATGGAGGTGAGTGGGAGATAGATAGATACACACACACACACACTGTGTGACCCTTGGTTGAGAGGATGTGATTTGCGTGCTAATCTTGTATTGTTCTATTGTTGAATGGCAAGGTCTCAGGATGGAAGGATACGTGAGAAAGATTAGTCTCTATTTAATTAGTGGTCCATTGTCTGCTGGAAAAACCCCTGCCCTTGGGTGAAGTTCATTTGCATGTGCTGAGTCTTGATTTTGGTGTTTTTCAGGACTGGTACCCAAACTTTGGACTTTATTGCATGGTTAATACAGTGTTTTATCTGAATTGAATTTAATTTTAAATTGGGCTGCATCTGGACCCTATCACAAAGATCTTGCCATCAAAATCACCACCTGAATGCAGCCCATCCCTGCTTCCAGGAGTGCTCCGGCAGCCATTTTTCAAGCTGGAAAACTCCTGGTTTTGAAAAGAGGTGCCTGGGAATGGGGATGAATCTGGGCTGCATTTAGTCAGCAATTTCGGCAGCAAAATCTTTGTGATAGAGTCCGGACGCTGCCCAGTTTAAAATTAAATTTGATTAGGTAAAATATTTTATTTTAGCTATGCGATAAGCCTCTTTGTTTATTCTCTTCTTTTTGAACCGCATCTGTCCTGATTCCATGGACGTTTTCACACAGGCGGCTCTAAAGCCGCCTGGAAGCCCCCTGGAAGCAATCAAGAGCCATTCCGGCGGCGAAAACAGCAGCCGCTGGAATGACTCCTGATTGCCTCCGGCAGCAGCCCCTGTAATTCCTTTTTAAAAAAGGAATTACCAAAACGGGGCTAAAGCCGGCTAGCGGCAGGGATGGCGCAGGGATTGCGCAAGATGGGGCGGGGCTTGCTGCGACGTCGTGTGAACACGACGAGCAAGACCCCGGAGTGAGGCAGGGATGGCGCAGGGATGGCGCTGGATGGGGCGGGGCTTGCTGCGACGTCGTGTGAACTTATCCTGCACAGAGCCGGAGTGGGGCCGGACGGAGGTAGGAATGACTCCGTTTAAAGCCCTGTGTGAAAACGTCCCATGTCACTAAAATATATTAATATCAAATACTGTTTGTGTAGATTATTTATAAGGCATTTGCTTCCTAGTAGTGCTTCTTAAAATGTGCAAGTTATAACTTGCCAAAAGCAAATGCTGCTCACTTCCTTGATGTTGCAAAGAAGAGAACAAGCCACTTGGCATGAGACACCCCTGCACAAATCAATAATGGAATCATTAAGCAGAGATATTATTTGTAAAGCACTTTAAAAAAATGTTGGAGACATGTTTATTCCACATTAACACTACGTTAAGTAAAATGATATAGAGATTATAAGGGTCTATTTTGTAAGTGGCGCATTGGGAGTCATACCCACTGGCCTGCTTGCTGTTGCATGCTGTTTCCTCATATGTTGTAAGGGTTTTGAATTACTATGAATATTTAGGGCCAGACAACATGTGATTCTCAGCTGCTTTTTATTTTACATATCTCAACTATTATTTTTTGTAACCAAAAGCAACCATATAGAATGAGAAAACTTGACTCAAGTGCCAACAGGTGGTTAACCGTTTCATTTCTGGCTATTTCCCCATTAAAATCAACTTCTGTCAGTTGCATTTCCACCTTCAACTGGAGTACAATAATAAAAATATTACTATAAATAAATAAATAAATAAATAAAGGTTCTGCAACAGTTAGGTCTACATCAAAAGCTGTATAGAAAAATGGAAATGGAATCTTTGCCAGGAGGAGTAAGATACTGAACTAACCTCCTCCCTCTGCATAGTCAGGTCCTTTTCTGTGAACATGAGTGACAGGCATGTTTTAGAGTCCAGAATATGTTATCTGTCATACATCTATAGTGCTGAGGAGATGGTTATTTGAGAACTTGCCCTGAAGATATGTGGTGGGCAGTTTATCAAGAAGCCTACAGATTGAGTATCCCTTATCCAGAATTCTGATATCTGAAATACTCCAAAATCCAAAATTGTACACAAAGGTTACTGAGACAGTAACACCTTTGCTTTCTTATGGTTCAACATACATAAATTTTGTTTCATGTACAAAATTATTTAAAATATTATGTGTATATGGTGTACACAAAACATATGTGTATATGGTGTACACAAAACATGTGTGTATATGGTGTATAAAATATTATGTGTATATGGTGTACACAAAACATACATGAACTTTATGTTTAGACTTGGGTCCCATCTTCCAGATATCTCATTATATATATGCAAATACTGGTATTCCTAAATCCAAAAAAAATATATATCCAAAACCCAAAACATTTCTGGTCTCAAGCATTTCAAATAAAGGAGACTTAACTTGTATACCCCATTGTACAGGAATGGCTGTAAGACTGTCCAAAATAGTTAACCTTCTGGAAATCAAGCCTTGTGAGTCATGGTTTAGGGATCTTTAGCTTGAAAAGGAGCAGATTGAGTCGTGACATAATAGCCATCTTTAACTATCTGGAAGGATGTCATGTAGAAGAGGAAGCAAGATTGTTTTTAGTTGCTCCAGAAAACAGGATATGAACCAATGGATTCAAATTGCAAGAACATTGGGAAGAACCTCATGATATTAAGAGCTGTTTGACAGAGCAAGTGGCTCCTTTTGAAAGTGGTAGGCTTGCCTTCTCTGTAGGTCTTTAAACAGAGGTTGGATGGCCATACCTCAGGAGGCTTTAGCTGTGTATTCTTGCATGGCAGGGCATTGGGCTACATGGCTCTAGTCTACTTCTCATTCTTCTACCTGGTTTGTGGACCTCAAAACATTACAGCCCCAAGTGGTGCAAAGCAGCTTGTCTAGAGGGAAACTTGTCTCCCTTCACTGCCTGTCTTTCTGTAGTTGGTGAAGACAATGTTGCTACAGTGGAAGCTAATAAGGCCTTGTTAGTGTTTTAACATCTTTATTTATAACTGTTTGTTTTACTCTTGATGTATTCTTATTGTTCGCTCATATAGATTGCATAGTTTGGCTGTTTTTTCTATGAGCTGCTTTCAGTAGACATCAGCACAGATAAGGAGGATAGACATAACTTAATTTAATAAATATATATAGTGGGTATCCTTTCTATCATGGACCAAAAAGCAGCAGAGTTCATGATGATTTTGGAGGCTTTTTTTAAAAATGGGGAGATAATCAAAGGGCAAAGGGTTAAAAAGCATGATCTTCTTATTATGGATCTGTTCTTCTGTGCATATATGCATGGTGACCAGTGTTGAAATATAACACTATGTGATTTTATTTGGATGAGCATCTTCTGATTTAATCTCTGAATATTTTTCAAGAGATGATAAATTATAATTCTGAAATGTGTTGGAGTGTTCACAATTCTGGTCAAAACAATTCTGGTAATCAGGCCTGGCATAAAATGATGAAAGACAGTTCACTTGATTATTCTCTCATGATACCGGGTGGCAAAGAAGCACACATTCTAAGCAAAACTGTTGAGGTATGTATCACCTTGCCATCTTTGAGCTGCAATGTTATAATGCTAAATTTCCTTGGTTTTTTTTCCTGGTTAAGGTAATCAGTCAACACCTGCACATTACAGTTACAGTGAACATCTGTGGTACATCGTGATGTCCCAGCGGTGTGAGACTGTTGAACAAAACATTCCATGTGCATGCTGCAACACCTAAGCACGAGTGTGAGATTTAAAGGTAATGTGGCAGTTTTAATGCAGAGCTTTCCTAGGTTTAAGTCTCGACCTTAATGGTATAACTTGCATTGACATTTTTTCATTTTGTTTTGACATCATAATTGAGTCTAATCTCCACAGACTTGCATTGCACTCTCACTTCAGATTGTTATCTTACAGTGTAGTTTTACCCTAAGAGCATTGTAGTGGCACTTTCTCCACAGCGTGCATTGAAATAATTTTACCATTGTAATATCACCTCACACTGGCTTCATAACAAGGTCTCCAAAGAGCTGCACTAAAATAATTTGGCCACTGTAATGACCTCACAATGTCATGAACCAATTGCCATTACAAACTCTAAATGAGCTTGAGAAGGAACTTCTGTGCTGGCTCATTAGCAATTGCATTCTGCTATGCCTAGCCTCTAATTTAAACCTTCCTTGCCCCATTACTAGATGACCACCGCTCCAAATTAGGGAAGCATGGTTCAGTGCAGTATTTATTAAGCACTTGTAGTGTTGCTAAGGCTTTGCTTATATTTGTCATTATAAATGGCCTGGAGAGAATAATGTTCTATGTCTAACTTTGCTTGAACTTTATTATGAGAAATGAGTGAGAAATGCCCACGCCTGGATGCTGTCTAGTCTTCTTCATGCCAGTTCAGATTCCAGCTTTGACTGTGGTGGACCTCATACAATGCCAAAGCATAGTTTCAGATGTATATATCATTAAATGGCATAAGGAATTGTACATATAAAGATATAAAGAGATGTCTAAAAATACAGAATTCTTGCATATATATCCACAATTACAAAAGAGTTAAAGCATATATAGAATCATAGAATTGGAAGAGAACCCAAGAGCCATCCAGTCCAACCCATCTGCCATGCAGGAACTCCCAATCAAAGCACTCCCGAGAGATGGCCATCCAGCCTCTGTTTAACAACCTCCAAAGAAGGAGACCCCACCACTCTCCAAGGGAGTGTGTTCCACTGTCGAACAGCTCTCACTGTCAGGAAGTTCCTCCTAATGTTGAGGTGGAATCTCTTTTCCTGTAGCTTGCATCCATTGCTATGGGTCATATTATCTGAGGCATCAGAAAACTTCATCCTCAATATGACACCCCCTCAAATATTTAAACAAGGCTGTCCTATCACCTCTTAACTGTCTCTTTTCCAGGCTAAAGCAAATGAAAACTAGGGCCAGATATGTCAACATAACATTCTAGTTTACGTGCAACATGAACAATAGTTATATAATAAATGCACAGGACAGCACTAAATACACATAAACTGGTATAGAACAGGCTTCCAAACCCATTCCCATTTCCTGTACAATCTTCTTCAAATGTCAATTTGCATGAAATTCAGACCAATTCTTGGCCATATGTTCTTCTGTGCATATATGCACAAATTTAATGTGAGTGTTTTAAAACATCTCTCTCTCTCTATGTCTCTCTCTTTCTCTCTGTGAGCGAGATTTTGTTTTTTAAAAATGCATATATCTGGTACATTCTAGTATGTGCTCATTAACATTGTAAGAAGCCTGTGTATCATTGTTGCTTTCTGTTCATCACATTGTGATAAGGCACTGATTTCCACCACTGATTTCTAATGTTTTCCTGTCAGTTCTGTACACTTTGTTTCATCTCTTTGAATTCTTCCAGATAATATATCATTGACTACTTAATTCCTCATCCCTTTTGAAGACTGACAGGTGGATTCATATTAATATTAATACTAATAATATTTCTAAGATATGAGATCTTTATTGTTGTTCTTGTGGCTGCTTCTGCTTCTTTTTTCTATTTCATTTCCCCACAAATCCAGCATGGATCTTAGTAGGCAAAATCCCACCAGTACTACGAACTGGTTTAGTGGTTCTCTTAGCAACAGATCAAGATATCCAACCCATTTATGCCAACTTCATTCTGTAACAAACATGTTTTAAAATGGCTATATGATGAATCTAATGCTCTGCAGAAGATCAGATAAACTTTTTTATTCATTTATACAATTTTTATCCATTTATCTTCTTTTCCTTCTTCCTTTTCTTTCTCCTTCACTGGTCTCTGTATTTTCTCCAGTGATGTTCTTTTGATGACATGAGAAATCACATGGGGGTTACTTTAATGAGTTGGGTGCTACTCCTGAGAAAGCGTTCATTATTTTAATTGAAGCCTTCATCACTGGCTGACTTCCAAGTGGCCTACCAGATGTCTCTCTTTTCACAATGGTCGAAACAGATTATAATGTTCTTGTTCATTTTTCCTTTCCTGACAGCCTATTTTCAAAAAGGTGCCAGACTTTTAAGGAACCATCTTCAAAAGCTAGAGGGCCATGTCTATTTAGAGCAGTATGCCAATGATGAAGGGACGTGTCACAAAAAACTGGATACTTGTACTTGTGAAAGGAAGTGCTTAGATTAGCAATTAATGACCAATTACATAGGAATTGTTTGATTGCTAGATACCTAATTTATGACAAACCGACCAAGATCAAATGTGTATTTCAAGGTTTTATAAACCATGATTTATGAAGTCATCAATGAATGTTGAAGCTAAAATTTTCCCCAGCCCCTCTGAAGCATGTACTGCCTCAGAAATATTTCAGACTCATATGAAGTTAGTGCACTCTACCCAGGAACAATTGAACTGGGCAACAATAACAGTGTGAATGCCAGTGACCAAGGCACAGAACAGATGGGCCAAAAGAAGCAGCTCCAGGCTTCTTTGGGGGTGTGGCATTTACATGACACATGCCCTCAAAGTGGCCTGAAGCCACTCCAGCTCTGGTCCTTTGGACTGGAGCAAATAGGAGCTAGGATAATCTGGCTCCTGGCAGCATGGCTTGGGTCCGGTGGTGGTGGCTTGCTTTTGGAGCAGGCCATATGGTAACTGCAGACCCAATCCACTTGTAGCCAGAGCAGCTCCTTCCTGCCTGTCTGCTCCAGGCCTAAGATATCATAATGAATCAAGGATCTGATCCTGGCTTATTTCCTGCCAATTTTGTTTGCTTCCATACATGGAATGGATAGGAATGCCATCAGGGGTATAGCAACAGGTGGGGAAAATGAGGGTATTTCTCCGTCCAAATAAAAATTCTGTTCCTCCAAATAAAATTTCCCTGTAGTCCCAAATGTCTAGCATTGCAAAACATCTATTGAACATGAAGTTGAAGGCTTTCATGGCTGGCATCCATAGTTTTTTTGTGGGTTTTTCAGCTATGTGGCCATGTTCTAGTTTATTCCTGGTGTATTTTGAGATGCCAGCCACAGATGCTGGCAAAACCTCAGGAATAAACTCTTCTAGAACATGGGCACATAGCCTGAAAACCCACAAAAAAAAAATATTTTGAATCTTTAGAAACAGAGTTTAGGCATCCAAAGAAAAGGGGCAGGCAAAGTTACCAAGGGGGTGTGAACTCAGTCCTGCATCCTTCCAAGGTCGCTAAAATGAATACCCAACTGTTGGGGGGCAATGAGCTTACAGTTGTAAACTGCTTGGAAACCCCATAGCGCAGTATGAAGCGGTATATAAATGAAGCTTTGCTGAGTGTGAAGGATTGTCAGTGTTTCACTTTCTGCAAGGCCAGGAGTTTGGGAAAGAAAAAATTCATGGAGTAGGAAGGCAGAATTCTTATGGGGGGGCAATACTCTCATCCCCACCACAATAAAAATTCTGTCTTCCCACTCCATGAAATTTTAGTAAGTATGTGTATATATATGTTTGATGCATGTTTATTTTATTTATAATCCAGCTTTCTCCTAAAAACATGACAGCTCATATTAAATAAAATGAATTTCTATAAAATAAAACAAATACAGTTAAAACATAAAATGAATACAAGCACAAACTTTTTTTAAAAAAAGTACAAGGCAAAACACACCAGTAAGAGAGAGAGAAAAAAAGTAAAACCCAGGCAATTAAAAACCTCTACCACAACAACTAGGTTCAGTTGCCAAAACCCAGCATGGTAGGAGGAGAAAAGTGAGGGAACTAGTTTAGTCCTAGCTTCCTGTATGAGAGATTTGCAGAGCCTGGGAGCAAAAATATCAGCTTGCTTTTGCTGTAATATTCACTCATCCACTGCAGCTAATCTGCTGCCCCATGTTAGCTCCTCAGTCATAGTCAAGGAGAGGGAGAAGGAGATAGATTGGCCTGTCTCTCTTCTGCTCCAGCTAGGTCAGTCTCTTATGTCTGTCCAAACTCATATCTTCAGAATATAGGTGATGCTGGCTAAGGGGTTCTGAGAATTGTAGTCCACAATTGTTTCCAATGTCTCTGTGTTAGTATGCATGTGCATGTGCACACACATGAGTACAGAATCATAAAATCATAGAATCATAGTGTTGGAAGATACATCCAGTCCAACCCCCTGCCATGCAGGAAGACACAACTAAAGCACTCCCAGCAGATGGCCATCCAGCCTCTGCTCAGGACAGAACCCTCTGGCACCCCACTAGTCACCTAGTCACTTTTCTCCAGGATGAAGAGGAACCATTGGTGAGCACCCATTTGATACATATGGTACCTCCTGAAAACACGGTAAGAATAGGTGGAGGGGGTACCAGGGCCATGCAAGGTAGGGATGTGAATCTTTGCAAATTTTGTTCTCATGTTGCAAGAATAAACAATTTAACATTTTTTCTGCTGCATATTTTTAAGGAATACTTGCAGTTAAGGATTTATTCTGTGAAAAATTCACACACGGGATTTTGCTCAGAAAAGAAAAGTTTATGTGCAGAAATGTTTTCTCAGGGCAGAAAAGTCATTTTCGTTACAAGAAACTTATTGGCAGAAAATATCATTGTACCATTTTCTGCACACACAGACATGTGTGCGCACACACACACACAACATGTACATTTTTTTGTGCAAAATAAATCCTAGGGTTCATTCACACTACACAATTTTAACACTCTGATTCTACATTAACTGTCATGGTTGCATCCCATGGAATCCTGGGGTTTGTAGTTTGGTGAGGCAATAGAGGCTTGGGTATCGACAGGGGTAGTGTGGCCCTGCTGGTGCTCTTGGACCTCTCAGTGGCCTTTGATACAATAGACCACTCCATCCTCTTGGATTGCCTGAGAGAGTTAGGAATTGGAGGCACTGCTTTGCAGTGGTTCCGTTCCTTCCTCTCAGGCAGATCCCAGAGGGTGAGGCTCGGGGACAGTTGCTCTTCTAAAATAGAGCTTAATTGTGGCGTTCCTCATGGTGCCATCTTGTCCCTGATGCTATTTAACATTTACATGAAGCTGCTGGGAGAGATCATTCGGAGGCATGGAGCACGGTGTCTTCAGTATGCTGATGACATCCAGATATACCTCTCCATGACCAGATCGTCTGCCCAGACCTCAGATGGCATCTCTCCTCTCAATGATTGTCTTAGGGCGGTAATGGATTGGATGAGGAAAAACAGATTGAGACTGAATCCAGACAAAACAGAGGTACTAACAGTGATGGGCCCGAAACCAGGCTTGAGTCCTGGATGGAGTCACACTTTCCTCCAAGGACTGTGTTAGCAGTCTGGGTGTACTCCTAGATTTGTCGCTTCACATGACTAGTCAGGTGAATGCGACATTCAAGAGTGCCTGCTATCAGCTTTGGCTTATACGCCAGCTGCACCCTTTCCTGGAGACTAGGGACCTGGAAACTGTGGTACACGCTCTGGTAACCTCATGTTTGGATTTCTGTAACATGCTCTACATGGGGCTACCCTTGTGCCTAACCTGAAAACTCCAATTGGTTCAAAATTATGGCAGCCAGGTTGCTCACTGGTGTATCAAGGAGAGAGCATATCACACCAATGTTGAAATCTCTCCACTGGCTGCCAATTAGTTTCCGGGCACAGTACAAGGTGTTGGTTTTGACCTTTAAAGCCCTACATGGCTTGGGTCCATCTTATCTTCGGGACCGCCTCTTCCCATATGACCCCCCCATGCACTTTGGTCCTCTGGGAGGAATCTGCTGCAGCCTATGAAGACTAGGCTTTCGCAGACCTCCCAGAGGGCCTTTTCTGCGACCGCTCCCAAACTGTGGAATGGCCTGCTGGACAAAATCCGTCTGATTACTACTCTTGCTGCCTTTAAAAAGGCAGTAAAGATGGATCTCTTCTGATAGGCCTTCCCGGAGTAATTTCCCAGTTCTTTCCCTTCCTTTAGATTGTTTGGCCTGTTAATTCACTCCCTTACCCCCAGCTGCTACTGTTTTTGTTTTATTTTTATGATTTTATTGCTTGAAGCTATTCTAATACTATTCTAGTTTATTTTTAAGGGGTGGGAGGGTTAGGGTGGGGTATTTGGAGATGTGTTTTACTCTTGTATTGTTTTAACCTGTTGTACGCTGCCCCGGTTGCTTTGCAGAGGGGCGGGTTAGAAATAAAATTTCTTCTTCTTCTTCTTCTTCTTCTTCTTCTTCTTCTTCTTCTTCTTCTTCTTCTTCAATATCACCCCAACTATTTGTGTGTGTCCAGCATTTTCCTTTTCAGGGTTTCATGATATTTCTGAATCTTCCTTTCTCATCTAGGACTTGAACATTTACAAATATTCTTTCCATCCCTAATACAAGTTGATCTTGCTCACTGCTAGCATCTTGTGCTGCCTCATCTCCACATGGCCACATGGCCTTCCTAATTACATCATCATTTGATGGTTTCCCAACGTTTATTCAAATTGGGTTCCCATTCTAAAACTGGACATGCCTAGGCTTAGGTACTGGCTGGAAGAACTTTGAAATAAAATATGATGGTATTTTTGCACCATCCTTTTGACTTTGATCCCATCCATTAGTGGGAATATATATAATCAGATTGTGCAGAATAAGTCCCAGGGTTCATTCATGCTATATATATGAGAGAGAGAATCCTGAGAGTTGTAATTTGGTGAGGCCCTTAGAATTCTGACCTAGAGAGCTCTAGTCCATGCCTCTGAACTCTCTAGAAGAGAATTCTTAGTAGGACTGGAACTATGACGAAGTGGTACCAAACTGTGTTGTGGTGATTTCTTTAAGTAAATGGTAATATTCATTAAGCCTTGTCCAGTAACAAAGTGGAAATGTGTTTTAGTGTAATAGGATGGTTCATGAAGACATAGTTGGGGGATAGAAATGAGTTATTTAAACTCAGATGAGGGAGCAAATGAGTGTTCTCTAACTCTTTTTGTAGCAAGAAGTGAGTCAGTACTGGAACTGATACAGAAAGGGGTATAAGGACTGAATTGCTTTCTGCAGTAAATCATACATTGCTACAGGTTTCTCTAGAAATCTATTGAAGAACAAGAAATTCTGGAATCTTAATGCTTTGAACATCCGTCTGAGGCTCATATGTAAATTCTATATGACAGAACTGCCCAAAGTCTCCAGTGACCTCCATAGGATTGAGCTACATATTGGGTGTACTGTCAGTGACAGATTCAGGTATGGACCTGGACCAATGTGTGAAATGATTCATTAGAACTTCAAGAATATAAATATTTTATTGCTTTTATATATTAATTAAAATATTTATACCTCACCCTATATCAAGATCTCAGGGTGGTTTACAAATAGCATTAAACCAGGTTAAACAGGTTAAAAACTGTATGATAATTTAGAAGGAAAGAACAGGCGAAACCACCTCTGAGTATTCCTTGCCTAAGAAAAGCTTGTGAAATTCATGGGGTCTCTATAAGTCAACAGGTGACTTGAAGGCAAACACATACACACAATTCAAATAAGATTAAAACATACTAAACAACATAATTAATTTAATGAAATACAAGGGGGCAGGGCAAATCAGGCTCCAGTGGTAATTCTGACTTAGTATATCAAACTGTGAGATATTTAACTTATATTTTTATACTGGATTATGCATGGCATGTACATGTCTGCCATTAGAACATCTGTGCTCAGGCACCAGAATGTCATGGGCACATTCTAGAATATGTAGTGTTGTTCTTAGTAAAAGAATAGGGGTATACTTCAAAAGAGATGCTTCTGCTGGGTAACAGATAATTCAAAATGAAATTTTGATTCCATAAATGGGGCTCACAACAGAATTGTACCTTTTCAGCAAAAGGGAGCCCTGCTGCCATTTAATATAAAAATAGCATGTTCATTGTATTAAGTTGAGGTATTTCACAGGAGGAGGTGGCCCTTAATTGTATGAATAGTTGTGTGGGTATAAAGACCCTTGTACTGATGATTTATCTGAAAGTTCTGGGTATATTAACTTTTGCTAAGAGCAGAGACTAAAAACTTTATGGGGAATGCTACATACACTCCAAAGACCAACAAGAGAATTTAAGTTAGATGTGATTAGTATGAAGAAAGTTACATTTATTAGACTCTTATGTATAATTGATCATATGAAAGGCCTTTTGTAACTATAAAAGAGACAGCACATTAAATTGTTTTACCCTGAGGATTACACAAATTTGTGGATATTGGATTGAAACACCAGCCTATTGGTTTCATTGCTATGGTAAATCATTAAGATGTTCTATTTTGATCATAAATCTTGGTATCTGTTTATTGTGAATCAAAAAGCTCCTCCCAGCCTTTTGCTTTGCTTCATCTGTCAGAGGCAACCCAAGTACAATCTGGTAGCAAAAGCATTAATTTCTATTAATAGAGAGTGCCTCTGTCCATATAAAATGCATGACACATAATTTTATATTATTCTAAACATGGAGAATTATAGCTGAGAGGCTTGTCATTTATCACAGAAGAGGGTATTGGGTTTTGGAGATGAGGGGAAGCATCCTGGGTTGATAAGGTGATTCATAGTTTGTGGTAGTTCATCGAGGAATGATTTAGCCATGGCTGTTGTGCTGAAGAAGTATAGATTGGGGATGCTATAAAGCTGATCAAGATTGGCAGTGAGGTGAGAGAAATATCTGGAGATCTCTTTCTTTCTCATTGCCAATTTGATCAACTGTAATTCAAAGAAACATTTGGTTTTACAAGTGAGAAAATGTCACAGAAAACATTCTGCTAGCATGAACACTCCAAAGCAGAAGTCTTAAGTATGATTACAGCAGATTGTGTGGATTGGATATTAGCAAATGTGTTTAGGAATTGGGCAAAGCATTGCTCATATGTAAAGGCAAAAGGTAAAGGTATTCCCCATTGACAAGATTGTCAAGTCGTGTCTGACTGTAGGGAGTGGTGCTAATCTCCGTTACTAAACCGAAGAGCCAGCGTTGTCAGAGACTACTCTGTGATCATGTGGCCAGCATGATTGCACAGTATACTGTTTACCTTCCCACCAAAGTGGCACCTATTTATTTGCTTGCATTTGCCTGCTTTCAAATTGCTAGGTTGGCAGAAGCTAGGTTGGCAGAAGCTGGGACTGGGAGCTCACCCATCATACAGCACCCAGACCTCGAACTGCCTACCTGCTGATCTTGCAATCAGCAGAGTCATTGTCTTAACCACTTGAGCCAGAATCACTGGGTGCTTTTATGAATTAATCTAAACATCAGACCTGTACAACCGTATTATGTGCCTTTGCTCTGTGTACAGGAGGCATGTGCCATACCATGGCATTGGAACAGGGAGAAGGAGAAATAATTTGTACAGAATTGAGCCAGCTATGTTTTACAATCCTTTATGCCTGCTAGGTATCTTCCACAATGGAAGGAAGAGTCAAATAGCAGGATGATTTTCCTGTATAAAAGAATTGGAGCAGGGTTAGGAATCATGCTGTTGAGGATTGTGGAAGATAGTAATGGTTCTCTCAAGTAGAGTAATTGAATTAGCAAGGCAGATGCTGAACAGCAACCAGTCTCATGCACTTCCACCCACGTTAGGTCAAGTAGAGAAAAGAAATAACACTACCCTTTTTTGTTAAACATATAAAAGTTGCTTTACAATAAACTTTGAGCAGAAAGTTGTTTGTATTTGTTCTGAACTTGATGCCACACTTATTGAAGAGTCTAGGGAGTTGTCCAGCACCATGAATAAATTTTCTTGACCAGTTTTCATTTTTTTAATACTGAATGGTTCTATGTTTTGGGGAGTTTTCTCAGTTGCAGTGATTTCTGTTGAAGGTCTCTGAAGAAGGCTTTTTCTCATAGAGACCAAAATTTGTACTTGGGACAGCTATGCCTGAGGAAGTATCCTCTCTCTAAGCTTGCCTGAGTATTGAGATCTATTGGAGGGGCCCTCCTCTGCATTCTATCAGTAGGGGAAATACATTGTTGGAGAACATCAGAGAGGGTCTTTCTTGCAATGACACCCCAGGTGTGGAATTCCCTCTTTTTGGAGGCCCAATAGGAACCAACGTTAGAATCTTTTTGGCACCAAGTTTAAACTTGGCTTTTTATTAAAGCCTTCAGGCCAAACTGATTTCATCCAGGCTACATATGTTTTATAGTTATATTATTCAAAATTGATTTAACTGGTTTCAAATTTATGTTTGTAATTGAAAACTATTTAATATATAATTAGTATTTTAAACTTTTGCAATTTTTTAAAAGTTGATTTTATTGTAAGTCACCTTGAGATCTTTGGATAAAAGGTATAAATACTTTGGATAAAGGGTATAAATATTTTGATAAAAAATTCAATCAATCAGTCAATCAATCAATAAAACTGGTTTATAATCAAATACATGATCTAATGGAAGAGGGAGGAAAGAAAAGAAATATAAATCCATATACCTCACCCTTTTCCCAAGACTTCTCAATACCCAAGGGAACGTAAAGAATATTAAATCCAGAACAAATGTAAAAAGTACAAAAACATTGGTAAAATATATATAAACAATTGTTAGAATCCTATATTATCCTTTACTTAATGTAACTTTAAGTATACGGTACTTAGCTAAGTAGCAGAGATGTGAAGAAACCCTATTGGTGAATTGTGAAGAGGCGTAATGGGACAATGGCAAGAGTGCCCCTTGTACATTAGTGCTTGATGCATGTTAGGACTGATGCACATTGGTTCCGTTGTGCAACAGTCCCTTTGCTGCTATGTAGTAATGTAATAACAGCCTTCTGCTCGATACAGACCTTGCAGAACTGCCCAGTTCTGATTCCCATATACACAAGTTCATTTATAAAGACCTAACTTCCATATAAGATTCCAGCTGTTATTTTAAACAATTAAAACTTCTATAGAATTAAAATAATTTAAAATTAATGGGAACATAGGATGTAAAGAACAATAAAACATTGTTTCATTAAAAGCTCATTATAGTCAATTCCCAAAAGCCTGTTAGAATAAGAACATTTTACTGTCTGGCATGGTGATTATTCTTTATGGAGAGCAGAGCAATGGGTATGGTGTAAAGAAAGCTGGACATTTGAAAGTTTGGGATTGAATGCTAGTGATTAGATTTGAATCCCTGTTTTCCAGACTACTTAACCTGGGTGTTGATAAGACAGAATGAGATAAATCCATCTGTGCCATTTGATAATTGAAGGAAGAAGGATGAGATACAAACAAAATTGGATTGCCAATTGAATTGAGGGGTGCGGGTGAGAATTGTGGAGCATAGTCCAAGCCTGTTCTGTGCCTGGAATCACAGCTTCAACAAATCACTTGGTGAAACTTTGTGGCACAGAAATGAGCAAGATTGCCTGCTAATGCCTGCATTCCAAGATGGTGCTAAAAGCACAAGGGCAAGGCTTGTAAAACAGCTGCCAGCTCTAAAATTGTGCTGCATTAATAAATCCAGTTGACTACTTAAACTGTCTATTTGAAAAAGAGAAAAAGAGGGGGCCATAGGATACTTGAGGAAGGATTCAGGGCAGGGCAGTTGGACAACTGGTACAGGAGAATAAATGGAAAGGCAAACAAATAGTGATGGTGATTTGATTAGAAAAGAACAGCAGGTTTTAGAAAACTATCACTTAACAGGCACTGCCCAGTAAATGAATCTAGGTTAGCCATTTTAGGATGGCATGGCATGGCATGGTATGGAGGAGGCTGCTTGCTTGTGTTAGAGATGCCCATATCCAGGGCTGAGGGTTCACAAAACAGGTCTGATGAAATGTCATAGAATTCCTCTGCAGTCCAACTTGTATATTTCACCCAGTACTGTTGATGTTAGTGACAAAAGACTGCTGTTTCTCTTAAAGCCAAAAAATACAGCAGCAGCAGCAGCAGCCCTCAAAGGATCTCTGTCACATGATTACTTTATTGCTCTACCTTTGTACACAGTAAGTTGCCACTTAGCTTCAGTTGGTGTTCTTGACTGACATTGTTATTTGGTGCATTTCAGAACTGCTTTGTAGTTAGCTTGAGAAATTGAGAGTACATATGTGGTTAAAAATGGGGAAGGGGGAGGGAGCTGCAGAAGAGGTGAAAAGATGATGCTGTGTTCCCATTAATGCCTCTGCCATGCTCTCCATTTTCCCTTTGTCTCATTCCTTAGCTTTTCTGCTTAGACGTAAAGTCTTCTTTGGTTGGAGAGTTGAAACCAGTAAGAAAGAATGAGCCTGGAAATGCTCTAATGGCCTGAGCGCAAGAGAGAACGAGAGAGCGCTTACCACAGTATTATTTATTTAAATTTATAGCCCAACATATGCTGAACACTTGGAGTAGGTCACAAATAAAAAAGTCATAAATAAAACAGGGATAAAAATCCAAGCACAAAAATACATTAATGCTCACAGATTGCTCTGTTTGGAAATGGGGAGAAATGTTTTACCTGGTTAAGTTGTTTAGCCATGCTGTAATAATTTTGCTTCCTCTGGGTGTTTGGCTTCCTGGTTTCTTTGCTTTTCAGATTGTGTGATAATGGTTCAACCCCCCCCCCCCCGCCATTATACAAGTATCCAATGGTGTAGTGATCCTTCTTCCTACTTTAGTACTAAGAGTTCCTCAGGATGACTTGGGAACTATTGGGCTGTGTCGCAGTAGAGACCATATCGAGGACCATACACATCGTTCTTTTTCAGTTTGGGTGTTTTTGTAAACTTAGGCTGCATCTACACTGAAGAAGTAATGCAAGTTGACAACTGCTTTAACTGCCATGGTTCAATACTTTGGAATTCTGAGCTTTGTAGTTTTGTGAGATATTAGCCTTCTCCATCAGAGAGCTCTGGTGCCACAACAAACTACAAATCTCAGGATTCCATGGGATGGAGCCACGACAAATAAAACCATGTCAAACTGCATTACCTCTGCAGTGGGCAGCAGCATTAGGAGTAAGTTGGGCCAGCCCAAAACATTTTGTTGCCTTAAGTAAAGCTGCCACTACCTTCCCACTCTATGTATAGATGTTGTCAGGATTAGCAGTTGAATTTTACTTCAACGGTGGTGATGGGATAGTATCTTCTTCTGTAACTGAGAAAGTGGGCTAATAGAAGGAATCAGAATTGATTGCAAGAGATAGGACGTTATCACACGGGGGAAATCTGCTGGTTAATCCACACAAATCCCAAACAGAAACTGGATTTGTGCCTCACGATTTCACACGACGTTGCACAGAAACTGGACAGAAACTGAACAGAAACTGGTGTTATCCGAGATCTTTTTAAATTTGGTAGTTTTGAGGAAATGCATTTGTGAAATTACAGTAATTTTGCATTTACCGTAATGTGAAAAGCAAATGCACAATTGGGAACCTGCTTTTTCCCATGGTTCCACAGCGAGCATTCCTCTATCTGCACACGTGCAAGAAGATAATTTCTAGTACATTTACGGGCTTTTCTCACTTATGTGTGAACGTTAAATGCGGTGTTAGCATGAGCTTACTGTAATTTCGCAATTAAGGTAATTACATGTGAAAGCCATTTGCGGAATCAAGGTTTATTTTCAGAATGCCTCATTTCCATTTTATTATCACTTTCTGGCCCACGTGTGATAACGTCCATAGATAGCTCCACCTTTGAATAGTGAGGAGTTTCCAGCAAGTCATTAGGAAAGGCTGGGGGGTGCTGCTGTTCCTCAGCGCCTGGTACTTGAGGGGTTGCCTCACTCTGCCTAATGGTAGGTTTGGGCAGTGAAATTCAAAGAGCTAGAATGCACCTTATGCCTCCAAAGCTTTCAGACCTGGTTCTGAGCCTGCCTATCCACATATGCCAGGAGTAGGCAGAATGCATCCCCCGAGCCCTTCTTTGCAGCCCTCCTAGTGCTTCTGTAAGGAGTCAAATGAAGTATCACTTAATTGTGTCACACCCAGTTGACGCCTAACCCGAAGTGGAATTTTTAAAAATTGACTTTGCAAGTTGTTGCTGATATTGCATGGCAAACAGCAAAATTAGCTAAAGGAAGTAGGAAAAGGAACTAAACGTGCTATAATCAAGTGGCCAATATCATTGAGATCCTGCATCATAGAGTCATAGAATCATAGAATCATAGAGTTGGAAGAGACCGCATGGGCCATCCAGTCCAACCCCCTGCCATGCAGGAAATCCAAATCAAAACATCCCCAACAGATGGCCATCCAGCCTCTGCTTAAAGACCTCCAAGGAAGGAGAATCCACTACACTCCGAGGGAGTGTGTTCCACTGTCGAACAGCCCTTACTGTCAGGAAGTTCTTCCTAATGTTGAGGTGGAAACTCTTTTCCTGTAGCTTCAGTCCATTGTTCCGGGTCCTGTTCTCTCGAGCAGCAGAAAACAAGCTTGCTCCCTCCTCAATATGACATCCTTTCAAATATTTAAACAGGGCTATCATATCACCTCTTAACCTTCATTAGGTGGAAGTGACCATGTTCTCCTGGAGTTTGTTATACAATGGAAAGGAGAAGCCAGGCAGAGTCAGACACGTGTCCTAGACTTTAGGAGAGCAGATTTCAGTAAACTTGGAGAAGTATTGACGGTGATCCCGTGGTCAGAAATACTAAAAGGGAAGGGAGTTCAGGATGG
>CM034706.1:62662246-62672314 GCA_020142125.1 Phrynosoma platyrhinos | reverse complement strand
AAGTCACCTGTTGATTTATTGTGACCCCATAAATTTCACAGAGTTTTGTTAGGCAAAGAGTATGCAGGGGTGGTTTGTCATTGCTTTCCTGTGAAGTGTAGCCAAAAGAACCTAGCATTCTTGGTGGTCCTCATCCAAGTACCAACCAGGCCTGATCTTGCTTAGCTTCCAAGATCTGACAAAATTATTAGCTTCACTAGATATTTAGGCTCACTAGTTTTGCAGCAGGGTGATAAAAATGTAGTCTGAACAGTGAAGAATTCTGTGAGCTGCAGAATCTATTCCTAATGCCAAGAAGATGCACTCAGTCTTTGTTCTGTCTGTGTAATAAATGGCTGCAGAGCAAAAACCATCTGTAGGTTTTTGTGGGTTTTTCGGGCTGTGAGGCCATGTTCTAGAAGAATGTATTTCTGAAATTTCACCTGCATCAATGGCTGGCATCTTTCTCTGAAGGTGCCAGCCACAGATGTAGGTGAAACGTCAGGAATACATTCTTCTAGAACATGGCCTCACAGCCTGAAAAACCCACAAAAACCTATGGATGCTGGCCATGCAAGCCTTCAACTTCACAAATGCCATCTGTTTCTTCAGCAGAGCCATTGGTTTGGAACTAGACTAGTGTGAGTGGAATTCTGCTTGTGCATTTGGGCTTTCCTATTTTCTTTTCCTACAACAAGAAATCCTCAAGAAGATAACATCACTCCCTACAATAAGGAGCCAATTCAGAATGGTGTAGGATGTTGTAGGCGCCTTCAGCATAGAAGAGAAATAGGCAGAAATGGGAGAAGTCTTTTGTGTTTGAGTGGAAACATCTATTCATGGAAGGGACTCTCTCAATCCAAGCCATTTTTAAATGGTATTTGTATGAAATAATTCAGTACTTATTAGATTGAAGTTTGTCAAATTAATTCTGTAAAGGTATTGGTAATTGGTATGTATTCTTGTTGAAAAGGAAGGGTTTTGAAAGAATTGTCCAGGTATGCTGAACAGATAATGTGTATCCCTGACACCTCTTAGGTACTCTGAATAATATAACCAACTACACCATCAATGCCTGATTACCTCAAAGCATTTTAGTTAAAAACTCTGCTTTAAAGGTAACAAGTCAGGCAGATTGATGCTGAGATGGCTCATATTGACAGCAACATGGAGATGCACTGTCTCAGTGGGAACCCTCAGGTGCATTATGCCTGAGGCTCAGCCACATTACCTACTGAAGCACAAATGTGCAGCAGGTTCACAATCATGGACACACTTTGCATAAAGTCTCCATGTCCTGAGAGGGTTTCTCTTGGGTGCTTGGGTTCTGAGAACCTAAGCAAGCATATAGGAAAAGAACTGTTGGAGCAGACTAAAGGTCCATCACATTGTGGGGAAGAAAAAGCCTTTTTTGGACTACAGTTCTCAATACTGTTGGGAGCTGTAGTCCAATTTACTGATTTTTCCAAGCACTGTAGCATCTGACAGCTAACCACAGGCAGGAAGGTCATCGTTTCCCAGAAACTGGCACTTGGATGAATAGACCAAAATCTGTGTGTAGCTCTTCCTGCACAGATCTCTGTCCTCCCACTGTCTGGCAGCTGCCAAGCCTCTGGGGGAGGGGTGTGTTTCTCTGGTTGCTGTTGCTTACCTGTAGGAAGGCATGGAGGAAAATGCAGACCATGGAGGAGCAGCTTGACTCAGGTCAGTTGGGAGGGAAGAGAAATGAGAAATTGTGGATTAAGTGCTTTTGCCTTTTCCTTCCCTTTGGGGTCCAGAGCAGCTGGATCTTCATTCCCCTTCCCTGCTATTTCCACCAGTATGCAACAGCAGGAGGCAGAACCCCTCCTGGTGTTTCACAGCCACTGAGGAGTGGTAGGTTTGAGGATGGGCTGTGAAAGCAAGAGAGGTACTCTCTTTTGCCCCAAGCAAAGGGGGACTAATGCAAGCTTAAGATGCACTTATGTGTGTATGGGTTATTAACATGATACTGGGCATAATACATGTACAAGCACTAATTGTTGTGGCTCCTTCCTGCATTACCTCTGCATTGAGGTGGCCATGGGTGAGTGTGTGTGCTTTGTCTGTCTATCTGTTCTCTCTCTGTCTCATGTAATGCTGAACTTCATTCTCGCCATTATTCATCATCTGTGCATAGGAGAAGAAAGTGCCTATGGGCCCTATAAAGGTAGTTCATCAACTGTGCATTAAGGTTGCACTCCAAAGCATACTCATTAGGGAGGAAATAATGCTGAAGTCACTGGGACTTGTTTCTGAATAAAGATAGGATCACAAAAACCTGACATCTAGTCCATCTAGCTTAGTCTGTACTGCATATTAGCTGCTCGTCAGAGTCTCAGACAGGACAGAGGAGGGGCCTTCCACATGTAATGTGTGCGCTCTAAACCCTGAGCAATGGATCTTGTCCAAGGGCTGGTAGAATATCAGGGAAATAAATGTTCCAGTGTTCAAACTTCTCATGTACCCATTGAAAGGGAAAATGAGGAAAACCAATGCAGGAGAAGGACACTTGAAGAGTGGGAATTATACAGCCCTCCAGATGCTGTGGGACTGCAGCTTCTTTGACATTCCACATCATTAGGTTTTGGGAACTAGAATAGGTATAAATAAACCTTCCATATCCATGGATTATTTATCTGTGGATTCAAGCATCCACAGCTTGAAAATATTCAAGAAAAGTATAAATTCCAAATAGCAAACCTTGATTTTGTCACTGTAGATAAGGGACATCATTTTACTATACCATTAAATATAAAGGGACTTGAGCATCCCTGGAATTTGGTATCCATGGGAAGTCCTGGCACCAAATCCCAGTGGATAACAAGGGTCCAGTGTATTTTGTAGAAAAGATGGGATGCAAATATTAATTAAAGTTTATGGAGGGTAGACATATCCTTGGGAAAAGTTACCTGACATTCTACATTGTCTATTTAAGGTAGGGCTGGAGAACATGTGACCCTTTAGGACTCCAGCTCCCATCATCATTCATCAATGGCTCTACTGGCCAGGACTACTGGAAGCTACAGCCCAACATTTTCTGGACAATCACATGATTCCTACCCTTGTTTTGGATGCTGGAAGCAAGGTATTTATTGTTGCAGGCTAAGGGAATCTTTCCTTACTCAGAGTTCTCCCTTGGCTTCCCTTAGAATACAGTCAAAGATTAACGCGTAGTTATAAGTCTACACTAAATTCCAAATAATCTCTTGGCACTCATGGTGCATGGATCAAGAGGATTTATTTATGAAGGCTCATGGAATATTAGCCATGGGCCTGTCTGTAAACAGACAGTGCAACACCCCTTTAGACCCTATCTGTTGCCAGCTCTTATCTTTCTCTTCCTGTTGAAAATGGGAAGTGGGCCCTGTTTTTTGTAAGGATTAAGAAGCTAAGGAAGTAGTCCCATCCCTTTCATGAACCCCTTTCCTCTTTTCTTGTACCCAATTTAATTTATACTGCTTTAGTTAGGTCTGCACATCACACACACACACACACACACACACACACACACACACACAGCTGTAATATCACAAGCATATGGTTAATGACTCATCCCAAGTGGAAAAACAGCATTTGTTATATTTTATGAAATTTTTATACATCCAAGGTACCGTACATCTGTTGCTATTTAGGCTGACATGTATGTAGAGGTTGGCAGAACAAGTTCTCTCTGTAGGGATGAATGAACTCCAAACTAAACCGCAGAACTTTCAAGCACACAGGGGCTTCTCCTTGAAAAAGAAAAAGGAAAATGAAAGAAAGAGAAGGGAGAAAAAAAAAGAGAAAAGGGTGCTGCTTGGCTGAGCAACATATAAGGCTGAGGTCTGTGATTCCTCTGAACAATACAATAGGATTGGCTTTTTTTCAAGAGAAACGTCTGCCTTCAAAGAGGTACAAAGTACTTTAACATGAGCAATAGACTAGGGAGAGGATTTCCATTGAGCTGAATGGAGAAGCCAGGACTGGGCAAGCTTCACACGGGTCAGGCATTTGGGCTCTGAAAATATCTTAAAAGTTCAGGTTGTCAAACAAAAAACAGGAAGCAAGAAGCATCATGAGACTTTCAGATGGTAACAAAGCTTCCCCTTCCATAAACAGTCCACAGAGTATCCTGGGTTTTGGTATAGCCACATTGTGGACTTTTTAAATATCTGCATGGCCAGCCCAACAACAATATGAAAGAATCATGTATTTTGATTTTCCCCCTCCCCTCCCATTCAGTTTGAATTTCACTGAATTCTGAACTCACACATGTTATTTCTTTAAAGAAAGTTTCTAGTTTTCTGGGAATATAAGCAAAAGGATAAACAAAATTAAAGTGTGTTCTGCTTAATGAGTCACAAGCCATTAGAGGTCTACTTTACTTTCCCCTCTTCCCCATAGACTAATGCTCTGGCTATCCAGTGTTTAGTCTGACATCACAAATTTACTGTGTTATTTTCTTTAAATATGATATGGAGGGCATATCACTTTGGAAGGAAAAGGAGCACACTCCAGAGTAATGTCATATTCAATATAGCTTTTTCAGTGCTAAAGTCAAAAGGTTTTCCCCCCCCCTAAAATTTTCCTTTCACCCATATAGGGACTAATGGAACAGCACCACAGGGTTCCTTCTGGAAGCTGGCTGCTGCCTTGAATGAATGTGCTCCTCTTTTAGAGGCTGGGGATACTTGGCAATATTTTGTTCAGGGTTCCCACTTGTCCTTTTTAAAGACAATGGTTTGGATCCAGACTTTAGTCATGCTTAAAGAAGAGTCACACATGCTTAAAGTAGACCCCATTTGCTTAAAGAAGGCTGATGGGACAGGTTAGTCATCCCTAACTTAAGTCCTTTTAATTTAAATTTTTTTTCTATTTAAGTTTATCTAGTTCTGGATCTAGCCCAATTATGAAGGGGATTGAGATTCAAGATTGGCACCTTCTGCTAGTTGTGCCAGTTATGTGGAGCTCATTGGAGGTCCCTCACTTAATAAAATCATAAGCAAGGCTTTAAATCTTTTTAATTTCAATCATTGCTGTGAAAAGGTTGATTGCATATTCTCTGTTTCTTCCAATGCCACTCAGGAGAAAGCAAAGCATTGCTTTCTATATAAAACATTTTGCATACCTTGCTTTGAGGGCACTTCACAAATAACATTTATATAGTTAGTTTAAAATCTTTTAAATCCTGTCCTTTCATAACAAAAAAAAATTAAAACTGTCAAATAAACATTGACAAAAGAACAAAGAATATACTGGCACTTGGAAACAGAGCAACAGCCAATACAAGAAAATGATTTATTTACTTATTGTTATATATGTATGAAGCCGCTTGGAGAGATCATCCGGAGACATAGGGAGGGGTGTTATCAGTACGCTGGTGACACCCAGATATATTTCTCCATGTATCGGTCTATAGCTTTGACTTCAGATGGTGTCCCCCTCTCAATGAATGTCTTAAAGCTGTAATTGACTGGATGAGGAAAAACAGATTGAGACTGAATCCAGACAAAAAGGAGGTACTAAGGGTAACGGCTCCGAACCCAGGTATTGGAATACAATCCCCAGTCCTAGATGGGGTCACACTCTCCTCAAAGGACTGTGTTTGCAGTCTGAGGGTGCTCCTAGATCCGTCACTTCAGATGACAAATCAGGTGAAAGCAGTGGTCAGGAGCGCCTGTTATCAGCTTCGGCTGATGCACCAACTGTGCCCTTTCCTGGAGGTCAGGGACCTCGAAATTGTGGTACATGTGCTGGTAACCTCTTGTCTCAATTTCTGCAATGTACGCTACATAGGGCTATCATTGTGCCTCATTCAATTGGTACAGAATATGGCAGCCAGGCTGGTCTCAGGTAAAACCAGAAGAGACCACACAATATCTATTCTAAGATCGCTTCACTGGCTGCTTGTTAGTTTCCAGACACAGTATAAGGTATTGGTTATTACCTTTAAAGCTCTAAATGGCTTGGGACCAACCTATCTTCAGGACTTCCTCCTTCCGTATAATCCACCCCGCACACTAAGGTCCTCTGGGAAGAATTTATTGCAACCTATAAAAACTAGATTGTCTGCAACTGCCCAGAAGATCTTTTCATCTATCACTACCAGACTTTAGAATGGCCTGCCAGATGAGATCCGTCATTTGACTACCTTAAATAGGTTTTAAAAAATGGTTAAGATGGATCTTTTCTGGCAGGCCTTTCCAAAAATAGTTATACCTGTCCCTGATTTCCACTATAGCTATTTTAAATTATTTGTCATTTGTTGGAATGTTTTTGTAGTTTGTTATTTTTAAGTTTGTTTTTAATTTTTGATTGTTTAATTGTATTTTAGGGGGGTGGGCTATTGGGGGATGGGATTATTTGTTTTATCATGTAAGCTGTCTCAGTTGTCTTTTACAGAGAGGCGGGGTATAAATAAATGTTGTTGTTGTTGTTGTTATTATTATTATTATTATTATTATTATTAGATTCCTATCAGATTCCTGTAGCTAGGGGTCTCAGTATAGGTTGTCCTGTGGTTTGATTAGACTTGTTAGGCTGTGATATTCTGGTGATATGTTGGGGCTGAGATCCTGCATTGATCTACTCAATAGACCTCAAGCCCCTTGCTTAATGCATTTGCTGTTCCTGGATGAAATTTGGTCAGCAAGTTGGTCACTAGCAATATACAAGTCACAAGTTAAGTTGAGTCAGTGCATCATTTATTGCCCAGTTGAGTTCAAATTACCGTAAATCATTGAAGAGAATTGAGTCTGACTTGAGTCCAAGTTAATCAACTCAAATCTACATCACTGACATCACTGACAGCAGCCACTGAAAATGGAGGTCTGTTCTCCTATTGATCGGGATGCAGCAGTGATGTTCACACCCTCTCCCTCCAGCAAACTCTGGTGCAACAATCAGAAGCAAGATTCCTGTTGCAATTCTGAAGATCGCTTATGTGATGGGGTGGGAATATCAGCCTGCTGTGTCCTGATTGACAGGAGAACAGATCCCTATCACACAAATCAGCTGCTGCCCAGTAAGTCAAGACTGGGGGATTTTTGTGATCCCTACATATTCTCTACACTATTGAATACATAGAGCCTATGAATTTATGATGTGTAACTCTGGGTTACACATTCATAACTGCAATCAAGAATGCCTGCCATCCTGCTGCCAGTGGTCAAACTGCAGTTGCTGGTACAGCAACCTTCTGGTTGGAGATTAACCCAGTTTATTGATATGTATTGTACAGTGTTGCAATTCTGTATGGGGGTTGAGTAAGGGTGGTGTGGTAAAATCTTCATAAGCAGAAATTTACACTGTGCTGAGGTCATGTTGGATTGCAACTGCAGGCAGGTGGAGATTAATTTTTGCCTCTTATAGCTGGAGGTGAGTTATTGGTGGCACAGAGGCAGATGGTTGCTGGAGGACTCTTCCCCGTGCCAGTATTACAACCAACACCCCAACTTTGTGATCTCTATTAATAACATGGAAGTAGCGGTATTGATTGGTGTGTGAGGGGAGTTCAGAAAAGCATGGAAGCTGCACACCATAGGCTGCAGGCTGCATGTGATCTGTAGTTTCTGGGTTTTGTTTTGTTTCTGCATTATTTTACTTTGGTTTTATTATGTGCTGAAGTCTTTCTACCTCTATTTTCACTTTGTGCTATTTTACCAATATTGTTTTATTCTTTATTTTATGTTTTTAATTTTTTTGTACAGCCTAAGAACCTCAGTTATTGGGAAGCCTAAAAATGCAGCAAATGCAAAAATGTGAAGGGGTTAATCTGACAATGTGGAAAGTTTCCATGGGGCTATGCTCTTTCAAGACTTCTTACTGAAAAGTGCAGGGCAGCAGTAAGAGGAGATGAGCCCCATATATCATCTGCCCATCTAGAAACACCCATTATCTTGGACTTATGGCACTTGAGAAATTGCTACATACAGCAATAGGATCTCATAAGACCTTTGAGAACTGTGTTGCATAGACACTCTCAAAATATTCCTGTCTTCTGTGCTTGCTGATGAATGCACCATTTGCAAATGCGGAATGCCTTAAACAATCAGCAAGTTCTTTTAAACTTTATCCTAGTGACTTGGATTTGAAACTGGGATTGAACAGTCAGCATGGTTTGATTATGTTTGCCCTTATTTTAGCAAAAATACTTTCAGTTTCAGGGCTGGGCAGCCAAATATCCTCTGTATATCATTTAATAGTCAAATGATCTTAGAGCTTTATCTAAAATGTGTATTTTACAGATGTCAACTTCAAGCAGATTTTTTTTGGACATATGGTCAGTTTATATAAATGCATATGCCCATCAGGGAATACCAGGTTCTATAGACTATATTCGGAGGAAGACAATGGCAACCTTCCCATCATGGCACTACAGGGTGGTGGGATTTCATGCTCTTGTGAGGCAAAAGGCTATGCCCTCCCTCCATGCTATCTGCCATCATCTGGCCTTGGAGGGAGTGAAAGGCAGGCCCAGCTCCATCAGGCCTAGCCTAAATAAGAAGAGCCCTCCCTCCAGTCCATCTGCCATGGTCCAGGCCTCAGAGGGAGAGAAAACCGCTGGACTTACTCCCCTTCCCCACCGCCATTCCCTTCTCCTTTTGTGTCATGTCTTTAGATTGTAAGCCTGAGGGCAGGGAATGTCTGATTAACTATCTGTAAGCCACTCTGAGAGTCTTTGTGGCTGAAGAGCAGGGTATAAATACGGTAAATAAATAAATAAATAAATATCCTGATGGTAGCAGTGCTTCTGGTAGGGTCTCCCATGTCAGGCTTTTTCTGAGAAGCCAGACTAAATGGGCAGCTGCAGCAATGGGGTGTGTGTGTGTTTAACACTGGTGGGGAACCTCTCAGAGACAATGGCACTGGCACCATAGCTAACACTTGTTAGTACTGCACAGAAGGAGGCACAGTAAACCCCGTTTGAATGTCTTTTACTATGAAAACCCTCTGATGAGACAATCCAACATGAAAGATGAGATAGTCCAGAAGAGAAGACTTCCAGGTCAGATGGCATTCAATGAGAGACTGGGGCACAGCAGAGTAGTGGTGTGGCTAATTATGCAACTGAACTCAAGTCAAAAATACATTCAACTGTTGATGTGGTCACAAGTGGAAAGAAAAGTCTGAAGCTGCACAACACATATTATAGGAACATGAAATGTGAGAAGCATGAATCAGGGTAAGCTGTAGTAAAACAAGAAATGAAATGAATAAACATTGCAATACTTGGGGTGAGTGAGCTAAAGTGGACAGGAAAGGGACATTCTGAATCAAATAGTTACATGGTGTTTTACTCAGGAAGTGAAAATCTAAGAACAAAGTGGGGAGGATTAATAGTGAGGAGAGATGTACCAAAAACAAAGAATATAATGCAAAGTTGGACTGAAAAATATCAATAAGATGTGTAACTTTACTCTAATGATGGAGGTCTGTTCTCCTGGAACAAAAGGCTACAATCAGGACAGAATAAGGAGAAATGAAATGGTTTCCACTTTGCAAGGGGGTCAGATCAGGCTGCATTTTATTCTATCTGTTTAACTTGCACATTTAATAATAATAATAATAATAATAATAATAATAATAATAATAAATTTGTATTTATACCCCACCCCTCTGCCAAGCAATCGGGGTGGCTTACAACATTAAAATCCAACAAATATATTGCAACATTACATAAAACCTAAGAATCTCAGAACCCACCCACCCCGACTCTCAACAACTCAAACAGCTTAGGCAACATCTCAAACAGCTCAGGCAGCCAATAGCAAACAGCAGCAGCAACTCTAACCAAGGTGGGGGAGGAAATGGGGCACTCCTAGCTAGGAATCTAATCAGGAAAGGCCTGCTGGAAGAGATCCATCTTAACAGCTTTTTAAAAGCTGGTTAAGGTCGTGATCTGATGGATCTCGTCTGACAGGCCATTCCATAGTCTGGGAGAGGTTGCCGAAAAGGCCCTCTGGGAGGTTGCTGACAGCCTAGTTTTTATCGGCTGCAGTAAATTCCTCCCAGAGGATCGAAGTGCGTGGGGTGGATTGTATGGGAGGAGGTGGCCCCGGAGATAGGTTGGACCCAAGCCATGTAGGG
>CM034706.1:62635867-62646358 GCA_020142125.1 Phrynosoma platyrhinos | reverse complement strand
CCCAGATGACATCGGATGGTAATGGAGGGAGGGCTCTTCTTCTTTTTTAGGCCCGATCTTGTGGTGAAAAACACTTCCCCTTTTGTGGTAGTGCATCTTAGATCCAGTATGCTATTGCCTAGACAAGTACTCAGAGAAAGACACTGGAATCTGAAACAATTTAGTCCAGTCTTTGAGAAATACTACTCAGGGTATTTCTCAACTCATGAATGTGCACAGAAAAAAAAATATGTTTTTTAAGACAGACTTATTTTGAGTACCTCAGCTTGACTTGAACAAAAATACAAGTTTCTAGCCCTTATGAATGATGGTCCGAAAATGTGTTGGTAATGGTCAGCCTTCCATGGTGTATATCGGCTATCTGACTTGTTTCTTCAGGTTTTAAAGCAAAGCTAGGAGGAGGGATTACTTTCCTCTTTGCAGGCCCCAAATGCTTCAACAGAATTTGTTCTGGTGGCTTTGCTATCCTTACAGAGCAGAAAGGTAAAGGTATAAAGGCAGAGGGAAGAGGGGGAATTGATTGACAGGGCTACTTATGTCAGTGGAAATATACCTGGGAATTCTGGCCACTGTTAAAAATTTGCAAATATGGAACTGAGAGGGCTTATAAAGATTTATAAAAAGAATTTTAAAATTGAAAAGTAGAAGAAATTATGCAAAACATGAGTTTGCCATGGCACTGAGTTGCTGTTGGTCCCTTGGTAAGGGTGATATACATGCACCAATAAGTGAGTTTTGACCCCATTAGTAAGTTTTGAGAATCAAATAATAATAATAATAATAATAATAAACTCCTTTTCAATCAACTTATGTTTTTCATGTTCACACAAAATCCAAAATGTTAAGAAATTGCAGCTGTTAAAGGCTAGGGCTCTGGGTACTAGGGATACACCCAGGACCTGGAAAAGTTACTTCCATGATAAGATTCTGGGTGTTGTAGTCCCCCAAATAACTCCCAATATCTGGATGTGGTAGGTATCCTATGCTTAGTTCCAGTTTCCTACTTCCTTGAGGTGGTGGGCCTAAGTCCCAACATTTGTCTGTTCCACATGGAGTTTATGCCAGCTGAACCTACCATTCCACGAGACAAGTACCCAGCTGACAACCAATACTAAACTGTTATCCTGGTTTCCAGAGTTGTAGTCATAGTGTACAAAGGAGAAATCTGTCAACAATTTGTCAATAAATCTAACTCCTTGGAGGAAAACAAAACAAAACAGAATCTTAATGCATTTCAAAAAAGAAAAGAAAAAAAAGATGAAAGCCAGCGAGACAGAAATGGCTTCTAGCTTACCTTCCCACATGCCTAAGAAACACTTCCGTTCTACTTCTGAGGGAGACAATTATAAAATACAAATTAGAGACATTTGTCCTGCTGGAAAAATCCGTTTGACAAAAGCCACGCATTTACCACCGGCTCCTTCTGAAGGGAGAACAGGAGTGCTACAAAGTCATGCAAGAAGATAAGCCAGAAGCTGCTTCTGTCTAGCTGGATGTTGTCTTTTTTTTTTCTTCCTAAGATAAGGCTCTCAGATAATACCTGTCAAACTGTTGGAGAACAAATGTCAAATTTCAAACTCCTATAAATAAGCTACATTAGGTTTTCTACATCAAAATGGGCACAGATTCAGTATCAAACTGATCTTTGCTATACTGTCAAGTTTCAGATCAATCAGTTGAGCCTATTCTGAGGATTATCCATAACATCTTGTCCTTCTCCTCATTTCTAGTCAAAATGGCAAAACACAATTCTTCCAACCTAGCCTTAATGTAAGATTACACCAACGACTTTGTAATATTTTTAAATCCTGTATTTTTCTGTGTATATATATATATATATATATATGTATATATATGTGTGTGTATGTGTGTGTGTATGTTCAATGTCTGCAGAATCTCCTACAAGAGCACTTTAGTGCAACTGTTATGGCAGATGAATACTAATAGATTGATCTGTGAAACAATGATAATGGCTTTCCAATAGCCATGTCAAGCTGCAGGGTAGATCAGTCAGATCTAATTTTGCTAGCATTCTGTTGAAAGATTCTGAAAGCAATCTGCACAATGCAGATCTAAATCTGAAGATATTAAAATGATATGAATAGTAGACCTACATGGGAATGTCTTTCCTGTGGCCCATTTCTGCTCAATATAAAAAGACCTAATCCAAATAGATAGTTTATTACTATCTGCCATTGTTCTGACTATATTGTCTGTTGCCATTTGTCTGCCTATACTAATGGGTTATGGGTATTAATATCCAATATAGCTATGCCATGTTTCATCTGGTTTTATTCTCACTGTCACGTTACTATGGGCTTGAATTCTGTTGTTAGTCCTTACCTAAATTAGAGCCATTAGAATCAGTGGATTTATCTATGTATTGATTTACTATTCAATAATTCATTGAATGGTTTGATTCTAGTTGGAACTAATCAACAGGATTCCTGCCATAGACATTGTTTGGCAACTTCTCAACAGAGTCAGGAAAAAATCTGTTTGGTTATGTGGGAATGGCTTGTGACTTATTTTTGGCTTCTTCCCAGCACCTTTGCCAGTTAATGCTTTATCACTTAGGCTTTCATAGTGGCGCAGTGGTTAAATGCCTGTACTGCAGCCACTCACTCATAGACCATAAGGTTGTGAGTTCAATACTAGCCAGGCTCAGGTTAGACTCAGGCCTGCATCCTTCCGAGGTCACTAAAATGAGTATCCATTTGGGGGGCAATGAGCTTACAGTTGTAAACCATTTAGACATCCCATAGTGTTTGGTTACTTGTAAACAAACTGGTGCTTGTAGGTGCAGAGTATGCTTATAGCTTACAATAAGAGGTAATGGAGTCCCAGCAGGCTTCCTTTAAGAAGCAGATAATCCAGTGAGGGAAGCAGTTGGTAGCTGCACCTCCCAGGTTGGGCATGACAGTACTGACCCAGAGAGTCTTCAGCCATGAGCAATTTCTTCCTAAAAGGCTAGGCAAAGTAATCAGGCTGATAAATGATGTTTGTCTTGTCACTGCCTTCTTTGCCCAATCGGTACAGTAGAAATGACACCACTTTAACTGCCATGACACTTTAATTGCCATGGTCTTTGCCATTGGGCTTTGGAAATCTGAGATTTGTAGTTTTGGGAGATATTTAGTCTTGTTTATCAGAGCTCTGGTGCCACAGAGCTACACATTCCAGAGTGACATTGAACCATGACAGCATAAAGTGGTGTCAGACTGCATTATTTCTACAGTGCAGATGCAGCCGTTATGCCAGATAATAGACATTCTCATTCCATAAAGCTGTGGCCTGTTTTTCAGCCAGTAGGTGCGTGTCCCATCCTTCCACTCCCTCCAGCTTCTCTGCTGCTGGCACAATTATATTTTCCCTCTTGTCATCAGCGTGGCTCATTTTTGCTTTGGTGACCCACCAGGGAGGATTGCATGCCAAAGACTAAGCACAATCACACAAACAGTCTCTGTATATTTTTTTCTGTTCAGCAAGCTGATACCCCTATCTTGTTCTATTTGCTAAATGCTGATAAGCCCCCATGGAAAACTCAATTCTCAATGGGAAGTTTGAATGTCTTTCATAATCTGTTTAAACAGCTTTTAAGGGTATCATTGAGAAACCAGCAACTAATGAGAAAGGTAAGTGGACGCAAGCATTTGTTACAAGCAACTTGCTTTTTGAATCAGGGGTGAATGTGACCAAAATATTTCTAGTCTCTGGCTCTGAACTGTAGAACCAATCAATGTGCAAAGCATTTGTTACTTTTGCTGTTACTGTTTACTGTGTTAGTGTATTTACATAACTAGCAATTCAACAACCTTGTGTGTTTTGCAAGCTGTCATGACATAAGAAGCAAGTAATATGCTATGTTTTGCTTGCTAACATATTTTTGACATATTTTAGCTTTTGATTATAAGACTGCATCTTTTCCAGCTACCATCTGTCTCAACTCTGTGGCACAAACACAGTGGGGTGTAATATTTCTAACATACTTGAACTTGACAAAAACATGCTATTTACAGTTTTAACCAATATGTCACACTTTCACACATGGAGGCTGAACTAAATGCCTGCATTAAAAGAGGGTATTTGTCATGAAGAAGGAACACAACATCAGATCCAATTTGGCAGAGATGTATATTCCATTATTGGAAATGAAACTGGAAAAGTGACTTGTTATAAATAGAAGCTGGTATTGCACTTGCACTATATGTACACTGTTGCTTGTTTTTATCATTTTGTCAGCAGAAGTGAGTTTTTAAAATAAAAATATGGGGATTTTTGGCACTTGGCAACTTGTGCATAAAATTCTCAAAGCTGGAGAAAGAAACATGACACATTTTTGCCTTGAAATCTTTGGCAAGCGAGGACTTAAAAACCCCCACTGCCAAGCCCTTTGTTTTTAGACCCCCCATCTGTGAAGATTCAGAATATGACACTTAAAATCACTCTTAAAATCACTCCTGACAGGAAAAGGCAAGCATCTCCAGCCCTTTGTGGCATTACATTTCAAAGCTCTAACCACTTCACAACAAATTTAGAAATACTACCCAATTCCAGCAAATCTGGGGGTTGAACTTTCATAGAAACACATCCAAGGCCAAAGAGAAGGAGAAAAAAAGGCAGGAGGGGGGGAAAAAAAGAAGAAAAGAGGATGCCTTTCTGGTGTATCCTTCCTTTGTTCATACTGTACTTTGGACAAAGAGGTTAATTCAGTTTTCTGAAATGCTCCTCTGCTGGCTATGAACCATCCCCCACAGGACATGTTAGGCTGGAGTGTTCACTGAAGCGCTCTCTCTGACCATGTCCTCTACTGCCATCTCTGTCAGCAATGAGGACAAGGGACTGGAGGACAGAAGAGTTGGTGTCAATGCTGTGGCTGGAACTTAACAGGGTTGCCACCTCTATCTGAGAAAAAACAGGGAGGGGGGAACCAGCCAGTGCTCTCTTCTACAAGATAAATTCGTTTAAACACATAGGGCTCCAGCAATGTTTGAATCTGAAATAAAAAGGAGAAAATGCAGTGGTAGAAAATGCAAAACTTAATGCTGCAGTCTGAAGCACATTTAATAAAGAATAAGTTCCACTGAATACAATAGAAGCCACTGCTGCTGAGTGATCACATACTTGCTCTGGAAAGCAAAATCACCAACTGGACTTGGTTCAAATATGGGTTTATGGTCACTTTAGTTTTCTAAGATATATATTATTTACAAGGCCTGTATTCAGATCACTTACTACACTAATCTTCTTTCCAGAGGGTAACTGTGTTAGTTGGAACAACTACCACCACAACCACTACTACAACAACTACTACTAATCCTGGGGCATCTATAAGAAATATATTATACATGTAAGATTATGGAGTAATACCAAATGCATCTGATGAAGTGGGCTATTGTCACCAAACATTCACACCATAATTCTAAAGCATTCTGTTGTTTTTACAACAATGGGGCATTTCTCTGAAAGAATTAGAAATGTCAACAGAAGGACAGGAACCAGTAAAAGCTTGATTATCAAACACAAATGTGTGATGTGGAAAACATTTTTTTAAAAAATGATTACTTGCTTGATTACTTGCTTGAGAGAAACAGGCAAGCTTTTATATGACACAAAATAATGATAGCCCAAACATATTAAAAATATCCTAATAGAAAAACATATGACAACAAAAATCTTAAATTAAATCAAGTGCTTTGACAAAGTCTTCTTTACTGGTATGGAATACTGATTTTTAAAAAATGTAAATAAAACCAACATGGATAACAAATCTTCCCTTTGATGTATATATATTTCAGATTTTTAAAAGTCCAAATTTTCACCTAAATTTCTTACTTTCCACTCAAACAATTATGTCTATGCTTAGTTGGTGAGCACCAAATGCATATGTTATACTTGCACAGGTGACTTTCCACTATTTCACTTCAGAAATTATTAGAGTTCCCCTTATCTACCCATAGTTAATAACTGTGGCTTGAGTGGAAATTTGGCATTCATAAAATGTAAAATATAGATATTTAAGGGCAGTGTTATTATTCATGTTGCTTTCATTTATCTTTTCTACAAATGTGTTCTATACTGCTATGAACATTTTGTTGAAACATTTCATTGTGTTGTGTTTGCATCCTTACTGTATCCATCTTTATGAAATTAAATCATTTTACATCTTTGTATTAACATGTGTTCTTATGTGTTTTAGATTCCAGCACTTTGTGGCATATACTGACTGTAATTTATGTTCTTGTCTATTGTCTATTTACATTTTTATCTGGGACAAAAGGAACAGTCACACTGTATGTAATGGTAAACTGAATTTATTTCCTCTTGGAAAACCATTCCAGTAATCTCCAGGTTCAGACTGCAGAGTAAACATTAATAACAGTAACATACAGGTTAGTTCAACTGATTCAAAAATTTGGCCATGTGACATCATTAAGGAAAAGTCTTGAACACTCAAAAGCTTCAAATGGTATCCAGGGAAAAATTATTTGACAATCTACATAACAACTATTGCATATATGGTAATGCTATCTGTCATATCGCAAGGCTTACAAATATATATACAGGCCATATTCAGCTAGGGGATCCTGCTCAGAGAGAATCTCATATTTTGTGTTTTATTAATTTTTTGCAAGAATCTTCAGCAATAAAAATACTCTTGGAATATGTATACCAAAAGAGAGAAATTGTAGACATAAGCTTGAATAAAAGGAATGCCAAATAGGGATGTAATGTATCACTGTTATTTCTTTTTTCCCCTCCTTGAAAATAACATTTTCTTACGCCTTTATTTCCATTATACACTATCATTGTTCTTTTAATCGTGCTTGCTGCTTGAATAGGGCCCAAGTCCACTTGTCTTTATAAGACCATTTTAGTATCAGACAACATAATACATGTGCAACACTTTATATACAGGAAGTCTCTCCGGTGCTCAAAAGTTCAAACACATGAACATCCAACAGCTTTGATAATACAAGTTGTATGGTACAATACAATGTTTCTGAATAATATACATTAACAATGAAAGTCTCGTGCAAAGATTAAAACATGTTCCCTTTTTTGTCCTGCAAAGAATCCACTTCTGAAGAGCTGGGCCTTGCACTAACTGCTATGTTGGGTCATTGTATGATTCTGTAAGGGGGGAAAAAAAGGAAAGAAAGGGATGTGCGTTAGTGTACAGTTCATGACACAAAGTACATTAGCAAGGCTATAAAAAGAGCACATAACAGTAATAATAGTATGTCACTATGTTAAGTGGCTTTGGCAAACGTTGCTGTCAACAAAAAGAATGAAAGGTTTTCCTTCATATTATGCACTGGAATAATTTCTATAGTTCACAGTAGCACTGAAAGTACCTTAGGCTCAAATCCAAAATAGTACGCGCGTGGCGGCGGGGGGGTTGCGCATACGCGCATGCCACCATCCGCCCCGCCGGAAGGGAGGACTTCAATGCACCGGCCCCCAGCTGAAAAAGGTTGCCTACCTCTGATATAAAATCAGTACAAAAGTTAGAATCATACAAGCCATGTATCATGTATTATCAAGCTGGACAATTAAGAAAGATGATAGGAAGAGAATCAATCCATTTGAGATGTTGTGCTGAAGAAGAGTGCTGAGGATCCCATGGACAGCCCAAAAGACAAACAAGTGGGTCCTAGAGCAGATCAAATTGGAAACCTCCCTGGAAGCCAAGATGACCAAACTGAGGCTGTTGTACTTTGGACACATCATGAGAAGAGAGGACTCATTGGAAAAAAACAATATTGCTGGGGAAGGTGGAGGGAAGTAGGAAGAGAAGAAAGTCACATGCTAGATGGATGGATTCTATTAAGGAGGTCATGGGTATTAAGGGGTTGCAGGAATTAAGCAGAGCAGTGGAGGACAGAGGATCTTGGGGATGTCTTATCCATAGGGCCACCATGAGTTGAAATCAACTCGAGGGCAGTTAACAACAACAACAACAAAAGTATCTTCCATATCAGTTCATTTAAAAATGCATAAAAGCAGTGATAGATATCTGAAAAGAATATCTACTGAACCAGCAGTGCTAGTTTTAAACTTAACATGACTAAGAAATTATAGTTAGGTTTGACTCTTCAAGGTATTCATGCTATGTATACTGCAATGCCCCAAATGTGGTGAGATTGATGTGATCAGTGAAGCACAGTTTTCTATGTGCAGAATATCACATTATTAGATTCAAAAAAATTGAGTGCTTCTAAAAGCCATAGTATCTGCCTCCCAAAGCATCCAAATTATTCTCTTCTGGCTACAATGCAAATAGCTCCCAGATTACTACAGTGGGTGTGTCCTGGTGTTCTCAAAGGGAAGGAGAGAAAAGTTGGGGAATCCACCCCCCCATCATAAAGATACAATGTGTTGAATATTTTAGTGAGAAAAGGACTTCAGTGAAGCAAAGAAAGCACACTCTTGAAGCCTGTGCTTAGAGTTCTAATGTTTATTTCACGCCTGTTCATGGACCTAGCATATTGTTATTATAGATATTCTTTTCTTTTCCACTGCATAAGTGTGATCAGATCATGGCTCAACATAGCAGAGATGAAAAAAAGTTATGTGCCAGAACCTCTCAGCAAGTATAGCTACTTGCCATGCTGATTCAGGGACTCTGGGATCTACAGCCCCAATGGTCACTGTTTCAAGCTCTGCCATATAGTCAGTCCAATTTGGCTATCTAACCATGCCCACAATGGCAGATATATCCAATGTACTCAATCTGATTGGGGAGGAATTGAGGGCATGAGTTCCTATCGTCCAGACAACTAGGCCAATGCTTTGGGTTTTCTACAGTGGTGGTATAACTATATGTTTTGTCTCATTGCAATTCTAGTTACATGCAGTTATGCACAACCAGTAGTTGCCTCAGAATGTACAGGGATATATATCTAGATAACACTGGGCAATGCCTAACTTTTTAAAAGGATGGGTATTCAGATGTACATGTAGATGCATGTGCCCTTTCAGCTCTAGTAAAATGACATATGCTGGACTAGAACTTCAGCCTGGGTGCTGAGAAACAAAAAATGAAGATATGAGAAAATCTCAGTATCGCACTGAAGCCAATCAGTTTAAGGCTCGGTGCATTTTGACACAAAAGACTCTTCCTCAGGGGCAAGTGAACCAGTTTCAACAGAGGAACAGCTCAGTCATACACTCTATTAGATTCTTTTTTACTCAAAATGCATCAATCCATAAAACCGCTGTTATGTCTAAAGGACATGTGTCCTAGTGTTCAGGTCCACTGCCAAGCTTTTAATTATCCTGATGGACAACATGCACTACTTTCTCAAAGTCTGTAGCTGCTTGACAGGGCTCCTCTTGTCGACTATAGCAGATGGGCCACTGTGCACACATGAGATTCTTTTTTTCTGCCAGAGCCAACAATAGGAGAGCAAAGAGAGAAGCAATGCTGGATCGTAGCCTATGTGTTTTAATGAGACCCCCTACCTCCTTTTTAAAAACTCTGAGTCACATGTGGCCAGTTTAGTGCTTACAACAGCCACACAGCAGTATATGACACGCTTGAAAGTAGCTTTTCATGTATGCTCAGGACTCAATTCAGGACTCAGACCACAATGATTTTTTTAATTAAAAAAACCCCATGAAGGCACTAAAGTGGAAGTTACAAAATAAATGGAATTACTCTTTGCTCAGCCCTGCTTTGGTGTCCCATAGCCGATATGGTTTTTTGCACAATAAGATCCTCAAGAGAGAACAGATATATAAATTCAGAGAAAAGTGATAGAGAAAATAATTGAAGCTGTTAAGGCATAAGCATGAGGTTGGATCCAGAGAAGAACAAATTTGGCTTCCATAACAGGATCTCCTGGACCTTCTTTCCAAATACTATTCCTAATATTTAAGGGAATCCTATGGAATGGTGTGTAAAACTGATGGGAGTGGAAGTTGACTTTAGAGATATAGAGAGTGGTAACAATGGAAAGGGCTGCCTGGTAAGCATTAGGCCCTTCCAATTATGCAAGCCACCTCTGCATATATCCCATATAATCCATTAACAGAACACTGGTCCATAGGCATCGTCATCCAGATTTCCTAGTTTTAAACTTATTTGGATAACATGCTCATGTGAAAGGGACAGTCAGACTCACACAGGACAGATATAAGGCTAGTCTACACATAAATTGTGTACATTTTTGCACATTCACATCAACACATAATAGTTTTCACTTTCCTGTGCAAATTTGCATCTATTCATCCTCCCTGTGGCAAAAATGCATAGCCACCTGAATGTATGTGAAGCAGACGGATGGCCTTCATGTGATAATGTACATTTCTGCAGATTTCCATATATACTCCAGTAAAAACTGCAAAGCCAAGCCTTTTTCTATAGTGTTTAAGGAGTTTTGGGTGAAGGCCCTGCAAATCACATTCTATTTGACTGGAATGAGGAGTATTTTAATCATGTAGACCAGGGACCGGCAACCTTTTTGAGACCTGGGCCGGTCTCCA
>CM034706.1:62620478-62635767 GCA_020142125.1 Phrynosoma platyrhinos | reverse complement strand
TAAGTACAGTGTGCTGGGCCGGAACCGGCCCGGGGGCCATAGGTTGCCGACCCCTGATGTAGACTATTGAATCTCAATGGAAGTTACTTTGCTGATAATGGATTTGAAATTTTTCTTGTCATTTTCTGATCTTTGTCCCCAGTCCCCATATATTCAAGTAGAGGAGTGGTCTCTGCCTGCATTGATGTCCCTCTGAAGCATCTTAGCTGACAATGGAAGTAACACCTCAGACAAAATGTAGATCTGTGACTCTAACACTGTCACTTTTCTTATCTTGCATAATTTTTAACATAGTTGTCTGGTTTCAAAAGTTTGCATGATGTATTTTGTACTTTGTAGCTTTTCAGCTGGCCCAATATCACTATTTTGTGGATTTTGGATTTTGTTGTATTTTGATGCATGGCCAACAGGGCTACCTCTGAATGTGTTACTTTTTTAGAGCATAGATAGGCTAGAGAGAAATACCTGGCTATGGCAAAAGGCTGCTTGAACACACAATTTTTATAACATTCATGACAAAGAAAGGTGAAAGATAGGAGGGAAAAAATAAGCGGGGGCTGTAATCCCACAGAGAGCTACACTATAAAAGTGTTGCCTACTGGAGACCCCATGTATGACTGAAAATTGCAACCATTAATCCCAGTTATGAATGGTTGGAGGTTTTGTTTCATGGGTGGGTTTTTTTTTTTACAAAGAAGGCTGTGTTTAAAAATTTGGGACAAAAGTTTTCTCTATTATCCACACAGCAGATGTCAACCCTGATATTCTCTTCTTTCCATGTGCTGAGGACTCTCACTTCCATGACAATGGGAGTTGACACAAGTGTGGAAATCAGAAGACGGAGCTCCTGTTGACATGAACATGGGAGTATTTGTTGCACAGGGGGAACCAATATTAGAGTTAAGAGCTTCTGTGTAACACTGAGAATGGAATTTGCCCTTCACAGGACATACAGTATATTTAAGGCAGATGTTTTTAACATTGTTTTTTCTGGAAAATATACATCACTAAATAACTTCCTAGAGTTTATTCTCCCCTCCTCTCTCTCTGCCTTCACAAAATTCAGAAATTTTGAAGTCATCAAACTAGTCTAAGAATTGCTCATTCTTAGACGAGTTCAGTATTGATGTATCTCCACTGTTTATCACCTACAATTCTTGTGATACGGACGTTTACTACTATTTGTTGTACCTATTGCCATTTTAAAGAGAACAAAAAGGAAAGAGTGAAATATATGCAGAGTGAGTGTATGTGACAGAGAGCTACATGAATGTCATCATTACAGGTTACTTGCATAAAGGAAAGGATTTTTTTAAAAAAAATGTACTACTCAACAACAAAAATGTATACTACTTTATATTTCAGGGAACTATGCAACAAGCAAATGACATATGCCAAGGACCCTAGAATATTAACTAGTCAATTGCAGAAGGGCATTTGCCCACTGAAATCAATGGGATTTGATTTTTCTATAATCCAACATTCACCGGAAGTTGCTGCTTCTCTACAAATTTACAATCTGCAGTCATAGCTCATTGCTTTATATGTTAGTCTGTGCCCATTTCCAAGAAGAAAAAAGCTTTCATAGAAATTGCTGGCTGGGTGTTCTCACTGAGTACTACAGTTTTAAAATTATATCCAGCTTTTATTGCAATAGGAGCTTAAGAAAATTTCCTTGAAAAGAGGCAGGAGTGGGTTCCCCCCTCAGCAGCTGTTTGAAGCCTCTCTCCCTCTCTCTCTCTTAACTTGAACTAAATTTTTAAAGAAAACAATCTTTAAGAGAAAATGCAGAGAGTAAGAGGGTGGGGGGAGCTCCAGGAAAAGAAAAGAAAAGAAAAAAAGAGAAAAAAAGAGAAAGAAGCTCCCACTAATTCACTACTCCATTAGAATCCCTAATGTGAAGTGCAGTTGCTTTCAATTTAAATGAGACATTTTGAAGCTCAATGAAATGAGTGCAATTGTTGCTCAAAAGCTGATTATAAATAAAGAAATATAAAGATTGAATGGGGATGTTATTGTTCAACAGATGGTAACAATATCACAGCAGTATGTTTTTCCTCCCTCCTTAATTCAAGAAAGCGAATCACAATAATCAATCATCACCCATTAACTAATTATGGTATACTAGCATTTTAGAATTTATGGGGATTCTACGTTTCAAAACTCTGCTATGGCTCTCCTCCTCTTCCATAAACTGACTCCATTCCAACATAGTTTCAGGTTGTAAAACAGATTTCTACATCGCTAACCTTTAAGCGCTATTTTTTTAAAAACGAAAAGCACACAAAAAACAAAAGCAATTGGTTTCCAACAGGCTGGATAATAAGTCTTTTGACCTGCATTCTTCTCTGACCCATTAAGGTCACCTCTGTGCTCAGGCATATAGCTGACTTAGGAAATGCCTGCAAGTCCTGCATTTCATCTCCTGCCCACTCAAAATAAAGCTTTCTTTAAATGTGTCTGCACGGGTCCCAAAAGACCGAGGAGGCATCCCTGTAGTGGGCAATGGAGGGACAGAAGCTTCTGCCTTTATTAATGAATGCAGACCATTATGAGTCTGGCTGGCTCCTGCGCTGTTCCCAGAAGCATATACTGTACGTGACTTAAAATGCTAGAATATTGACACAAAGCGAGCCAGGCAACCCTAAGGAAAATTACTCCTTGGATATAATGTAGGCTCGTAACAGCTATTAGAGTACAAAATAAAACCCTCCGGGATCAAACTGACATATACAGCTTTCTACCTACTCCTCAAACATTAGAAGAATTTCTTTGTGAAGGCATTCTCAAGGACAGCATTAAACTGACTTTTGTAGCAATCTGCAACAGCTTTTTGGCTTACAGCTTTTAGTACTAAATCTCTAGTTTGAATCAATATAAGTACTATATCCTCCACATTAATCAATACATTTGGTTCAATACACATTCTATTAAATTATACTTTCTAATCAAGATTTTCTGATTCTATTCCCTCATTCCTCCCACCCTCCAAACTTCTCACTTTCAATTTGTCCTCAGAGAACAGCAGGATGTTGGATTTTCTTGGCAGACATATGGGCCAAAAGTAGAAAGGGGCAAACCCAGCAAAATCTTAATTAAAAGTCCAAATGCCAGATAGAAGATGTAATTCCAATGTCAATATAATATCTAGAACCTCTAGTAGGTTACTTGACATGCCTATCAAGATAGGATATCTACAGCAAAACTATGTAACCAGAGGAGAAATGTGCAAGGATATGAAAAAGAAACTTGCTGCAAAATAAATGCATAGAGCCAACAGGAAATAGGTTTTTTTAAATTTTATTTATTAAAGAAAGAAAAGAAGCAATATTCATAGTGAAACCTAATGCATTATTGGAGGAAAATGTTGCAAGGTAATGCTAGTAAAGTTGCTTTAGGGCCTTTGCAGACTGCCAGAAATAGTGCACATTAAATTGAGGCACTGCCCTGGCTCAGTGCTAGGGAATCATGGGAACTGTAATTTATTGTGGCACCAGAGCTCTCTGACAGAGAAAGCTCAATGTCTCAGAAAAAAATACAATTCCCATGACTCCCTATCACTGAGCCAGGGCAGTGCCTCAATTTAATGTGCACTATTTCTAGCAGTCTGCAAAGGCCGTGTGTTATCCATGTCCTGCTAGAGTCTTAACTGGATTATTGTGATACATTTATACGGGTCTCTAAGAATGGTGTTGAAAACTTTAGTTGGTTGAAAACATGGTTGTGAGAATGCTAACTGGAACTGCACATTGTGAAATGATTCTTAATTCTAAATTTTAATGCTGCCTTGCTTTGATCACTTATTCTTTTTTAAAAATAAAATGTTTACATTTTTATTTTATTTCATGGATTGTGCACCATCTCTTTGGGAAGGGGACATGCAAATATTAGAAACAAAAGATTATCTTTTATCTTCAAACCTGTTTTGGGGCCTAATTTAATGTAGGCCTATCATGGCTTGGGATTGGTAAAGTAAAAGATCACCTCTTCCCACACACCTGGGTTCTGAGATGGTCATCTGAGACCGTCTTTGGATGTCCACTGCTGAGTGAAGTGTGCTTTGTGGTCACAAATGAAAGGACCTTTTTGGTGATGGCACCTTAGCTTTAAAAGGGTCTCCCTCCTCTGAGCCATCCAGATAGTGCTTCCTTTAATGCCATCAGGGAACTTCTTTTTAAGGGGGGGGGGTGGCATTTAAAAATCTTTTAATCCTTGCTGTAGCTCTTAAATCTAATTTTTAACAATGATATTTTATTCACTTTGATTGTGAGATTGTTTTAGTGCTCCATCACATTTTATTTTTATAAGGTTTTTTTTACTGTACTTTTAAATCTCTTATGGGTAGCCATTATTTTTCCAACATGAAACTACAGTATTCTATTTAAGTGCTAAACAGACAGCAAGAAAGACATTAAAAAACAAGCATCCAAACAATGCTTTGCAAGCAAAGAAGACCAAAATATAGGTTTTTTTAAAACCCAAAAATAAAAATACAAAGAGTAAAACTGTTGATTTGTACAGCATCACATCATAGTCTAAGTGCATGACACTCAGCATCATTGACTGGTGCTTCCAACTTGCAGGATAATGTTGAAACTCCTCTGAACTCCTCAGAAGAAAGGTGAACAATAGAGAGAAATATGCAGAGGATCTTGGTCCAGTGAGCTATTTACTAGAATTACTAACTAGACTAACAGATAGACCTAAATTTAACATGTTACTGTAATAGAAACCAAGAAGCAAAAAGACCTAGTATAGCCTCAGTTTAGATGAGACAAATATTTCAAACATGAAATTTAACTTTATAGACCTTGTGCCCTAATTCTTTTAGTAAAAGTAGACTGAAAATCTTGCCCTGTTTACCTGAGAATAATGATCATTGACTTAAAAAGACTCCTATGTAGACATGTTAACAATTATGCATATTATTTTTTGTTTTGAGTAGTGCAGTTTGATGCTTAAGCATGAAATTCAATGGACACTGCATTAAGTGCCCATGATAGGGGAGATAAATGTGGCCAGTTATCTCAACCTAGAGTCAGCCAGAGACATCTAAAGCACCCTATCAACTGTCCGAAAAATCAATGCCAAGATTTTTATTTTATTTTAAATCTACCTATGCATAGTCTGGTCCTGGACCTACTTTGGTTACCTTTCTGATTCCTGCATATGGGAGGAACTTGCCCTGGTGAGTGGCAGTTTTTCTCCTGTGAGGTTACCATACCTATCACTCTTCCTCATTTCCTAGCAATAGAGAGGAGAGGGGATCAAGTGGACAAGAGCAGGATTGGGGCAGCAAAGAATATTCCAAGCAAGGATACCGCTGCAGCTGCTAAATGGAAACCTGTCCTATAAAACCATTTCTGTGTTTTCAGGTCTGATTCATAGGGGAAGCAGAATGATCAGACCTTAGAAAAGTTAATTTTTAAACTATGACTCTCAGAATCTCCAGGAAGTTGTCTGGGAGATTCCGAGAATCATAGTACAAAAATATCCTTCCAAGCTCTGACAAAAAGGTAGTAGAATGGACTTCAGACTAAAGTTGAAAGGTATCATTTATTAAATGCTCTTCTGCATTACTCTCTCCCCCCCAACAGAAAAACCAGCATAGCAGAAAAATATTCTCTTCCTCCTTCCGATTTTTTTAGAAATGTAAAACAAAATAAGGTTGAGTGTGTAAAAACTGTGTCCTCACATTGCTAGTTTTGAAGTGGTAGAACCTCAGGTCTGTTCTATGTATTTAACAGTTATTCTTTCAGTTATATTCAATAGGGGCCACATTGTACCTGAATTTGGGGAGTGGGACAAACAGTTCTCACACCTGGATGAAAGATGGAGGCAATGGAGGGAGGGGACCTGGGGGCTGTGAAATAACCTGCCTTTGGGGTAGACATAAGGGTTTTGTTCAACCTTACAAACTCGAGGAAGTTTGGGGAAGAGTGCCTTATGTTTACCTCCCTAGGACTGGCTGAGGATATTATTTGAATCATCAGATTTACCTCAGGGTCTAGTGCAGGGGTAGGCAACCTTTTTGAGCCAGGGGCCGGGTTGCTGTCCCTCAGACAATTGGGGGGCCGAAGCACCAAAAATAAATAAATAAATAAATAAATAAATAAATAAATATATTTTAAAAAATTAAAAAATATGCATGCACACTCTCTCAGCCCCAGAAAAGCCATGACAAAACCCCTGTGGATATTTTGCCAAACAAACCCCAAGAACAAGTAATAACAACAATAATCAATATCATCATGGTGGGTGGCGGCGGCGGCGGCAGGACCAGCTTGGGGCCGGTCCAAAGGCCTCGCAGGGCCGCATCCGGCCCCCGGGCCTTAGGTTGCCTACCCCTGGTCTAGTGTTTGCACCCAAAGGGAAGGCTGAAAAGGCTGTCGGGGGTTGACACTTGGCTTCACCTGGATCCATACCAGGCTTTTCATTTTAGTCGATTTCTTGCAAGAGTGTTGAAGTTTAAGTCTTGAAGCTCAAGAATTAAGCATTAAATAGGTTATAGGTCAAATAAATGGCCCTTTATTCATCCAATTTACATGACTGGTCTCTTTATTTTGTGGTTGGATATCAAGTTGCAGGTAACTGTGGTTCCAATTCTGTGTTCTAAAGTACTAAGCTTCCCATATGTCTGAACCCCGATCCTTTAAGATGATCATCTAAGATTACAACTCTTAGTCCAGGCCATTTTATATACAGTTGGCCCTCCATATCCACAGATTTTGCATCCACAGATTCTGCCATCCACAGTCTGAAAAATATCTCCACCCCCAGAATCTACAAAGCGAACCTTGATTTTGCCATTTTATATAAGGGGCACCATTTTAATACCCCAGTGTATATAACAGGACTTGAGCTTCCACAGATTTTGGTAACCTCAGTGTGTGTGTGTGGGGGGGGAATGCCCTGGAAACAAACTCCAGTGGATACCAATGGCCCACAGTACTCAGAATTGTAACTGAACTTCTAGATTTCCACAGGATAACACAGTTATTTTTCATTTACTTGTTTATCCATTCCTATAAAGTATGGATCTGGCCATACAGAATCCTGCAACATGTAGTTTAAGTATGGATTTGACCCTACAGATTTTATTTACTCACTTATTTGAAACACTTATATCCTGTCTTTCTGCCAAACAGTGCCTGAAGCAGATAACTGCATGTATAAAATGAAGAAATATTCTAAAATGTAGCAATTACTAAAACATCATACAATAATAATATTTACCCTCCATACATAGAATTGTTAAAGATGTTCAGTGGGATTTATTCCCAGATAGGTATTCAGCCTAAGACAGTACCAAACAGATTTTAAACAAATTAGCAGTGAGGGACAGATCTATGATGGCTGCACAGAAACAAGCCATCACTCAATATTTGCTACACATAATATGAAAAATGTCTTATATAAATTGATTGGTTGTTTGAATTAGCCCCCAGTTACAATACAGTAGAACATTGTTCAATTGACAGGATACAGCAATAACAAGGGCAGAACCGTAGGTCAGACTAGCTCGGTTTTGACAAAGTTTGGAAAAGTTACTATTGTTCTCAAAGTTCCCTAGCCAACAGGTCCAGTGATCATGCTAGCTGAAGAATTTTGAATGTTAAAAGCCCAGTCCAAAATAACTTTTACAACTTTTCGTTGACCTTCTGACAGGATTACATAGAGGGTCCATTTATTCCATAAAGTACATTTAAATACATAACAACCACACTGCATAGCCCACTGGTTTTCCATGAGACTGCAGTGACTTCATTCATCATCATTATTATTATTAAAGTTTATTTCTAAAGCGCTGTCAATGTACACAGCACTGTACAAAAATATAATCAAAGCATAAAATAGAAATAAAAACCTGCCAAAGACGTACAATCTAAAATTCACACGAACGCAACACTTTTTGAAGGAGGGAAATATATGTGGATGTTATTGAAACAGCTTTGCCTGTGTGGAGACTCCATAGAGTTGTGTTTTAGAGATTTTGCCATGATTCAAAAAGGAAAAGATCACTGGGTCATGATTACAAGAAATACCGTAGCTTGTCTCCAAAACCAGGATCAGAAACCACATTTCAAACTGTTGCTTTCAGATCTGGTTAGAAAAGAAAATAAGATCTGTGGTAATTGCAGTTTACCTGGTTTGGCTGTGATGTGTGAACTTGCATATGAAAATTTATCCTAACTGGATTTGTATATGAAGCCTTATTCCAAGCCTCTGATAGACTGCAGGACCGCTAAGGTCAAGAGGTTTGGAAACTGGCAAACACATCTGTGTGCCTCCCCAGGTTCTTGCACTCAGTTCCTCTATTAGGCTGACAAAGAAAAAGAAGATGATTCCATGTTTTTGCAGTACAGCAGAGTAGCATAGGACAGAAGGCTTTGATGGGAGAGACCATCTAATCAAATATTCAAGGATTAAGTCACTCTGTTATGGGCAGATGTGTTCATGTGCCAGTTGTTGCTATGTTTTAATTTTTTTCTAGTAATGTTTAATTTATCACACTGGTGCTTTTTAAAGCAGAACATCTGTAAACAAGTTTAAGTATGACCTCTCTTGTATTACATCCATGCACTCTGCTCTTTCTCCGTGCTTTAATTGTAGATACCTTCAACAAACTAAAGTCAGAAAAGAATGACAGACCAAAGAGATTTGACAGGCTGTAAGGTGTTTAACTTGTATGTGAACAAGCACTCTCTGCTTACTTTGTTTTGAGCACAGACCTGACTGCTGAAGTACAACTCAGGCTATGAATACACTTTTTTATAGGTCAAAACCAATTAAACAAACTACTGCTAAATATTTAACAGCTTTGTTTAGTAATTAGTGGCAAATAATGGGAGCTTAAATTGATAATTACACAGATGTTTTTAAAACTAAACCAGCTACAATGTAATTCACATTCACTTAACAAGCTTTGTGTTACTATATGTGACATTAAAAGGTAACTTCTAAGAATTTTCCCCAAACTTGTTAAGCAGTTAAGTACATTGATTTCAATACCTGATTGGTATCCTTCAATTTTTAAGCTTTCAAAAGATTACATAATTAAATTGGAGATAAATTACTGAGTGTATCATTGATAAATTATTGGTGATTTTTCATGATGATGATGATATATTTTATAGCAGTTGGCTCAATGCATCCAAAGTCAGAGGACTGTGTATGTGTGTGTAAAAACAGTTCTGTATTTAAAACAGTATGACCTAATTAGCACTTTTAACACATTAACATGGCTTAGGGAATGCTATGGATATTTTTTAAAATGCACATTGCAGCACAATATGATACCGAAGATGAAGATAACTGCATTAGTCTGTTTGTGTTATATATAAGTAGAGATACCACCTCAGTGAAAGAGGCTGGAGCAGATTACCTATGGATTTCTTTCTGTGACCAGTGAATGATCCCATGCATATTTCAGTATTGTATCTAACAAGTGAAAAAACCAAGAATGGGGTATCATCATCATCATCATCTGATATGCTTCATAATGCTTGCTCAACACAATAAAAAATGCTAAACACACTCTTTGCAAGCAGTACTGTTTCTGGAGCTCCTTGGTATTGTTTCTTACTAATTCTTCAATTTTGATGCACACTCTGCTATCATCATCTTTCCAACTATGTCCTTCCCAGACTTCTCATTACCTGTATTCCATAATTTTCAGTGAGAATCAATAACACAGCTCAAGGTCTACACATATATATCAGCATGCGTTGCAAGAAACCCCATGTTATAGCCTGCCTGCTTCCATCCATTGCCACAGGAATTCTTTTCATATTGCCTAGCTGTTCCTTTCTTCCCATCAGTCCCTCTGTACTTCTGGTATCTCTGACATCTCTGAGCATCATACACAAGTAATGCTGGGCAGAATAAAAACAGAACTGCCTTGTTTTGCTCTACAGATAAAATACTTTCATAGGTGTCTTCTGTCATCAAAAATATGATCTTTGGATGGGAAAGTTGGAAATAGCAGCATGGGCTACAGAAACAAATATAATCAGGCATATGATATTCCAAAATGATGGATTTCTGACTTTGGAGAACATTCTGCTAGTTAAAAATGCTTTTTTTGTGTGGTCAGCTCAGTGTCCACCTATTCCCCCCCCACCACCACTTAGGCTCTGAAGAATAGTTCATCAGTTAATTAATTCAAATTGAGTGAGGTTGGCAACCTTTTCAGAAGGTCAAGACATTCAGGGGGCACTTGTTAAGTGAGATTAGCTTGCCTGCACTTCCAAAACACAAACACAGTAGAGCTAGTGTGTGTTTCTGTGACATGTTATAAAAGACAATAACATTTTATGTCCTTATTGTGGGTCTTGGTTGTAAACTTGTAGTGCCTTCATTCTCTGTTACCTTGCCCCTGGTGTAATCACTTACACTTGTGCAAAGTGAGTGGAAAATGCTACCAAAGCAGAGTACTGGAGTTTTATAGCTACTCTGCTCAACTGTAACTGACTGCGCCAGGGGCAAAGGTAATAGAAAATTGTGCACAAATTTTTCCTGATTTTTGTGGAAATAGCTATTACCATATCCCCTCCACAGTTATCACTCAGCATCTTTCTTCCTCTTGAGACTTGTTCCAGTCTCCTAAAAATAAATGATATCTTTATGCCTATGTTCAGCATGTGCAGGACACTCATTTCCATAACATCAGAGCAACTCACAGTCTATACTGTCTCCATCCTTACAGTGTTCTCAGCCATTATAGTGTTACTATTCTACAGAAAGAAATGGTGTAGAAAGACAATTTTCTACATGAACTATTCCCTGACATAGAGTGAACTGGTAGTTCAGGAGTTAATCACTGATGGACAGAAGAGACAGTGGCTTCTCACAACACCAAAAGACAGTACTGCTTGCCATAGGCTAGTTAGAAAGTTCACACCATAGGTTTGTTAAATATTGTACTTTTCTCCACCATCTATTAATTGTATTGAATGGAATGGCTAGGATGGTAAGTGGAGGATGTTACAAGAAATGTTAAGAAGTGAGATAGGTACTTGAAATTATGTTGAAATAATGCAATACAGTTATGAAGCAGAATACAACAACAACTGTATTAATAACAAAAAACCCAAATACCATAATATATTAAGTCATGAAACATTAGATCATGTGTTGATAACAGAAAAATTAAGAGAAATTTGTTCGTAGATGTAAAAAATCATTGCACTATTTAGAACAGATTCAACTTCAGGTTGCTGTTGTTTTATTTTGTATCTGTCATGATAGATGGTTCCTTGTAATGCTCTTGGCATCAGAATATAGGAGTAGTGGTTTCCCTACATGTTCTCCACAGTGTGGTCAGTTATATAGCTATTAACCACTATGACATGCTCACATACAAGTAAAGATAACTGAACTTGTTTATCCTTTTCTTAACCCTCCCTTATACCACTGCAATAACTCTAGACACAAGTAGGATATTTTGAGAATTTTGGAAGGCTTCTATTACCTTATTTTCTGGCGTATAAGACTACTTTTTAACCTGAAAAATCTGGGGTTAAAGTGGGGGGGTCGTCTTATACGCTGGGTATAAGGAGGTTCATGATAGGTTTGCCTTAGTGTCATCATCAGTTGGAAATGACTTGAAGGTGCACAGCAACAACAACAACAGTTTTGGAAGTCATACTCTTCCCAAACTCTATATTTTAACTGGAAAAGTGGGGGGTCGTCTTATATGCCCAGTCATCTTATACGCCGGAAAATACAGAACTTTTTTGTTATTATGGATGAAGCCATTCAATTTATTTTGTAATTAAGTGAAAGTTTATAAATAAGGCTTTTGTCAAAATAGATACTGAATGAACAGACAGTTAAACATTAATTTAAATAAGTATTCTTGTCACAGCAATAATAATGAACTCATGGAGGAGATGTACTATGTTAACAAACCTTGGATTTCCCCTTCATTGTTGCAATTAATCCAATGGTTTTGTATAATAAGTAGAAATGATTTCCCTGTAGCAGGGGTGGGCATAGAGGGGTCACTATTCTGCCTCTGAGACCCTTCAACTACTAAAAATAAATTGAACAACAATGCCAACCCAAAACAAAACAGAAGTACATTTCTGGTACTGAAGAAGTATTGTTATTGAGGATGACCAGTGCAAGATTACTTTGCAAAAGATGAATTTAAAAGATGCATCTTTTCAAAAGATGTACTGCCACCCTTAGACCCTTAGAAAAGACAATTCATCCCTTTACTTTTGTCAGAAGGGGGATAGATGAATGGTTGAATGGTTTTGGAGGTTTGGAATAATGAAGGGCTACAAAAGCAGCCCTGGACGCAACAGGCTCTCCAGGGCCTCACTTTGCTTGCCCCTGCCCTATAATTTCAGGCATCTTTTTGCACTATTTTCCCTCTTCTTCATCTTCTTCATAAACCACAGAATGGGAGATTTTCATTTAAGATTATTAGTCATGTTCCATTGCTCATTTCCCTTAATTTTTTTGCTCTATGCAAACTTAACTGCCACTGCTCATCTTGCCCCCATTCTCCATCTAAATCTTTGTATCCTTTGCTCTTTTGCAACATATGCCTTTTTTACTTTTTCCAGAGAGCCCTGGTGCAGTGGTTAAATTCCTGTACTGCAGCCACTCAATCACAAACCATAAGATTGCGAGTTCAATACCAGCCAGGAGGCTCAGGCTTGACTCAGGCTTACATCCTTCTTAGGTCACTAAAATGAGTACCCAGCTTGTTAGGGGCAATCAGCTTACACATTGTAAACTATTTAGGGAGTGCTTAAGTACACTGATAAGCAGTACAGAATATATTTGCTATTGATATTACTATTACTTGCTGTTTCAAGCTGTGGACAGGCCTTCTTCTATTTCTGTCACTTGTTTGCATATTGAAATGCTGGGAATGGGGTGGCCAGTAGTAGCCTGTCTCATAGTACAATAAATGTTTTACGTCTAGCACATTCAGCTGGCAATTACTTTAATAACTACTGGTCTCAATCCAATTCTTAATCCCAATTATGTAGATCCAATGAATCAATACAGTTTACACAATTGTTGATCTACCAGGTTCCTATTGATTCTGTGTGTCTGTTTGGTCTGAGAGTAACAACTGGATTTAGGCCATTAACTTCACCCATCACCACATACTTCAGGAAACATTTCTATATTGCAAACATGTTTATACTAATGTGTGGCTCATATTTGTATTTAACAGTCTAACTAAATTCATACTACAGTTGTCCCTTCTGATTTGTGGGAATCCATTCTGGAACTCCCTGCGAATCGGGAAAATTGTCAATATTGGGGTCAAATTTTTTTAATGGCTGCATGCACTGCGGGTGTGGGTGCCATTTTCTCCCTCCCTGCTTGCTGTCTGAGAATGGGTGAGACCACAGACTCAAAGTCCACGAATGGGGAGGGACGAGTGTATTTAATTCTCTCTCTCTCTCTGTGTAAATAACTTCTGCAGCTACTTAAAGCTATTACTTTTACTGAAATATAGTCTTGATACCAGAATAAAAGTAGAATCTTGTCTACTAGAGGGTGATTACATTTAAATCAGGAAAGGATGGGCATGAGCTAAACCCATGCCTGGATGAAGGCCAATAAACTGAAACTGAATCATCGGGGGGCAGATATTATGCATGTGAGGGAGAGGTGACTCAGGAATGGGATGTTATCTGTTCTGAACAGTCCACATCCCCCCTAAAGGAACTATATAGTTTGGAAGTTGTGGTGCATCTCATACAACAGATAGCCTTTGATGAAAGGGTATACCAGTTATGCCTTTCCCAGACTGCCACAGGAAATCTCATGATTGGGTTACTGTAATGTATACTTTGTCAGGTTACCATTTCTTGAGATTGGCTCAGAAATGGAAGTTAGAGCAGAATACAGCAATCAGTGTTTGGAATAAGACATTTGGCAATTTGCATGTCTCACCTGAAATACCTGTCCTGGCTGCCGAAACAATTTGGAACCAGGCTACCAAAAATATTGATGTCCCCAGGATGGATCTGCTAGATAACTCAGAGCTTCATCTGAGGCTTTGTTGGCTGTGCCATGAATTGCAGACTGTCATCTAATGGTGACACAGAAATGGTCCTTCAACATGGTGCCACTGCTTTTTGGAACGGATTCCTACTGTTATATGGAACAATCATATATTTCTGGCATCTATTACACTGGATCTCCACCCCATGACTAAATTTCCATTCACTAAATTCTAAACTTGGGTTGTAATTATATTTCCAGATGTTTAATTTGTATTGTAATGTTTACTTTGCTTTTGTTTGTAATATACTTTAAGATTGCAGATATTCATCATCTTCTTCAACAGGACTTTACACCATACTTACGGCAATTGAAAAAGTAAGCTCTGAACAAGTAGGCAGAGTAATGCTGCTAAGCATAAAGGAGCAGGCAGCGGGAAGAAAAAGGCAGCCTCCTTTCTAATCAGTCCTCAAAGGAATCTATCATAGCAAAGTGGCACTTATTCTAATTTAAAGCTCTTATGGTTACTTTTACCTTTGCAAAATGTATAAACTAATAACTTTGCTAAACTGACATGGCACTCAAAATATATAAGCAACAAAAGCTGTACTGAAAGGCTTTGTGCCTATAAGGAAAGGAGAGAGGGATGAAGGGAGGGAAGGTGCTGTTTACCCCAAAATGTGCTGTCTCCAACAATGAAAGAAAACATTGGGCACGGGGGAGGGGGGGAGGGGTGTTAAAATAAAAGTTGTCCCTACAGTTCAATAACATCTCTGCACTAGATCATCAACATCAGCAAGATCTGTACTGTTATATCATCATGCACCAGGTCCCACTATCACAGCAATTTCTGTTTAGCTTCAGTTTTCAAGATACAGTTGGTATATAGTAATGCATCTTCCCCTGATTGACATATAGCAGGGGTAGGCAACCTTTTTGAGCCGGGGGCCAGGTTGCTGTCCCTCAGACAATTGGGGGGCCGAAGCACCATAAATAAATAAATAAATAAATAAATAAATTTATTTAATTAAAAAAATATTAAAAAATATGCATGCACACTCTCTCAGCCCCAGAAAAGCCATGGCAAAACCCCTGTGGAGATTTTGCCAAGAAAACCCCAAGAACAAGTAATAACAACAATAATCAATATCATCATGGCAGGCGGGCGGCGGCGGCGGCAGGACCGGCCTGGGGCCAGTCCAAAAGCCTCATGGGGCTGCATCCAGGCCCCAGGCCTTGGGTTGCCTACCCCTGACTATGGACCTTATCACACACGGGCCACAAAGCGATAAGAAACTGAAATAAGAAT
>CM034706.1:62567626-62616920 GCA_020142125.1 Phrynosoma platyrhinos | reverse complement strand
CTCTTCCTTGCCTCGGAGACGGCTCAATAAGCCTTCTGCCGAGGCCCTGAGTTGTTGAATTTTTACCCTAAGGGAGAAGGAGAATTTGCTGACTTGGGTGCTAAAATAACCTGGCAACTTTGACCTGGCAACTTTGGGTAATTTGCACCTTGAACTGGAAGGGGGGTACACTGTTCTTGTGCTTCTGGCAGCAAAATGCCAGAAATATCAATTTCCTCTTAAGGCAACTGAGAACTAAAACCACACAGTTCTTATAACCCAAGCCCAAATTAAGTTCAAGCTCAGTGAGAAAATTTTGAAGTTTTTTTAAAAAAGTATTATTTTGTTAAGAAACTATTGAGAAGTCATACTCTTTGTTAAATCTGTGTCTATCTATATTTCACCTGCCATTATTCAAGTTGCACAGTGTTTCTGTAACCTCATCTCAAATCCATTTCATCAGGTGTAGAGTTTGAAGGTGGGGGGAACTTATCTCAAAATAGTTACATGAATTGTGATTACCTGTCTTTTTAATATCCCCTTTTCTTCCCTGTGAAGGCCTGATATTTAGAAAGAGATTTTCACATAGCTTCTCCACAGTCTACTTATTCTGCACAACATGGATTCTGGGATGAAACATTGACAGGGAGTCCAGGATAGTCCAAAGCAGTACATGAAATGGGCAGATAGGGTGATTAACTATTGCTGAGGGGTGTTTATTTTAATAGGCAAGTTAGCAAAATATCTAGTGCTGATCTAGGATGATCAGACTTTTGAGGCCATTTCTCTGCAAGTCTTTGCAGTTCTAAATTGATGCATCTCTAGTCAACCAAAGAAAGGTATTTTGGGTAGATATTAGGGGCCAGAGACTCACAGGTGTAGATGACTTAATGCTCCATAGGTCAAAACCAGAATTCTGAATAGGAATCACATAGCAACAAAAGGCAGTGCACACAATGGAACATGTGTGCACAATGTATTCGTAATAGTTTATCCCTAACATCTGCAGAAGTCTCTCTGCAGAAATTTCATCTGCTATATTGTAACCATAATACTTCCTCACTATTCCAGTCCACAATACAGGTAATTGATTTAACTGCTTCCAAATATGAACAATTCACAAAACATGAGGTTTTATGATGTGGATAATCACACAAGTATGATCTTGGGCAAATCACATTCAAATTACTTTCTGAATTACTTTCTATAGTCAGCCACAGGAAGCTGGTATTTGGGAGCAGCAATAGCAGCTTCATTTATATACCGCTTTATATTGCACTAAGCAATATCTAAGTAGTTTACAACTGTAAGCCAATTGCCCCCAACAAACTGACTATTCATTTTAGTAACCTTGAGCCCCTGGCTGGGATTGAACTCACAACCTTGTGGTTTTTGGCTGCAGTACTGGCATTTAACCACTGTGCCACCAGGGCTCCTGTTTGTTACAAGTGGGCCCTTGGTATCCAATGAGGCTTAATTCCAGGACCACCATCCCAACCCATGGTTACCAAAATCTGTGGATGCTCAAGTCCCATTAGTAAAATAGTGTCCCTGATAGAAAATGGAAAATCAATGTTTGCTTTTTTGCAATTTATATGTATTTTAACAATATTTTCAAGTCATGGATAGTTGAATTCATGGATAAAGAATCCGTGGATACAGAGGGCTGACTGTATATGTGTACGCACATGTATGTGAAAAACAATGATGGCGGAAGAAATGACTGTTTAGCCTTTCCCACTTCACATATTTTTTTCCTGATTTGAAATCACTCATCATCACGTAAGCATCCATCTATAAAGGAATATTGTGCAACCATGTCTCATCTGATGTCTACTTCAGTGTTTCAGTCATGAAAGAAAAGGTAGGGAGAAGCACTCTGTGAAACCCATAAACTCCTGTGCCTTAGTCCTTCCCCTACACTTTAGCCTGCCTCTCCAGCTCCTATGCACTCCTGCCAAATCGCACTCTTGCAACAAATAGTAGAAGAGCAAAGCTTCCTTTCATTTGAGCAGTAATCTAGCTTGGCCCTCAGAGTCAGTGTCAGAGCGACAACTAGGCAGAATTTCCTGGCATTCTATCTAGTCTTAAAACCACACACTGCCTCTCAATGAATACAGTGAAGTAATCCTCGGCACTCCATCTGCACAGTGCTCCCTTGTACAAAATAGATTACGGCATGTCATCTTTTATAATCTCCCCTACTTGTTCCACCTTCTCCCACCCTCTCTTTTCTACTACACACATTATAAATGGTTGAAAGGTTATGTAGTACTTGATTTCTCATTGCTAAGATTAGAGAGAGGGAGGGAGGTGTTTTTGTAAGCACTCCTATGAAGCATTTTCTCTGTGTGTGCATGGGAAGACAACCCCAATGAAACGAAGGGGGAGAGAGATACTAAACAATGCCGCACAAAGTTGCCGACTGTTCGGCTACAAGCCAGAAAATGAATCCAATTTTTCATTCTGTCATTATAAATATTTCAGTGCAAATGGTACTGATTTTCTGCAACTGTGGTTAAGCAGAGGGCCTCTGAGTGAATTTTTTTTTAAAAAATAAAACAGAATGGAAAAAAGGGTGAAAAATAAGAAGGATGCAAGAAAAGAAATTAGCGTCAGCCACCAATTAATCCCTTCTCTTGAATGAACAAGACTCTGGGAGAAACTGTAGAATGATACTGCACATGACTCAAAGAAGATGGGAAAAAAAAAAAACATTTACCCTGCTCTTCTTCTGACAGTTTCTCATAAAATATCTGCAGTCCATCTATCTTTTAGTACTCCAGGCTCCTCTGGAGAGCAGAAAATAGTAGTTTAAAGCTCACTTCTGTGCCAGTCTGCAGGAGATTGCTTTCCACAGGACCCCTGCTGATGGAGGCCTAGGGGAAGAGGCCCAGGAGTTATTCAATCAGCCCAAGACTCTGGGGCGGCTGGGGGTCCTTTGAGGGCTGATTATAAAGCTGCCCTCCTGTTGCCTGCCTCAGAACAGAACGAAATGAGCAGCCTCGTGCTGAGCAGATTCTGCAAGAAGGAATTTCACCTGTCATGGAGTTTGTCAGAATTTCAGGATTTATCTTGGTGCTAAATTAATAAAATACCAAGTAGGATTTCAACCTGACTACTCAGCCATGTCATCTCAAAGTGATCTTTCACCTAAGAAAACCTGGACACCGAGCTGCTCAAGTCATTCTGCCCTACTTTTTCTTTCTCTTCTCTCTCTTTTAAAACTATGGAACTCTACTGTGATGGTTCCTTCAGCATATGCTGCCCTTTTAGATGAGAGAAAAAAAAAGGGGGGTTGCAGACTGCCAGAAATAGTGCAAATTCAGTTCACTTTTAGGGTTAGGGTTAGTGCTAGGGAATCATGGGAATTGTTTTTTTCCTGAGACATTAAGCCTTCTCTGTCAGAGAGGTCTGGTGCCACAATAAAATACAGTTCCCATGATTCCCTAACCCTAACCCTAACCCTAAAAGTGGACTGAATTTGCACTATTTCTGGCAGTCTGCAACCCCCCAAAATCAGACTTGTCACCAGGTATAGTTATATACACTAGCCCCTTCCATGGTCTTAGATTTAATCTGCAGTTCCCACAATAACATATCCGATATATGTGTTCGTGTGCAAGTTTCCAGTTTTTTTTCTTATGAAAATCAAGCTTTAAGGCCTCCTGGAACCTTCCTATTTGATTAATTTCACTCAGATTCAGAGAATCCCATAGTAGTAAAACAATTAAGATGGACAGCTTGCTGCTCTTTGGAACAAACAAACAAACAAACAGTTATTGAGTGGCATGGAGTCCACAATTTTTTTAAAAATGTAAATGTTTTTTAAAAGGTTGCTTTTTTTAAAAGCAAAAGTCCTCCACTGTTTTTAACAGACAGTTAAAAAAAATGTCATGGATGGTTGGAATGTCTTATCACCAGTGATACCATATGCACTATCCAACAGGTCCTGAGATTCTTGCACAGCCCTTTACAACAGAGTGCTCCAAATCTCATCATGTAAAGCAGCTGGGGAAAGAATCAATATATTGTGGTTTGATTACTAGCAAAGGCACATTAATCTCCAAACAGAAGAATTTCCTTAGTGGAAGATGTCTTGATCATTTTTTTTTTTGCCCTATAAAACAACATGGAATACATGGAAAAAAATAATCTAATGGTCTGAAATAATTTAAAACGTTGGCATGGTGGGTGGCTCTTTTAATGTTTGAGCTTTCACTTTACTTTTGTGGATCCAGAAATCGGCTTGGATTAAGCTAAATGTTGTCACTGCACCCTAACATCATTCACAAGACAGTGAGCCTCTGATGAAAGTGCAACAATTCACAAGAATCCAATACCTAAACTGTTGTGAGGAGCATCCCAGTCCCCACCCCCAGATTTCAGGGACACAGACACAAGGGACAATCCGTTGTGATGTCACAAGGGGCGTGTCCTGGTGACGTTAAAACTGAATTTGTCACCATACTCAAAAGTTTTGCATTTCTGTTGTTACATACATCCAGCCTCTTCATAGATATAAAGGTTTTTTCCTAGGCACTTCACTCCATGTATATGATGAAGCAGATCTAAGTCTACAATAACTTATGCGGCTAACTTCATTCTTTTTTTTTCCAATTCAATTCAATTTATTTGGTCCTTGACCAGTATACAAATATAAGAATATATAAAATATGAAAAATGTCTAAAATATAACATAAAATATAAAAATATAATATAAGGAAAAGTGAAAAAATATATATGTACATATATATAGAAACCAACCGACCAATGGACAACTAAAATAAACTGTATAAGTACAATGACCAACCAAACTTTCTACACACTTGTGGGATGTCTATTTATCAATTTGTCAGTTGAGGCCGCAGTTTACAAACAATGTAACAGAATTTGGCCACCCTGTGAGATACTGTTAGGTCATTGTTGTCTAGTAAGAGGCGTAAATAAAAAGTATCAGATTTACCTGGGAATTTACTCAGTAATGGACTGATCAATTGATGACGAGCGTCCGTATAGAATTGACAGTAAAGCAGAACATGCTCATTGGTTTCAACATTGCCCGAACCACATGGGCAAAAACGAAAATCAAAAGGTATTTTTTAAAATCTGCCTTCTAGCAAGGCCGTGGGCATCACATTGAAGCGAGCCAGCGTTAGAGCCCTTCTGAACTTTGGAATAGTAACATGGAAAAGATAAGGATCCGGAGAAGGAGCCGAGGCTATTGAACTGAACAGTACATATTTTGACAGGGAGACAGAATCCATGCGTCTTTCTACTTCTATAATTTTATGTTTGATTAGAGATTTAGCTCTATCGGTATCGAGCTTTAAGATTTCATCGTTATTGAGGCCTAATTCATTTAGTTTCTTGAGAATAGAATTTCCCCAGGAAGATTTGAATGGATCTGAGAATATCAAATTTGTCAGGCCTCCGGGGTCTTACACAATTTCTGCCAATAAGTAAGTATACTAACCCACAAACTTGATTCTATTTTGATGGTCCCACCCTCCCTTCTGAGGAGAGCATTCGGGACACAATGAGCAACCTGAAAGATTCTCCTAAGAAACTGAGTTTGCACCCGTTCAATTACATTGATGTTACTGTATGGACCCAATTGGGCTCCGTATAGAAGTTGAGGGTGGACCTTGGCATTAAACAGCTTGATTGCGGCCGGAATGAACTGAGCACCTTTATTGAGAAAGAATCTTAATATAGCCGTTACGGTTCTTTGGGCATTGCTGATAATGAATTCTGAATGGGCAGTTCTCCTACCCGTGTTCTGAAACACAATTCCCAGGTATTTGAAAGTGTTAACCTGATCTATATGTTGTCTTTCAAGAGTCCATTGTATCGACTTGGGGCGATGAGTAAAAGTTAAAATCTTGGTCTTCGAGGAGTTAATTATTAATTTCTCCTCTTTAGAGAACAAAGCCAGAGATTTTAAGGCTCTTTTGAGTCCAATGGGAGATAATGAAAGAATAACAACATCATCCGCATAAAGCAGTGAATTAATATGCTTATTGGCCAACTTTGGTGGATGAAAAGAAAGGTTATTCAAAGCAGAGACAAGGGGAGGCTAACTTCATTCTCTCGGTTAGTCTCAAAGGTGCTACAAGATCCCTTGGCATACTGATCTAGACTAACAGTGCTATGTTTTTAAATTTAGAAGATTATATTAGGTTATAAACCGGCTAACATGAGCCAGCTTAAAATTAGAAGCGGGCAGCATCCTGATAGTATCAGACGCATCTAGCCACTGAAACTGCTGATATTGCTGCCTGGGTGCATTCTGGTGGCCATTTTTTCAAGCTGGAAAACTCCCGGCTTCGAAAAAAGTTGCAAGGAGCGCCCCTCGGAGCAACGATGGAGCCAGGCTGCACCTAGGCAGCGATTCCAGTGGCTAAATGTGTCTGATACTATCAGGATGCTGCCTGCTTCTAATTTTAAGCCAGCTCAGGTAAGGTGGTTTATAACCTAATGCAATAGTCTCCTTAATTTAAATTTTAAATTAAAGTTATTATGAGAGGGATGTTACAAGAGGAAGCCCCTGGTCATGTCATTATGCATGATACATCAAGCACCAACCACAGATACACAGATGCCATTCAAATTAAAAACATTAGGTTTAACAAGTGAAGGAGATATGTACCCTCAACCACCCCACACTTTTCAAGCCAGTGCTCTCATCTTGAAATTCTTCCCATTGCACTAGACTGGAGAAGTAGGACCAGTCATTGAGATGTGGGAACCCTAGGTCCTAATGTTAACAACACACAGCAACAATACATAAAGGGAAATCCAAAATAAATTTTGATGGAGCAATACAACATCTATTTATTGGTCTATTTTCCTTTCTCTCCATCTATCTTATCATAGTCTTACAATCTAGAGCATCAGCAAGGGGCCATGGTAACAGAGCACTTTTCCAAATCTCTGTAGTCTGAGCCTTCCATGTTTCAATCAAGGCTGCTGTCACAGCTCAGTTCTCTTCAGGCAATGCTTTCACCATAATAATCTTCATACGGGGTCCATTCTAGATATGACCCTGCTTGCTGATAGTCTCTGCTCATGTGATCCCCATGCCTTGGGAAATGTGGAGGCAATTAGTTTCCTGCTTCTGAGTGGGCTGCCTGAATTGAGGAAGGCAATAAACATGGGTGGGGGGGAAGTCACATAGTTGCCAGTGCAAAATAGGTGATGGGTGGGTAAATGCTCTTCAGTTTGCTTCACTTCAGGCGAATGCTGCATACAAATGTTTAAATAAATAAATCAAAAACCAGCCTGCCAACAAATCAGCAAAAGATTCAGAGAAGTGACAAAAACCATTTAGCTCACCACCCTTCTCATACAGAGATTCCATCAGGAAAGAAAAGCAAATTAGAGGCTCCCTAAGTCAAGGAATCATTTTAAAACAGGCAGTTCCCCATTGGTACAATATTTTCTAAAAAAAAGGCCTGCAATAAATCTCCCTTCCAGCTTTTTTTCCCATTTAGGCAACAATTTAACATTAATACACATCATCAAGCCACTTCTACCAGGCAGAAGTCGTCTGACAGTTTTAACACCAAGAGATCTCACAGTAAAGGGAAACGGCAAAGGCACGCAAGTGGATGCACAGATGGTGGGAGGGGATGCAGGGTGCTCTCAGCAGGCTACAGTAGAGATGCATTAACTCCACAGAGGGATAAGGACTTCCCACAGTACAGTCATAAATTATAACTGAGCATGGGAGTGAGTTCTTACTGCCTGTCTCACAGCAAATATCCTGTTCCATTTTCCTGCACAATCACCTTTCACCTTGACAAACTCAAAGCAAAGCAAAATGCACTGCTAATATTTAGTGCTACAGCATTTCTTTATGTGGAGTGCTATATATACTGGCAGAGAGAAGGAGATGTACTCACAGAATGAGACAGTGAGAAACTACCAGTCTAAGACTGATACACACACACATACACACACAATATGTTTTACCAATGTCTTTGGTGGAATAAATCTGTTACAAACTCAGAGAAGATATTACTCCCCCCGCCCCCAGCTGTACATAGTAGTTTTGTGTAAAGATTTATATTTTGTGTTCTTTACCCTGATCCTGGAATACTCTGACTTATGATGGAAGTGAATTTTCACTTAGTACTAGCAACTTTAGGCATGGCAGTATTCAGAGGTTAATGCAACCAAGACAAATGCTTTTAAAAATGCAAAGGTTCTGCAGTAAATTATACATCTTGACTAGTAATGTGAGGCAACTATTGTAAAAGCCATGGATTTATCAAAAACCTAACTCCCAAAACAGATTACCTGAGGCCATTTCATGAGTAAACCTCATATAGTTAGGGGTGAAAGAGACTGGCCTCTGGCTGCTCCAGATGTGATTTGGCCCAGAGTGTCTGGGGACTGCGGTGACTGTACGACCCACTCTCAAAGCGGGCCGCTGCCATGGTCCCAAATGAATTGCTGGCAGAAGCAGTTTTTTAGTGCTGCTTTTGTGGTGGCCTTTGGCTGCCTTAGGCAGCCTCGAAATGGCTTCCAGTCGAACTGGGGGCATGCATTATCTGAATGCCATGCCCCCAAAGTGGCAGAAGCCATTCTTTTTGGCCTGTCTGCTTTGGACCATAGAGACCTTGCTGAACTACAGACTTCAGCTCTGAGTGATACTGTTTTTAAGATTCATAATAAGTTAGCAACTACAGGGCTGCAGGAGATATCACAAAGATGTGAGAAAAGGTAAAAAAGCTGATCACTTTAATTTATTAAGAGTCCTTTCACACTACACAAATTTTAGAATTATGATTCCACTTTAACTGCGGTGGTTTCTTCCTACATAATCCTGGGATTTAGTTTAGGGAAGGGTATTTAGAATTCTCAAACAGAAAGATCTAGTGCTCACCAAACTATAAATCCCAAGATTCCATAGGATCTTGCCATGGGGGTTAGTGGAATCATGGCATTATAACTATGTAGTGTGAAAGGGCCCCAATGGGTGAAACAGACCACCCTGAAGGAGTGGATCAGCAACTGCACATGGTGGCCCCAATCCAGCATTTTTTGGCCCCAAAAGCAGTTGCAAAATGCTGCTCATTTTTGACCGAAAAAGAAGCACTCCTTTCGCCATTGGTGTGGCTCTTCTGTGCTCCTGCAGTGCAACACGTGTAAATGCCATGCCTCAGGAACGTCGCAACGTTGCCCGCCATCTGGGTGGGTGGGTGGCATGATGTTGCTTTGGGGGTGGAGTCGAAGCATGTGACGTGTAGTTGCCACATCCCCACTCCACCCTGATGCTGGCCCTTTTGGCCGGTCTGTTCAGCCCCCAAGACTGTGCCACGTGTACTAAATTAAAGTTGTGTTTTTCTTAGGACAAAAAACAAGGGATGAATATAATGCAAACTAAATGACAAGAGCTACAAGCCTATATACACAGTTATCTGGGAGTAGGTTACACTGAGCTCAATGGAGTTATCTCTGAACAGACATGACTAAAATTGCAGTATAAATTTAGCATTTAGCATATATAGCAGCAGAAGTAGCCAAGTGTGCAGCAAGCAAACTAGCTGTGTCACACAGAATCCTTTATGTGTTTCTGTGCAAAAATATCTGGCTTGAAGCAAGGTATAAAGTCGTCTGAGAATATAGTCAAGCAAAATCTTTTTTTTGTGTTTTTTTTTTTGTTTCAGACTTTCTGGGACATAGAATTTCATGCAATACTAGTCATACTATAAATGTATTTACATTTTTTTTAAAAAAATGTTCTGTGGATCTGAACCCAAGGGAGAGACATCCTCTGCCAAATTGTCTTGCCCTTAGCGAAGTCATCAATGGAGAAGATTTGTTGTTGTAGGCAGTTTAAGAATTCCACCACTTTTAAAGGGGGCGTTTATCCTGCCTTTCACTTTCATTTAAAGCTTCAGTGTTCCCTGTTTTAAATGACAGCACCGCAAGCAGTGCTTTTAAGCACAATTCATCTTGCCTACCACATCTCAGGTTTTTACACAGAGCACCACTCTCTCTCCAACAATGGAGTCTTACTCCTTCATAGCTGCAGGGCAGAGGCTGTAACTAGCAGTAAACTTGCTTCCAAATATCACAATAAAGGATACAAATGTGAATTCCTCTTAAAATACAGGTTCAGCTCTGGAAAGAATCTTGCTCTAGCAAACTCAAGTCAATAACACACAATATACCTTTTCTCCAGATACACCGCCGTCCTCCTGTGAAAACAACATCTGACCTAGTAGTAGAGAACAGTGCATCAAAGTGTTACAAGTTTCTCCCCCCTTTGTTTTTAAGTTATCAGTTGATGATGGCTAATTCTTAGGTTTATATTGTTTATTTTCTTCCTTTCTTCCTTGTCTAATATCTGTTTATCCTGGGCTTGGTAATGGTGCATTATAATCTTTGTAAAACGTTCTGCCTTGGCAAAAGTTATGATGGTATAGGAAAACTATCATCAGTAATTATTCCCATTTTACAGACAGAAAGCAGGAGTGGAGTTTTCCAGGAGGACTATCAGTTCCAGAAAGAGAATTTATGGATAAATCAAACTGCCATTTGCTGCAGGAAGCACCTTGCTTGTGTCCAGGAGCCTTCTCCTGGGTTAATAGGTGAAATCTCTGCATCAACAATCAGGACAGGAGGGTAGATACTTTTCCTAGCAGCATTTCTAAAGACTCCTGGGAGCACTTTATGGCAGATGGCATGTGAACATAAATGCATTCTGGCTTATTGTGGTTTCTTTTTTCCACAGAAGAAGGGAAAGAAAAAAAGAAAAGTAGGAAAAGAAAGAGAAGAAGAAAATATAGAGGTTAACAAAGAGAAACCAGTGGTAAAAGCAATGTCTCAAAAAACAAAACGAAAATGGGACAATCTGACCCAGTTAAAAACCAAACTAACAACTCACAGATGTTTGGTGGGACTTTATCTTACATTACAAGCAAGCCAGATAACTCAGCAGATTCTTGAAAGAAGCCATCATAGCCTTGCCTCCACTCTACTAAACCATGAAAGCAATTCTTCTGGCTTCTGTTAGATTTATTAAGGCAAGCTGGACTACTGCTCCAAGGAACGTGTCATGCAACAAAAGGTCCCATTTTCCCTCAGCAACTGGCCTTTGGCTTCTGCTATGTGAGTTCCCATGACAGGGCCAGGGGAAAGTCACAGCTACCATTGCAACAGAGATGGCCATAGGTTGCTCAAAGTATCTGCACAGTACCCTTCCACGATACTAAGAGTGAATACTTAGGTAAGGTTTTTATATTCACTTGTTGCAGGAAGTTTGAAAGCAAAATGAGAACTTATGATGGATCATTAACAGTAGTGAATAAATATTGCAATTATTATTTATATCTGCATGAGCTTTGGGGTTCCCAGACTTCAGAATCTGGCTTTTCTTCTCCAGTGCAAAGGAGAAGACTCTCAAAGCAAAAGTTGTGTCTTGAAATGTATGTCTGTGTATTTGCCTTTGTTACACTTGTTTTAAAAAAGAGGCAAACTGATTGTTTCAGGATTCGGGTGCTGAGGAATTACAAAATATATTGTCAGATGATGGAAAGGAAAAGGAAGAAGATTCTGCAGTTCTGATATCAGATGAAGTATCTGAAGATATGTTTTTGGAGGGAGATTGTGAAGGCTGCATGATGCTGACGTGGGATGAAGAGGAAGGGTCTTGAAAACAGGTGAATGACAGATTTGGAAGTATGGAAATTATGAATGAGAATGCTGATGCTGTGATGAAAAAAATCAGGGATGATAACATATTGGCAACTAACTGGTCATTGAAGAGGTTGAGACTGTGTGGGGAAACTAGAAAATTGTACAAAAGGTATGCAAAGTGTGAGAGGTTTGCCTCAATTTGGATTTTGTCAATTTGAGGGGGAAATATAGATTAGATAAGGTTTAAATGGTGCTGATATAGGATTGACTTATGCATTACTCTTAATGAGATGATTAACAAACATATATTTCTATTTGATTTAAAAGGGAAAAATTGTCTAAATGAAGTATATTACATTTTAAGTTGAGGTTACAGTATATACAATATGGATAATGGTTTTGCCTAATAGTTAACTTTGATATTTAAATATTAAATTTTAGGGAAGTGAAGATAATCATCGATGAAGGCTATTATTTGAACTTTGAAGAGTGGAGAAACATTTCGTTTAAATAGATTATTATCATTAACTGTTATCAACAGAAAGATACTAGAAAATTAACTTTGCATTAGCTCTTTGTAAGACAAGTATTTTATATGGTAATTTTTTACTTTATGTGTGTATACAGGTAAAGGTATTCCCTGTTGACAAGATTGTCAAGTCGTGTCCGACCATAGAATATTGATAGATTAGATTGATGGATTATAGTCTAATAGAATATTGATAGATTATAGAAAGAAATGTATTTTTATCTGCTTCTCTTTTTTTAGATGAGGAGGCTTAATTAGGATTAGGATAAAGCAGCTGAAGAAAAGACTGGATGTTACTTTTATTTCTTCTTGTTATTCTTTCTTTTTTCTTTCTTCTTTTTTTCCAGCCCTCTTGTTTCTCCCCCCCCCCCATTTGTTACATGTGGACTGCTTTCTGTATTATACTTTTATCTGCATTACATAATTCTACTAAAATATTCTTTTTTTTTTTTTTAAAAAAAAGGAGGAGCTAGGGCTGGTGAAGGAGAATGAGTGAGAGCTAGTCATGAAGCTCTTCAAACAGACCCATCTTAGATGCTTTATAAGTCACACTGATGAGAGTCCCAGAGGTGACCATCTGTTACTAACTCTGATTCAGTTGAAAGATACTGTAAGGTCAGCTTCTGCTTAACAAGAAAGAAGCAGAAGATTCAGGGACAAGTCCTGGAATGAAGAGGTACTGAATGCAACTGAATGAACTGGGGAAAATATAAGTGATCGTTGGTTCATAAAATGTAGCTGAGGTAACAGAGAAATTATACAAACATCACTTAAAAATTAAGTCAACCCAACTCATCTGGTTTTGCTATGCATTATTTAGTACACTCCTGAGGCCAAGGGCTGTGTTGTGAAAGTATTTGTTCCAAATTAACTAGTTCAAAATAAATACACCTTAAATCACTATTTCCAAAATCATGCAGTTGAGATTAGTTTTCTTTAATCACTTTTTTTTTTAAAAAAAGTCTGTTCATATTATTGTGGATTTTAAAGAATTATTAAAAGGATTCTCTCAGTACATGCTCACTATTCTCCCAGAGCATATTTAAAGACGCATTTGATTCAGGAACATAATCCCAGATTAAACAAATTACAGCATTTTTCAACAAGCTATCTGTGAAGTACTCTTTTTGAGAGTAGAAAGTAAACATCTATATACCACTATTCAGCTGCTCTACAAGAGGAAAGACATGGCTAACATTTACTAAAAGGTAACTAGTCTGTATTATATGTAGAGCCTTATCAGAAAGAGATATATATTAACATAGGCGTGAGCTAATCTGCTGGTACTGTTTTTCTAAAGTGACCTGGAAGCTGAAGGAATTTGTGGTGTGGCACATGATTGAAAATATGAGCTGTCTTGCCATTCCCTTTCAGTCTTGAAAGAGATTTCTTCCTGTGCCATCCCATCCCCTCTACCATCCTGCTACTATGCCAGTTAGGAGCCAGTGTGGCATAGTGGTTTGAGCACTGGACTATGACTATGTAGAGATCAGGGTTCAAATCCCAGCTTGGCCATGAAACCTACTCTCAGCTTTAAGGATGGCAATGGCAAACCCCCTCTTAGCAAATCTTGCCAAAAAAAAAAACCCATGATAAGTTTGTTTTAGGGCAGACCTGCACAACTTGGCAGTAAGAGGGGGCCAAAATTTAAAAAGGCTACATTTCTTTGGGCCGCAGTTAGGTTTTAATTAAATATTAATTCATTAATAATATTAATTCCACCCTTCTCCGGAGAAAGAAGAGCAGCAGAGCAGCCTCAGGAGAAAGCTGAGCAGCAGAGCAGCCTTACCTGTCCCTCTCCTCCTCCACTTGGACTTCCCCTTGGGAGAAGGCTGAGTGACAGAGGAGCCTTGAGGGCAAGTGTTTGTCCCTCTTCCTTCTCTGCTACCCAACCTTCTCAGGAAAAAGTTGGGCAAAGGAGAAGCCTTGCAGGGAAGCATTTGTCTGTTTTTCTCTTCCCCCCCCCCCCACTTGTCCTTCTTCTCAGGAGAACCTTGCAGGGTAGATGTTTGCCTGATCTCCTCCATCCTGCCGCCTGGCCTTCTCCTCAGGAAAAGGCAGGGTGGTGGAGGAACCTTGCAGGGTAAGCATTTACCCATCCTCTTCCATCACTGCCTGGCCTTCTCCTTGGCAGAAAGCCAGGCATCCGAGGAGCCTTGAGGGGCAAGCATTTGCCCATCCTCTTCCTCCTCCTCCTCCAACACCAGGCTTTCTCCTCAGGAGAAAGTCAGGTGGCAGAGGAGCCTTGCAGGGTGAGTGTTTGACCTTCTTCCTCTTTCTCTGCATACCTTCTCCTCAGGAGGAGGCAGAGCAGCAGAGAAGCCTTGAAGTTTCACATCCTCATGTTTCACAGCCTCATGGGCTGCCCAAAATCCTTTGGCAGGCCACATGCAGCCCCTGGGCCATATGTTGTGCAGGCCTGCTTTAGGGTTATCATAAATCATAAAGGACGTGAAGGCACACAACAACGATGCCACTTATGCTGGCAAAGTTACCCTAGGCTTTAACTGTTTTCTCATACCTGTACATACAATTTTGAAATGATCCAAGTTTTCTCATACCTGTACATACAATTTCGGCATGAACCAAGTTGGATTGCTCATTGTAGGTAGTCAACTATGTCTGTCCACCAGTGGAATGGATAATACCAATGGAACAGACTTCCCCTATATCAGAGGAAGGAGAGTAGAGGAAAGGAAAATCCCACTGAGTGAGGACTATGCAAATGATTGGGTATTGCTCTCAAGGTCTTCTTTGACATTTCCAATGGTTCTGGAAACTGTATTGTTTCTCTCCATTTTTTTTTAAAAAAACCAACATATTTTATTATAAAATGTTTGTAAATTTTCTATTTCTAAATTTTAAAATAATTGTAATAACCTAGCTGGTTTAACTAGCTATCTCCCCTTATGTATTAAAGTTTAAACATGGGATTCTAGGATTCAGCATGAGACTCATTAACATTCATGAACCATTCCCCTCATTTTGACTTTAGGTAGGGATGGGTGAAAACCTTTTGAGAAATTTTGGAAAAAAATCACTGATTATTAACCAGCTGTGAAATGTATTCTTAATTCCAAAGACTGTGGCAGAATTTTAGTATCTATTTATTATAGAAATGGTCTTATCAAGGGTAGTTTTTTTAAAAAAAATATTTATATTAGGTAAAGATGTTGGAAGAGTCCTCCTCCCATCCCTCCTGTTGCTCTCCTAAAAACAACACATAAAGCATACCACAGGACAAGAATTTTGTAAGGGAAATGTCCTACACCAAACCAACCAATAAGCCAAATACAATGATTTCAAGTACAAAACAAATAAATACCCACTTTTAGAAATAATTAAAATAATATTTAATAGCTAAGAATGATTACATGTTTTCATATCAGTCATATGCAATTTGAAAGAACTAGCTTATGAAGTCCAAATATAGCATATAGCCTGCAACAAAATTCAAGGAATTTAAAATTCATATGCAAGGAATTCTGAGCAACCAAATATTGAGTAATCAGAAATATTAGTATGCATTAAACTCATTGAAATAAATGGCAGTAAGAACATAATATGTCAAGAGCCAGCCCAAACTCCTGACGACAGCAAGGTATATCAGACATCACTTTAAAGCACACAACATTGATTTCCTTTAGTCCTGCCTTTTGTGGGGCAGGAAACAGCAGGCGGGAGGTTCTGTGGGCTTTCTGTGCAATATCACTTGACACTGGCTTGTATTGCTTTTTGCAGGGCTCTCATTCCATTTACATAGTTTCCTACACACTGTGAAGAGTCAACTTGCTACACACAGTATTCTTGGAAATACGCAGAATCAACAAAAAGTTACTCAGATTCCTTAGCTTCCTTTCACATTTCTACAGAGGTTCCATTGGAGGTGGATGCTGCAGTTTTACCCAGAATTTCAAAACAGCTTTCACATTTCAAACAAATTTCAAATACATAAGTAAGTCTCAAACATTTTGGCCATTTAATACAATCGTGGTTGCTAATCTTTGCAATTTGTGCAAGGGATAAACCCTTTTCAGGCTCTCAGTTAATAGAGAATGAGCTCCTCTGTTGCCATCACCACATAAATTGGAGGAAAACATCTGCAGCTGAAAGCCTTCTCTCCTTGTGGATGCTCCCTGTGGAATTCATAAAGTAGGAGCCTCATTGTTCTTCATATTCTGAAGAGCCCACATGAAGCCAGTGAGGAAAGGTCACTGCCTTCAGAGGAGTATCAACTTTTATAAGGCTGGGGTGCCATTTTAAAGCACATCTACCATGTTATAGAGCCAGTGTGTTGTAGTGGTTTGAATGTTGAGACCAGGGTTCAATTCTCACCTCAGCCATGAAACCCACTGGGTAACATTGGGCAAGTTACACTTTCTCAGCCTCAGAGGAAGGCAATGACAAACCTCTTCTGAACAAATATTGCCAAGAAAATGCCATGCTAGGATTGCCTTAGGATCACCATAACTCGACTTGAAGGCACCACCACCACCACCAAAAACAACAACAGGGGTTGAGAAAGAATTTTGGGAGGATTATTCCTGACTGGCTTTCTGGAATGGTGGTGCAGTGGTTAAATGCTTGTGCTGCAACCTCTCACTCACAAACTACAAGGTTGCAAGTTCAATACCAGCCAGGGCTCAGGTTCAACTCATGCTTGCATCCTTCTGAGGTCACTAAAATGAGTAGCCAGCTTGCTAGGGGCAATTATCTTACAGGTGTAAGCCGCTTAGAGACTGCATAGCACGGTATAAAACAGTATATAAATGCAGCTGCTATTCCTAATCCATAAAATTGCTTATTGTTTTAGTTTGATTAAATAACTGATTATGCCACATATGATGTGTAGTCAGGGCATGGAGAGAGAACTGTTTAGGAAATATAGGTAAGCACCCTCAGTACATTTTTATTTGGTGAAGGTTTGCTGTCATAACCCACCAAATCTTGAGGCTGATCAGCCTGAGGGTGCAGTGGCAGTGGATCCAGAGTGATCCGGCAGGTTTTCCCTCTCTGAATTCTGACTAGCAAGTGCTGGGTGGAGACTGTGACAAATCTGCTTCAGAAGTTAATTCTGGGTCAGGCTTTTAGCTGGAGTAATGTTGCCCTTATACAGGGGAAAGCATTACTGTATATATTTGACTATAAGTTGAGAAATTCATGCCCAAAAATTGACACTAAAATCTGGAGTCGATTTATATACTGGTCAATACAGTTACCATGGGTTGAGATCAACTGGAGGACAGTTAACAACAACAACAACCAGTAATATTGCTCATACAGCTCCTTTAAAAAACAGCCCTGATGCTCCACTCTCCATGCCTTAGTAGTAACTATGTGAGTGTGTGTGTGGTAATTTCCTTTTCAATCCTATCTCCAAATCTTTCCTCCCCCTCCTTTTCCTCCTCCTCCTCTTTGCATTTCACCATTTTCCCTCCATTTTCAAGCCAATCTCCAAACCTTTTCTTCTCTTTGCAAGTCTCCATTTTCCCTCTACTTTCAAGCTGATGTCCAAACCTTTGGTTCTTCTCCTCCCCCCCCCCTTGCATTTCCTCTGAAAACCAAGCTTCTCTTTCCCCCTCATTTCCGCTTTCAAACTGATCTTAAAACCTGTCTTCTAAATTCTACCCTTGACTTATCAATGGGTGATATCAAAATCCATGATTTTGGCCCTAAAACCTTCCTTCGACTTTCCCAGTATTCCTAACTATTGATCAAGCTGGCTGAAGCTTCTGGAAATTGAAGTTCAAAACACCTGGAGGACCAAAGTTTGGGAAATACTATTCTAGGGGGTGCTATGACAAGGAAAACCACTGCATTAAATATACATAAATTATACCTATTAAATTCAATTACAATTTCAAACTGAACAAAGCTAAACTAAAAATGTTATTGTAAGCAATATCCATTAACCTTGGACCACAAAGAACCCCTTTGTAAAAATTGTGTATATGCTTCTCTAAATTCCTCGAAGGAAAGGCGGACTATATGATCAATCACCAATGAAATAATGAGAAAATGTGCCAAACCTGATTCGTCTGAACAAAAATAGATTTATAACAGGCAATAAACACATACTTCCCTAAATCAAAATACAGAAAGGAGACATTGGCATTCTTCAGTTAAGTGATTTGTTAAAATAAACAGCTCTACAAGCCAACAATTTAGACCACAACACACAGGCTGCGATTGTTAGTAGCCATGTGCATTGATGTTATAATGCATTTTATCCAGATTAAAATATAATTAAAATATAATATTGTTGATGAACCTGATTTTTTTAATAAATTGTACAATGGAATACAAAGCAGCAAACAGAATTTTGGAAGATAAAAAACAGGTAATCCAACTTTTTATCACAAGGTTCTATATGGGGAAAAACACATTGTATATGACATAGCCAAATTATTTATGCATTTTACATACTCCTTGGTACAATGAGAATGTGGCTGTGGCATATCAGACCAAGTAGATTTTACAAGGGATTATAAATATTCATGGCCTAATGAACCATCTACCCACTGGGAGTGATTACTTTTGAATAGGCCAATCAAAGAAGGTTGGGTTCACACACTCCAGACCAGGAAGTTTCTTTTTCAGAAAGAAATTACCTTATGAAAGACTAATATGGCAGTAAAATTCTTTAATCCCCAGGGGAGAAAAGGAATAGTGGAAGGAATTCAAAGTATTTTTCCTTAGGCATTAAATCTTTAAAGACACATGGGGAGGAGAAGCTGAAGTATTTTCACAGTTTGTGAATACTTCCCCCCCCCCCAGAGATTTCTATTATGAACTTTCTTGTACCAAAACCCAAGTAGAGATGGTCTGCCAATTTTTTTTTCTAAAAAGGTAAAAAGATATCACTTTTGTGTACAGATGTTGTCAGGCATGCCTGAGGAACAATACCATGGGTTTCAACTGTCCTTGGCAATTTTAGCTTTATAGAAATGGAGCATTAACAAATCCCCACATCAAGTCCAAATTTCATAGAATCATAGAATCCACAAGGGCCATCCAGTCCAACCCTCTGCCATGTAGGAACTCTCAATCAAAGCATCCCTGACAGATAGCCGTCCAACTTCTGTTTAAAGACCTCCAAAGAAGGAGACTCCACCATCCTCCAAGGGAGAGTGTTCCACTGTTGAACAGCCCTTACTGTCAGGAAGTGCCTCCTAATGTTGAAGTGTAATCTCTTTTCCTGTACTTTACATACATTGTTCCGGGTGCTATTCTCTGGAGCAGCAGAAAACAAGCTTGTGCCCTTCTCAATATGACATCCTTTCAAATATTTAAACAGGGCTATCCTTTTACTCAGGGGTAGGCAACCTTTCCCCTTTAAGGGCCGAGGGACTTCAGCTCCCAGAATCCCAGGAGCCATTGGCCAACATGGGACTATTGGCCAACATGGCTGAGGCTTCTGGGAGCTGAAGTCCCTCGGCCCTTAAAGGAGAAAGGTTGCCTACCCCTGCTTTTGCCTCTTAACCATCTGTTCTCCAGGCTAAACATACCCAGTTCCCTAAGTTGTTCCTTATAGAGCATGGTTTTCAGACCCTTCACAATTTTAGTTGCTCTTCTTTGGACACACTCCAGTTTTTCCAACATCATTTCCACTGATCTGTTCCTTCTCTCTTTTGATCTGATGACAAAGGCATAGGCATTTCCATACTAATAATGTATTTGTTTGGACTTAGGGCCTTTGCAGACTGCCAGAAATAGTGCAAATTGAGGCCACTTTAACTGCCTTGACTCAGTGCTAGGGAGTCATGGGAACTGTAGTTTATTGTGGCACCAGAGCTCTCTGACAGAGAAGGCTCAATGTCTCAGAAAAAAGAGCTTGTTTAGATGAAATGATAAGTCAAGGGTGGAAAATTGTGGAGTTATTAAATATTGTAGCAAGGAATGATAATGGTGGAAAACACACCTATAGTGAATTATAAGAAATAATTACCTTCAGACTTTATCCTTCCAAGAGTCTACATCCTAGTGCAAGAACTGCCTCTAAACTCTCTTGGACATTCCTCTCATATCTCAGAAATATTCTCTAATGCTGAACTGCTTACTTAATATTTTTGACTATGATCATCATATTTAAGCAATATGTTCAGCATTAGTGGAAATGCTGGCAATAGGTGACTTCTTGAGAACAGTTTGATATAAATTTCAGATATTATGATGATTCTTAAATTTAGGTGTTTTTTGTTGGATTTTTACATGTGCTGATTAATGCTGTACCTTTCTGCTTTAAATCATGGCTACTGGTTCTCAGAGTTTCAGAAAAATTATATATATTCAGTCTATTATATATGAAGATGTTGCCCTAAAGCTGATTGATGATAATTGGATTTCAGGTAGATTTCCTTTCAAAGAAGAACAGATAAGATATTCCTTACTGGATGCATAATCACAACTGGTCTTTAGGGCTTAAAAAGCAGTAGCTGTTCCCCATTTTCTCAGTGACTCCAAGGATCTAGAAATGTCAACTCTAATCCTTTACTTCATTTAAAAACACATTCCTTAGCCATTATTACTTGTGAAGATATTCTTGAAGTTTTAAACTGATCACTTGAATTGAAAGTAAAGAATATTTTCTTCCTTGATTCTTCCTATGAATCAACACAGAAGCAATAGTGAGGGTGGTATTGTTGGCTTCATGCCCACCACAATCTTTTTTTCTTAGATGCTTGATTGGAAGCTCTCTCATAGTCTCTGTCTAGGAATTAAACACAAATGACCTCTGCCCCCAAGGAATGTCAACTCAATCGCTTAAGTAATAGTATCATTAGAGCTGATCAAGCACTAGAATCATCATTCCAAATGTGTAACCTTTTGGCTGACCCAGAGGAGACTGTGGTTAACTTAAAATTGTAGGCTGATAATCCCGTAAAAGGTTTGCTTGAATAGATCTCCTGCATTTGGATTGGCGTGATGGGTATGACACATCACTATCATGACCCTCTCAGGAAAAGGATCTTCAGTGATAAATATTTCTTTCTCTTTCCCCCTTGATCATGTTCCTCTCAGGAAGGCAGAAGAAAATCAAAGAAATATTTTAACATTCTAAGTTTGCATTTAGAAAAGATGTTTGCAAAGTATGGATACTTCTGCTAGCATGATTTTGGAAGGGGGTACATACATCTGTTTGCTTTGAAAATTGCAGCTTGGGTTAACAAAGGCACTTCTGGAATATGGTAAAAGACCACTGAGTTGAAAGAGTCCCAATGGTTGGGACTTTCCACTCTAAAACACAAATATCTTTATATGTGTCCCCCTTAGTTGACTGTCTAAACTTGTCTTGAAAACATCTTAGGCATGAAGTTAGGCCAGCTGGATGAACTGCCAACCTTTTAAGGTTCCCCTTTCACCTCTATATTTCTACTCTTTTGCAATTTAAAACCATTACTATTTGAGATAAATAGATAAAGAACTGTCCTTCCTCTTCCTACCTCTGAAAACTGTCATTGTATTTCTCTCTATATTTCTTTCTCAAAAATGAATACAGCAAGATCTTCAAGTATTTCTTCATTCTTTCTTTTTATGTTTTTTTTGGCACTGTTTTATAGTATGTTGCCAGACATCATGATTCTTCTATGATTCTATGATTCTGTTTATAATATATTATTTTATATATTTGTGATTTTCAGTGTTAGGTACTTGTACTTGATTATTTTAAATCGTGCTAATTTTAATTCTGTTTTTATGTTGATCAGGGAGAACAATCTCACATCATGGCACTAAATTTGATGAACCTGGATTCCCAGTTTGGAGCTCTAATTATAATCTTCACTATTATTCAGCTTTTGTACACATTTTTGTACAGCTGTTTATTCAGCTTTTATACACATTCCCCCATTCTAAAAAGTTAAAATGAATCTCCCAAGGCATATCTACTGGAAGTAAGAGTTCTAAAAGAGCTTGGTATTTTTGGTCCCATTTTTTGTTTTTGGCCTTGCCTAACACTGGAATAGAGTACTGGAGATCTCTGTGACTAAGGCCTGAAACAGACGGGCCAAAATGGCGGCATCAGGCTGTGTTGGGGGCATGGCATTTAGATGTCACATGCCCCAAACACAACTGGAAGCTGCCCCAATGCTTCTCCAAGGAAAAAGAACCAGGCCAAAAAGGAGAGGACAAAAATTGCTCCTTTTGCCAGTCAGGTTCAAAACCATGGTGGTGAGCCAAAATGGGCTGGGTGCATGCAATTGCCATGGCGCCAGTATGGATGGCACCAGCATGGTCCCACCACAGTTTTTTTGGCCTGTCTTCTTGAAGCTATGTTTATGTTCTTGGGCTGAAAGAGGTTCCCAATCTTTGATGAAAAAGTTAGCCACCCTGAGATACTATAAGGAAGAGTGTGATATAAAGATATACATTAAATCAATGATAATGCTGCTGCTACTGATTACCTTTCCTACATATTTGTAATTTTACGGATGTTCCCAATTTGTAAGGCTGGAATAACCATGTAATACAAGCTTAAAAGTTCCACACAGTGTGCCCCAAAACCTAATTGTAATGGTGCAGTAAAGATGAATAATCAGATAATAATACCCTGTTTTGACAACAGTTATTGTGAATCTCTGAGTGCAATGGACTCCCACTTGGAAAAGAAATCAGCCTTCACATATGTTGCATGAGAACTCTAAAAAAATCCTTGATGAAGCTCTAGCCCTTCATTGGTCATTGACAAGGATAATATCTCTCAGTGATTGACCTTCACAAATGACCTCACAGGAAAACATCTGGAACAAGGAATAACCCACTAAGAACAAATCAGGTGACAAACAAAGAAACAATACTGTAAGTAGGAAAGTGCAATTAATTTTGACATATCAAAGAGGAACTATAGAAGGTATATAAACAGTCATATTTCACAAATATAAACACTCTTCATGGATTTTTAAGTGGAAGATTACAATTTCTGTTATTCCAATAAAATAAACACTGCAGGATAACAACAACTTGAATTTGACATGTTAGAATGATGTTTGGCTTTGCAAGCCTTATTAGCATATGGATATGGTAGGTGCATTTTTAATTCATAAATACATAAATTTAAAAGCCATTAAGTCATTTGGCACCATTTATCTTATTTTTAAAAGGACTGCATCATTACATGTGAGTGTTTTGATAAAGTGTAAAATAGCCTAATATTTCTAGCTTTGTAATTTTCTTTATTTTCTACAGCTATAGCAAAAACTGTGCCTGGCAAATCCATAGTTGTTAAATGCTGGCAACTTTAAATACCTTTTCAAATACATTCTTCTAACTCCACATGTGAAGCTTTAGATGTTCTCCCTTTCTGTTTCTCTCTGGAGAACTGCAGTGTCCCAACGAAAGCAAAGTGTGGGTTTATAAATGAACACTTGAGACTCAAAAATTCTACTTTCAACAAAAGACAGAGCTTTCTTCTAAGTTCAAGGGAAGGACTTCCAGATGAGATTTAACCCTGACATAACAATTTCTGTATGGAATTTCAAGCTACAGCAATCTCTATCTGAGTGAATAGAGATAGTATGCAGGGTAATTAAAACAAGTGGGTTTTCCCCCTTTACCATTCCTCACCTTTTTGTTCTTTTTGCTCTTCATACAGCAACAAGACACTATCACTCTAGGCCACTTTTGACCTGACTGACTCCAGAAGTCTGAAATAAGCCTTCAGAAAGGTTGCTTCTTCATACACATTACACATAAGATATTTAAAGTTAACATAAAAATATAATGCATGAATGGAATGTTTATTTGCAACCAAACACAGTAGTAGTATGTTCATCAAATGTCAGGATTGGTGCTACACCTTTAGACATATATTTAATTGCTAGTCAAGTCTAGACACTCCAGACATTTACTCCACAGCACCCCTACCTAAACCAAATGTAATTTCTATGAAGTTTTTGATATATTTTAACAAGGCATACAAATGTTATTACGTTTGGACACCATAAGCTGCTCATTAGCCTGTGACATTACAAGACATACAATAGTCATGCCCGCCCCTAAAAATCTTGTCAACTACATCTACAGCACAAAGAGGTGTTTTTCTTGTATAACACTCCTGATAGTTCTTTACGGTTCCTCCAAATAGCTGTCTCTTTCTCCTTCTGATTCGCAACCCTTTGCACCTATTCTGTCATGTTTCAGAGAAGCGGGGTGCAACTAGTTTAATTACTTTAGTCAACAATATATGCTACAATCTCTTCTGTTCAAGCATTTTTAAGGAGCAAAGTACCTGCAGTTCTGTTTGGAAGAAGAACTTCTGTGGGCACTGTGTGCAGTCATAGATCTTGTCTTCTTGTCCATGGGCCGAAAAAATGTGTTGCTGCAACTTGTTGGCTTGAACAAATACTGAAACATTGAAAAGAAAATGTGAACTTTTTGTTATTTGTCTTCTACACAGAGAGACTTTTCTTGTGAACATTTCCTCATTAACTCACAGCAATTGCAAAGGGTACAATTATCCAGGAACCCTATAATTTCTGATTATACTGTTGCTATAATAGGCACCAGCAATGATTGCTCGGCTCTACATTCAAGTCCTAATTTTCTTTTCTTCTCTTTGTAAAAGAACCATGCTTATATGTCTGGTAAAAACATAATCAAATAACATTTAAATCTAAAACATTTATAAACTATGCTGTCCTTCTTCCCACAATAATTTCAGAATGAACCACACCACTCTGAAAATCAAAGGCAACATTTAAAAAATTCTCGCTACTGAGAAATTTGGAAACAATAGAAGCCAAAGGTAAACTTTTTTTATTTATTTGTTTTGCATTTGCCCAAAAGTTAAATTTAACAAACAATCCCATATTTAAATGTGTTATTTTTAAAAACTGTATCCCACAGCTACATTGGAGCAATATCTATAAACGTGAAACAGAACTGCAGGTAAATTCTCTTTGGATACTTTAAGATCAACTCTGAGTACACACTGAATGCAAGGGTTTCAATAATATAAACATGTTCAATTTTAATGACTACAAAACAAGGCCCTAAGACTGTGTAACAGTTTACCTAGGAGACATACTATTAATAATTAAATTGTATATGCCAGAGGCAGTGTTTGGGTTGGCAGCACTGACTTCTGATGGATGCCTGGTGCACTGTGACCTAAAAAAAAGTTTGCATCTACAATATTAATCTGTATAGGCAGGGAAAGGATTTATTAAAGATGCTGGCATTTAAGTTTGACTCCATTCCTAATCATTAAAATAATTCTAATTGAATGCCAACAAAGAAAGAAAGAAAGAATTAGAATAGTGTGCTCGTGAGTCATACATTTTAATCACATTTCTCATTACCTTAAAAAGGATTGGATTCGATTTTCCATATAAATTTATATTGGTGAATTTAGGTTCTTGTTAATATTCTACATACTGAAATAATTTAATAGCATATTACTCATAAAACATCATTACTTATGATTAATGTGCTGTATCTATTTACCCCATCAGCAAAAAAGGAAAATGCGTTTTTTAAAACACAGATTGGAACAGAAGCTATCTACATACTTCTTAACACATTTTATACAAGGCCACTGGCTGAAATATTAAACAATTATTGTTATTATTGTTATTTTAAATCAGGGAACTTCATGGCAAAAGCCTTCAATAGGGTTCATTTTCAGATGTATTTGTACACTGTTGTATATTAAAAATCCAAGCTAAGCTTAACTCTCAGAATGACAGACCGTAGAAAAATCCACTTCCTTCCACAAAGCAAAACCTTCTATAACTTCAGATATTATTAGTGCAAGTTGTGTGGAGAAAATTAACTAAATTAATTAAATATTATAAAGCAAGGAAAACATATTCAACTAGTACACAAGCAGTTAATAATAAGTAGTGTTGAATAATAATAATAATAATAATAATAATAATAATAATAATAATAAGTCTTGTATAACCAACAGGATTTGCTTGCATTTTATTGGGAGTGGAGTTGCCATAACAAGAATAATAATATGAAGGGAATAAATGGTCATATTTTTCTATTATGATATATCAATAGAGATCAATCTCTAGTCAATTGTTTCCCACTGATATAGAACTATGAACATTGCTGGTTTTCATCTCTTTGAAAAACAAATCTTGTGTTTATATACTGTTATTTGGGGCATGATTTTAAATAGCATTATTATCATTAAAAATAAAAAAGCTGCATGAAATTTTTAAAAGTGTTTCATTTTAAAATACATATACAGGTTAGACTGCTTCCAGTATGTTAGTGTTTCTCATTGGGGACAGAGTATCTTGTCTTAGGGGCCGTACAGGTGGCTCTTAAGGGGCAGCTCTGAGCCACCCCGGGAGTGCTGGATCAGGGCCATGGCAACCACATGCCATGGCCCCGATCTGGCTCTTTGCTGCTCCAAAAAGACCGGCCCCCACCCCAACACCATCCCCAGGCCAGCCTTTGTGGCTGGTCTGTACAGGTTCTTATTGGTAATAGGCCTACTAAGAGCCATGGGCTAGGGTTTCTCATATTTTGAGTTACAACTGGATGTTCTACATCCCAGCTCTTGTAGAGAGGATGTTCAGGAGAAGGTGTCTAAGCTGTGCTTTTCGGTTTCAAGCATGTCCAGAACTGCACGTTCATTATTTCATAAGAGCATCATCATCATCATACAGAGCCTGTTATGTATGAAACATTTATGAACACAAGTGACAGTGAATTTTACAGTTGGCCCATCCATGGATTCAAGCATTCTCAGCTTGAAAATATTTTTTAAAAATATAAATTACACAAAGAAAACCTTGACTTCCATTTTATATAAGGGACACCATTTAGTCCTGGAACTAAATCCCAACTGATACCAAGGGCCAACTATATATCATTTAATATGTACTCAATCTAAATATTTTAATGGAGATTTCTGGCTTTTAGTCAGGAGTGTTGACTATGTGAAAAAATCAGGCCTAAATCTCTCTCTCTCTCTCTCTCTCTCTCTCTCTGTATAGAAGACTGGAAGTACTGTGTGTTCATAATTATCTCAGCAACATTTCAGCATGCCTCTGTTCTGTAGTAGCAATTCAGGTATAAGGTACTTCTTTCCCTTTGGGAGTAAATACATTTCTACTTTTGTAGTTTGATGTAGGCATATATATGCATAAGTTTGCATACATACAAGTACAGTGACCAATCAGGTCACAGCAAAGTGAGCTATGCTTTGGAATGCAGTGAGAAGGAAACAATATTCTTTCTGAATTCTATACCTATCCTGTTTTAAATCAAATGTAAGGCTTTCATCCTTAAGAATTTATACAAGCAAATGGAAAAAATACAACAGATTCAACAGGCATTCATCTGCAACTTAGGACTTTGTAGCCCACAGGTGTTGAGTCACAGCCTCCTTTCCATTTACCCCCAACCTCTGCCTAAGGTTAGAATCTCCATGTGTCTTCTATACCAAGTACATATCACAAATTTTCATTAGGGAAAAAGTGTATGTTCAAGAGCTTGACTATAGCCCACCATTTTCTAATCTAACTCTCAATGGGACATTCCATCCTCCATGACATATCACAATCTGCTCTTGAAAGCCCTTTTGAGTTTCAGAAGTGGCTGTCCTTCTAGGTCTGCTTTGCATGGAACATAATATTGAACTCCTCTTCTGTATACAGAGCTGTCTTGGTTTGGGGAAGAAGAGAGCAGAAAACATCCTCATCTGTCTTAATGCTGCTGCTATTATTATTATTATTATTATTATTATTATTATTATTATTATTATTCCATTTATATTATGCCTTTTCCCAATACTGGGATCAAAGGCCACTTGCAAAAGTTAAAACAGATGTAATTAAAAACCACTACAAAAAAGAGTTGATGTTTCTATGGAAAATACATTCAGTAATTAATAAAAGGTCTTTACAATAATAAAGCATACTGGTAATTTCCTTATTCCTGCTGTAACCTCTTGGATTCCAGTGAAAAACTGCTAGGAAGGTTCAGGGTCTTTCAGAGCAGTGTAGGAGGTGGTGTTGAGGAATACAAGAAGAGGGAGAAATGAGCACAAACCAGACCTCCCTTGAGAAAACAGAGTAATATTCTGCTTAACAAACAGGACTGCTAAAATCCTATATGACTAAGTATGGTAAAGTGAATTATGTGAGAGAGTTTGAAAAGCAATTCAGGTAGGTGCATGTCTGATCCTTCTGCACACTTGACTTTTAAAATAATTCCTAATCAATATCACTAATCTGATATTTGCACAGAAGCTGACCTGAAGTCACAATCTAGCATAAATGACATCACTGGAGAATGTACATGAATAAACTAAGGCCATGGTTGGGAAAGGAATTAATCCTGTCAGCATACTCACCTGTAAAGCAGACTGGACATTTGAAGGTTCCCCCCATGCCTTCAAAACTGTGTTCTATAAGATGGCACTGAAGTTTGGCAGGAGAATCAAATGTCTGGTTGCACAGCTTGCATTCATGGTTTAGTCCTTCATCTGATGGAAGGGGGGGAATGAGGAAAGTTTATTGTTATTGGTTGCACTTTTCTTCCTCTTTTTTTGCCAGAGAGGCCAGAGCAGTTCATACAGAATTAGAATAACCAAACAAATGATATACTTCATATACTAAATAGCTGTCCACCCAGTTGCACTGAATCAGCTCCTCATCTGCAATTATTAAATATTTGTTTACTAGCAAGAAATAGTATGCACAAATGCAATTGAACTTGTTTGCTACTACAGAAAGGCAGATGCATCTAATTAAATAGAAAAGATACATCTCAAAGTTCTTGAACTGGAAGTGGTACGATTTCCATCTATCTCGCAGTTTGTAGCAAATCAAGAGGAGAGGGTAGGGAGGCAATGCTGCCAGATCTGTTGTTCAGCAGCATTCATCCTGTATCTGATATTATATATATATATATATATATATATATATATATATATATATATATATTAGCTAAAAAATTATGACAAACTTCTATAGGCCCTATGATGGAAAGCAGTTATGAGAGTAGGGGAGGAGAGACTCAAACATACAGAGTTAAACAGAGACTGCAGGCTATTTAATTTTCATTGCAATATAAATTCCTAAAAACAAAACAAAACAAAACAAAAAACCAGCAAGGAAAGGAACTTGCCAAAATGTCCTAGTCCAGCATACCCTACCTACCTGGCCGGATTTTTCTCTGTGTTGGCTGTCAAAGCCTTAACTTTAAAATGTTCCAGAAGCCATGTAAATCTTTGCCTTCTGGGTTGGCTTAAATTTGGAAGGAATACACAGGCACTGTGTGTGTACGTGGCTGACAGAATTTGTGGTTTACTTTTTATTTAGTTTATGTGAGGCATTGTACTTATTTTTTTCAGCAGTGTTTTAAGAGAACCATGCATTTTTCACTTGGGGTTTTTTTGTTTTGTTTTGTGGGGTTTTTTTGTTTTGCTTTAAATTTGTATGGTATCATGAATCTTTGTTGTGAACAAGAAAGCCTTCTGGTATCCTTAATGCCTGAGCTACTCTTCCCTCCCCTTATTAATTACTATCCCACTATAGCCTCAAAGGTCCTTTGTTTTATTTTTTCAGCTACAGGCATTCTTAGCACTACAAAATTGATCCTAAAACCTTCCCTGCTCTGAGCTGCAGCCCCTTGCTGCCCTCCTCCCCCTTTCCATCTCAGGCCTAGCATTAGTCTTTCTTCCCAACAGTGTTGCAAGCTTCTTTCGTTCCACCATGGGAACAGTGATAGGTTGTCCTACTTAGAAACAGTTGCTAGGTAAGATGCAGCTCCCAGCTCTGTTGTAACAGGGTTCAATTCCCTTAGCATATCTCAGAAAAGGTCCTTCTGTATGTCACTAGTATGTTATACAAATAGTTTGATCTTACAGGTAAATACAATATTTGATTAATAAAAGCAACAATACACAAATGCACCTGGTATGTCACTCCAACATGTTTGAAGCAAAAAGGGTGCTGTTTGTTTTCTTTAAAAGCATTTCTTTCTAAGCATCCAAATATAACACAATGCTATGCCTGTTTAATATAACACAGCATGCAATGACTGGTAGCTACGACTGAAGATATGATCAAAATGGATGGAGATAACAAGTGAATTAACATGACTTGCAGCCTGCAATCCATATGCCATCACTTGGCCATTCTACCAAGCTATAAGCAACTAAACCCAGGAAAAATAATAGAGGAGGGATGCAGACAGGAGGTCTGGGCCACCCTGGGAAGCAGAGGATTTGGGCCGAGGCTGCTCCACACCTTGGCCCCAATCCTCCCTTTTGCTGGCCTGGAAAAGAGTGGCAAAATGCCACTCCTTTCAGAGCCAGCAAAAAGGATGCCCCAAGGGTCCAAGTTATCTCAGAGACTGCCTCTTCCCATATAATCCTCCCCATGTTCTCCGCTCCTCTGGGAGGAATCTCCTGCAGCTTTCAAAAGCTAGGCTTGCGGTGACCTCCCAGAGGGCCTTCTCGGTTGTCGCCCCCAGGCTCTGGAACGGCCTGCCGAATGAGATCCATCAGTTAACATCTTTAGACAGTTTCAAGAGAGCTGTCAAGACGGATCTCTTCCAGCAGGCCTTTCCAGACTAAAATACTGGGCCTTGGGGTTTTGAGACCTTGGATTGTTTCCTCTTAAGAATGTTTCTTCAGCCCTTGTAAGAACCTGAAGTCGTACGAGGTCTGTTGTTCTTATTTAATTGGTTTTATTGTTTTTGTTGCTTAAAAGTTATTGTTTTAATTGATATCTAGTTTAATTCAATTTTAATGTGGGGAGGAAGTTATGTTATTTTAAGCTGTGTATATTTTTAGCTTTGTAAACTGCCTAGATTGGTCCGCCACAGGGCGGTATATAAATAAATTTTATTATTATTATTATTATTAAGAGCTGCTACGTGGCTCTTCTGCATCCCTTCCTGTGCAGCACGTCAAGACGCTGTGCCAGGAGGGCATTCTGATGCCACGTGCTGTGTGTAATGGCACGTGGCATCAGGATGTGCTTGGGTAGGGGTTGTGGCAGCTGGTATGTGGCTGCCCTCCCCATCCCTGCCTCAAGGACGCCGCAAAGGGCCTGTCTGCAGAGGCCCTAAATTTGTATCCCTGTTTCAGTTTGCAGTTCCCTGAATTTGAAATTATTTTTAAGGTAAACAGGCAAAATACATGAACCAGCTGCCCTCAGCTACACAGGCTCCCTCTAATCCTAAGGCTGTCTCCTTCAATAGCTGTGCAGTCACCCTATTGAAAGAGAAAACCCACTGCTAATGAATAATAAGAATGAGTCTACTAGCTCTAATTCCTTTTCCTTAATAGAACTGCTACAAAAGTACTGGCATCATAAACAACCATGGGGACTGCAGAGACTCTGGGCCAGGGCTAGGGCTAGGCAATTTATTCCAGATTTAAAAAGAGTTATCCAAGGTTTGGAACCCCTTCTCCAAAATAGGTTCAGGACCCTGGAAAGCCCACCTCAAGTTGCCTCTGACTTTGGACTAGTCTACACAATTAAAGTACTCTTTATTCCAGTTGAACAGAATGTGATCTGGCCACATGCAATTCACAGGAGTTCAGGCTTTTTGTGGTGGTGGGGAACACCACAGAAAAAGGCTTCGCAGTTTTTAATGGAGTATTCACGGAAGTATGCAGAAATTCACATTATCACACATGTGATCATCCCTCTGCATCACATGAATTCAGATAGCTGCACAGTTCTGGCAGAGGGAGGGTGAATAGATGCAAATAGAAGCAATTTTGCACATGAAAGTGAGGCAAATGTGGAAAAATCTGCAGCTATTCACATAAGACACTTAATATGTAGATTAGCCCATAAACCACTAGCAATCCCAGCCAGCATGGCCATTGGTACGATTTTACAGGCGTTGTACTCCAAAACCTCTGGAGGGTACCAGGTGGCCTAGTCCTGCTCTAGGCTGTGTGATGTTCCAATGTATTGGTATTGGAGGGGGAAATTGTCACTAAATTTGCCACTTCCCGAAGAAAAATTGGATATGTCTAGGGTTGCCATATTCCAGTCACTCACATCCAGGAATCTAATTTGCATATTATGCAGACTATTATAATTATACATATTATTCATTTGCATTTTGATTAAGCAATTTCAACATATTAATCATTGCACCTTTTCTACCATTATGTTTCAACCTCAGGATCAGTACCAAGCTAAGAGTTCTTTTTTCTTCTCTCCCCCTCCAGCTGTTATGAAGTTCCAAGCAACTCCACAGAGTAAATGGACTCCCATTACTTTCACAACACTGTTTGGAAGTGAAGTTACACTGTGCTGCTTAGCTCTAGACTCAAGCCCTAAGCCCAAACCACACAACACAAATCCATCTCTGCTCACCTCCTTTTCTTTCCTGCCTTCTGGGCCTGTTGGGGAAAGGGAGGTGGCAATGGAAGAATAAGGTGACAGTGCTATGGCTGTGCAGTAACAACCAGAGCCTGCAGGGTGGGATGAAGCTCCAGCCAATGCCAATGTTCTTACATAATTTTCTGCTTAATTGCCACTGCTGCATTTTAACGTACCCTGAGATGAAGGAGAAATCTGGGATTTTCTGCTTTCAACTGGTCCAGCCAGCTGAGACATTTTTAGTCCCTTCAATCCAGGATCTTCCAGGTTTTCTGGGGAAAATGGGAACCCTAGATGCATCACACAATCAGGAATAGGGAAAAGCTGGATATTTTGATGCAGCTGTGTAGCCACAGATCCAATAAATGTCCCACATGATTTACATGGTTAGGTGAACTAGATGGTAAATATATTTATTTGCATTAATGGATCCAAGAAAATATACAGCAAAAAATCATACAATGCATATAAGGTAGAGACACCTTTTGGTAGCTTGTATTTTTAACTTGATTTCAAAATAAAATTTCATCTTAAAAAGAAATGTAAGTGTTATGCTAACCAAGGGCCTTTACAGACTACCAGAAATAATGTGGATTGAAGCCACTTTAACTGTCCTGGCTCAATGCTAGGGAACTGTGGGAACTGTAGGTTTTTCTGAGACATTGAGCCTTCTCTGTCAGTGAGCTCTGGTGTCACAATAAACTACACTTCCCATGATTCCCTAGCATTGAGAAAAGGCAGTTAAAGTGGACTCAAGCTGCATTATTTCTGGCAGTCTGTAAGGGCCTAAAGTCGTATGTGTACTAGGCATGGGTGCATCATATATTGGGTCTGGATAATAATAATAATAATAATAATAATAATAATAATAATAATAATAATAATAAGTTTATTTATATCCTGCCCCTTTGAGATCAATTGGGGCGGCTATGATGCAAATGGTGCTGAGAAATAAAGAATGGAATTAATGAGTAGTCTTCATTTTAATCCTGAGGTTTGTTTGTTTGAAATTGTAAAGTTCATACTTGTAGCAGAGGATCAGTATCTACTTTGTTGAGTATCTGGTCTCTGACAATGGTCAACACAAGCTGCTTCAGAAGGAAGAAATTCCCTTAGGCAGTGAAAAATCTAAGGCGTTTAGCACATCATTAAAGCAAGTGGGAGACAAAAACCTAAAGCTATTGCTAGTCTAAACTAGAGTAGAGCCTTAAATTCAATCAAATACTGAATGGCAAGTCAACTTTCAAGTTAATCCAACTGATTCAGTGTGTTTACTCTAGCTGGGAATAGCAACTGGAATTAGGACAAGGAACTCTGGATCCCTCACCCATCAAAGTGAAGGTAAGAAATGCTAGTCCCTGAAATATTCTCCAAGTGCAAAACTGCAGTTCTAGGTACTCTAAAGCAATCACGACTTTGTAAGAATTTCACAAAATTGTTCAGGGATATATGGATTCTTATTTATTCCTACAGAAATACAAAAAATCCATTCCGCTAGGGTGTCACCATTCATAATAATTAGCAAAAGAAAAGTAGGTATTTCATGTGGAGACAAAGCTCTCCAAAGACTTAGGGCCTTTGCAGAGTGCCAGAAATAGTGCAAATTGAGATCACTTTAACTGCCCCAACTCAGTGCTAGGGAATCATGGGAACTGTAGTTTATTGTGGCACCAGAGCTTTCTGACAGAGAAGGCTCAATGTCTTAGAAAAAAATACATTTCCCATGATTCTCTAGCACTGAGCCATGGCAGTTAAAGTGGACTTAATTTGCACTATTTCTAGCAGTCTGCAAAGGCCCATAGTAAGAGAAGGAACATATACTCAATTAATTATATTCAACTTTTCAGTCAATAGGATTTAGGTGTTTTGAAAAGTCTAAATAAGAAAGCAATTCATGAATATTTGAAATAATATAAGTACACGAAATAACTATGTGCATGATTACAAATACATGTAATGATGGTTGCAGGAAGAGCGTTTCTAATTTGAAAAGAACTGGCTGAAAAGTTTCAGATTTTGGGCCTCGGCAGACGACTAATAAAGTCGTCTCCGAGGCAGGGAAGAGGAGGGGCAGCCGCACGATCGGTGCCCCTTCCTCCTCCTGTGGTTGCCCTCGGAGCTGCCGGCCCTCCGCACGGCTGGCGCTCCGAAGTCACCTCCCGCCGCAGCGTCCAGACACGCTGTGGCGGAAAAGTCAGGGAAAGTGCGCCCTACGTGTTTAGGGTGCACTTTCCCTGACTTCTGAAAGGAGCACCAATTTAGCATTCCTTTCAGGGACGCTGCCGGTGCACCGGGGTGCGGATGCCGCGGTCCCGCGGCGCACTGTCCCAGGGCGTCCTGGACGCCCTGGTCTGCTTCCCCGCTTTGTTAACATTTGGAACTCAGTAACTAAAACAAAGGATTTTGCTACAGAAGCTATAGGCTGTGAATATCTGAATTCAAGATAAGTTTGTACATTTTATATTTCAAATCATGCACACAAAATTACATGTATAAATAGTTTAACTGGAAAATTCAAAATGTCTATCCAGTTATATCCCTTCAACTTAGGAAAACATAAATATGTTTTAAAAATTAACCATTAAAGATAGTCATTCTATATATAGACGCCACCAAAAAGGTTAACAATTCCCAATTAGTTATCAAAACTAGGAAGAATCTCTAAGAGATAGAAGATTACAAATTGAGTCAAGTAGATAACAGCCAGTGTGCTGGAGGCTTGAATACTTGATTTACCTTCCTCTCTCATGAATTCTTCCTCATTTCATTTGCTGGACTTAACCATGCTTCTACCTTTATCTGCACCAATATTAAGGCTAACACCAGATAGCTTAATACAGCATATACCTGTGATTAGATTTTGCAGATTTGTGAACACATAAAGAGCAGCCGACTGACACTGTGGATCTATAAAAGGAAAAACAGAATATCTGGATCTCTCTAGATTATGAGAATTACATTTGTGCTGGACTTTTTTTGTTAGAAGAACAAGACTGATCATCTACCTCGCCATATTACATAAGGTTGCACAGGCATGCTTGTGTTTGACAACAAGCTGTGTTGATAAAAGATTTCCACTTTTGTCATTTATCTTTAGAATTTCTTTTCATTAATGAGAGGGACTACTGCTTGTCAATACAGATACCCTTAGTTATGAACTTAAGCAGGGCTTTTCTTGTTTGACTTTTTTTGTGATCTACAGTAAGCAATGTGACACTCACTAGACTTTGGGGCAACAGGCAATATTCCTTTGGAACTCTTTACCTATAGCATTGTGTGTGTTCCACCCACTATTTTCTTTGATCACTACTGTATTCAAGGATAGTGACAGGATTATGGCAGCAATAGCACTTGACTGTGGCTGACCTGGAGAAACTAGCAGGTGTCAGTCTGGCCCAACTAACTGCTGTCCTTCTGAAAATACCCTGATTTTCAGGCACCATGTTACCATTTGGCTTTGAAAAGGTCAATTATATACACACCTATGGCTTTTCCACCAGTAAATTTTTGTTCCTGCTGCTCCTTGTAGCTTATTACAAGACTGGAAAAAGTGGGAAGATGAGAAAAAGGATAGCTGTTCTAAAGAACCTGCCTCCCTACTCAAAGACAAGCTTAAAATGGAAATACTGAAGTCATATCACAACTAAATCAACAAGACAGTGAAAAACTACCACAGCAGTTTACATTTGGGATAAATATGGAGTGCCAGAACATCACTTTCCAGAGCTTATTCTTACCCTGTCTTACCCACTTCAAAGCTACATTCTTTCAGCAAACCTACAGGAAAAAAAAAATCTAACCGTGCTGAACAGCTTTAAAAATTCAATCAGAATAATCTGCTCTTTAGAAAGGTGGTGGATGACAGTAATTGGGAAATACTGTCTGACTCATTTATTAAACTGAAATTCAGAGTCAATTGATTTAATAACCATTAGAATATTCTATTAAGGATTTAATAGGTTGGCACAGTTCTATTTTTTATTAAGAGTTATACATGAGAAATAAGCAGTTCTATGGAATTTATAGGCAACTGCTTATATGGATTAAGATAAAATACAATGACTGCAAATGAGCTGTACAACCACTTCCCCCCAACCAAAACAGGGTACTTTCTGAGGAAAACTAGAGGTCTTTGTTAGGCATGGATGACTTAAGTATCCCACTACCAAATTATTGTTTAACCTTGTCATGTTAGTGGTGAGAAAACAGATGTATGCTAAATGAGAAAGCCATTCACAAGAACTAGATCAGAACATGGAAGGATTGGGGTATTTTTTTTGAATGACAACTCTCAGATTTCACCATCTATAGAGACACTGTGGGTTGGGAGGCCAAAAATGAAAAGCACTCCTCAATTTGCCCTTATCAAAAAGGAATGGGGAATGTATTACCTAAAAATATGCTTTCTGGTGCTGTCATGTTATTTTCTTGAGGTTTGATGCCATACACTGTCTTAACAGTAAGTGCTGTTAACTACTATAAGAATGAAAGTAAGAAAATAAGAAATATGTTTTATATATTGGAGTTCATATGAACATCATAAATCATCCCCAAGTGTTACATGTGAAAAGGGTCCATTGTAAGGATTTATGTATGATGATTCTCTCACCTGCATTGTCTACGAGGAAGGGTTTGGCTGTAAAGCATCTGACTCTTGTAGCCTATATACTCTAATTCCCTGATCCTGAGGTACTAACGAAAAGCAAAAAGTAGTTTTGCAAAAGCCCAGGAAAACTAGGCACTAAGTAAAGAACTAGCTGGGAAATGTAAAAATTATTAGCTCTTTAGAACTGTTTTCCATTTAATTAATTAATAACTCAATAATTATGGATTTAATTTATGATAAAATTGCAACTTAAGCCAATCAATTGAATAAATAAATAAATTTAATTAAGACATTTTCAAATTTCAAATTAATTAATAACTTGATTTTATTTAGTAAGTTTTCGTCTATGATCACAGCATCTGATGGACATTTCCTGTGATGTTACTGGTGACATTCGACTTGTTCTCCCATATATGTGCATATTTCTCTATTTAAAAAACAGAACATGGAAATTAATTGTTTTTTCTAGTGATTTCACTTCCTAGATTCCTCAATTAACACTGAGGTTGAAAATATGCTCTAATAAATTAAGTAATTAGAATTTGTTAGAATTCATTAGATTGGGTCCCTTTCCCTCTGTCACATTCAGTGAAGCAGAAAAGCCTGCTACCTTGGGAGAAGAAATATTAGAATTGGAGGAAATGTGTCTCATGGCTCCATTGTTAGGCAGACTAATCTGTGTGATTTCTTTGAGATGAGGAGGCTCTGAAAGAGGATATTCTGGAGCAAAGGCTCAGATAGTTGGGTTTGTTGATAAGAAGGACAGGTAAGTTTAGAAAAGGAGAAAAAGGTGAGCCTTGGAAGGAAAAAGGGGATGGTAGGGAGTGATATCTTTGCTTAGAATGACACAAAGTCTTTCAAGCAGCTAGAACTGTTTCAGAATGTACCCTATGGACCTGTATGGAAAGAAAGTGTTTGGTCTCTTTCTTGGGGCTACACTGTAACATTGAAAGCAACTTGTTTTCCTTGACTGATTATGTTCTTGATTGGTTTCTACAGATTATGTTTTGGATTGGTTTCATATTTTAGTGATCTTTCAGGAAGGCTGAAAGGCAAATGTCCCACAATAGGCCTGTATGAAAGGAAAGTATATGGAGTCTTCTGGGATTGGAAGGTGAGGGCTACACTCTCTTCAGCAACTTCCCCCCTATACTGATTATACTCTGGACTGATTTTCATTGTATATTATTTTATAATATATATTATTCAATTATTTGCAACTTTATTATTCTTTATGATAGTTCGTAACACTATCTTAGGCCCTTTGATAATTAAGTGAAAAATCTTTCTCAAATCTATCCTTCATTTAGTTCTCCCATGGCTTCTCCCGGTCTTTTCCTCCCCAACCCTCCTGTTTTGCTTTCTATCTGACCCACCTCATTCATCTTCGTACCCGCAACACTTTCATTATACCATTATGGTAAGATGGGTGCAGTTATAGTAAGATGATGTGTTAGACACCTGGTCATTGAGATACTAGAGGCCACAGACTGTATGGGATCTGTAGGTCCTCTGTGCAAAACCTGTGGCCTACCACTGATCTTTGCAGACTTCTTGATTAACAGTGAAGAGTCAGAAAACATGCAGTGAGTCAGTTTTGCATATAAATATTCTGCATATGGTCAGAGAATCTCAAAAACCACAGATTAAGAATTCTACACTGATTAGTTTTTGTAGCTATTGACTCATTGCTGTACTTCCAGTGGATAAGTGTCTTCTAACTAAAATAAATCACTCTTTATTAATCTCTAACACATGTGGCATTTGAAGAGTGGGTGAAGTGTATGTATTGGTGGGGTGGGGAAAAAAGAGAGATGTAGATGAATGACAAACTCAAGAGGTTGCAAAATGAGATCCTGTGCTTTGGGACAGCCTTCTCTAAGCTCACAGTTCCCAGATATGCTGGGCTCTCACCATTCCCAGGCAAAACTCCTATGGGCTTTGTACTCCATGTGGAATAAATTACATGTTGAAGGAAGGCAACTTTAAAAGGACAAAAAGAGTCTTGTGGAAGGAGCCAGTAAATTTTCCTCTAAAAATTGGTGAAACAATTTCAATTATTATGTTTATGCTACTGATTGGTGAATTAATTTTGGTGCCCATAAATGAAAAACTATCACCACTGTTTGCCCTTTCAGCTGTTCCTTTTTGGGAGAGGGTGGCTGTTTCAGGGAGAAGAGCATCCTTAAACAGCATGCAGAGCCTTGTGAAAGGGTTTTGTCCTTTTAAAATTGGGGGGTTGGGGTTGACATTTTTTACAAGGTGCCAGGGCATGGTAGGGGCAATGATCACATTGGATCTCCAAAGGGCCACATGCATCTCACTGGCCAATATTTTGCAGCCCTGACTAGAAAATAATTGAATTTAGTGAAATTTGAATTGAATTTAGTGAATTTATTGGCATTTTATTCCAATTACATACACATAAAATTGTAGCCTTAAAGTATTAATGAACCTAACTATTTTTTTCTCTACGTTTCTCTGTGGTGCCATTTTTTGTTTTATTTTTGCTGGTTCTTAAAGGTTCTTAAGAAATTCTTGGCAGGCTGTTTGCAAACAATTGACACTTTCCTGCTTCTTTTTAAAGGGAGCATGAATAATAGTATGCAAGACTGTCACACACATCCTGAAACATAGCTGCCCCCCCCCATCAGTGCTGTGTTTATGGGACATTGTACCACAGTCACTGGGTGGTACCATATAAAGTACTTTATAAGTACCATATAAAATATAAAATGTGGATGAGGCATGTTTTGGTTGATCACACAGAAAGGTTCCCATGGGTGTTTTTTGCTCTTCAGTGGTTCTGCTGCAGCCTTGAAGATGAGTCCTTCCTGTAAAGCTAACCTGAAGCACCAGCCTCTCACAACAGTTCTTGGCCAAATTTTTGTCATCTTCTTTCTACAAGGAATGGCCATTTCTTCCTGCAGTTTTCTAGCATTCTGAATTGTTCACAGCTACATTAAGTCAACACTTATCCTGCTTGAATGAGGAGTGCACATTGACACTTTAAAGACCATGTACAGAAATTAACATTGCCTGAAGACTTCCAGCACATGCTCATCATCCCTCACTGATTGTAAAGGGCATCCTGCCATTTACAATTTCTCAGGAATTATCACCAAAACCAAAAACAATTTAGGGATATAGCAGTAAGGAAATGGAGATGCTGAAGTCAAATATTCAGCTGGGATTTACTGGAGGGAAATGTTTACAATACTAGAAGAAGCTGCTACTGCAAGGAGAAAAAGAAGCCCAGAATATAGGCTAAATAATGTGCAACCCTCTCTTGATGGATGTTGGAACAAGCTAGCAGTAACTACAGAGGAATACAGAGAAATTTTCTGCTTTCACTTCTCTCTACAAGAAAGGCAAACATGCTAAACAACAAGAACAAAATACATGTTAACTCCATTTTGAATCATTCCGATTCATGCTATAGGTGACAGATATCTAAATGTTCTACTATGAAAAAAGCTGCCATGTAGAAAGCTAGCACACTGGGGGACTCTGCAACTTTTCAGGGGTTCATGTTTGATAGAAAAAGAACAAATAGCACATTTACTTCTACCTATCATGGTTTGTTTCCATGTTCAGAAAAGCTTTTTAACATATGATTAAAATCAAACTTATGATTTACCACTTGTAGTCAGAGGATACCATGTATATCTGATTTAGCTTTAATTGAGATCATGAAAAGTAATACATTAAGCTGCCTAATATGGGTCAAGACAATCTGTCCATATCACCAAATACTAGCCATTTTTATTGGCATTTGTTTTTGTCAGAGATCTTTCCCAACTTTGTTCCTCAAGCTCCCTTTTAAACTGAAGGTGCTAGTGATCAAACATGAGATCTTCTCCATGTAAAACATGCACTGTGCCACTGAGCTGTGGCCTCTTCTCAAGAAATGCATACCGAGGGTAATTCTAGTCTAGTATTCTGTCCTCTTCACTGCAGACAAAAGTTGCCACAGTGAAGATCACAAGCAGGGAATCATCTTGCTAACTTCCTCCATTGTTAGCTTCTAGTGTCTGACAGTCAGAATTAGAAAATTGGCTTGCGTTGCAAAGTCATGTTACACTCTTGCTACTTCAACCTGTGTCATATGAAATATTCTAAGGGAAAACAATTTTATATTTCCTTCTTCTTTTTTAAAAACGGAAAACTTGAAATGAGTTGGTTGGAATCTAAATTTCAAGCTAACAAAAATGGCATGATTGCATCTTCATTCCACTCCAAATTTCCACTTTATGTGGAAGAAAGTGGCAGGCCTTACCTACCACTTTTGATAATGCTGGACCTATAGAAGATGATCCTACATAAATATATAGGGCAGCAGTTTATTGGGATGTAATAGCTTTGCAGCAGCAGATTGAATGGACTTTTCTTCCCAAGGCTTGCTAATACAGTACTGTTTTTATAGTGCTATTTTTGCCATTTTGGAATTGCAAGTGTCAGTAGGAAAGGGTACTACAGAGTATCTCTCTGTGCAACAGGAAAATGATGCCAGGGGCAGAGGGGGAAAGGCAGGAGATAACTGCAGTTACTGGCAACCAGAGGGTAATGCTCTCTTATGCCTCTTGTGTGTGACACAGTCCTTCATTTAAGTAGGAGACTGGAAAAAGTAACCTATGGCCTCTTCTAAGCAAATGGCAGGTAAATTTGTATAACCTAGGCAACCCTACCAATGTTGCCTATTACCCCATTATTTGGGAACTGCTGCTGTTCTATTATTTTATAGACGCTTGACAGTTTTTTTTTTAAAAAATGCCTAGATAATTTTTGAAGAGGTAGAACAATCAACTTTTTCCATTTTTCTGACACTGCAACAAAAATAAGGGAATTAAAGTATACCTCCTTTTTATGGCATACAGTAGTTGCATCCATATCAGTGGAGTGGGGAACCCACTCTGACTTTTAGTCCAAACTTTAAAAAGTTATCCAAAGTTCTTAACTCTATCCTCAAAATAGGTCAGGAGCAATGGCCTCAACTTGACATGGAATTCATCAGCCAACAGTGATGGCATACACCATTTTTATGTGAAATAAAAACAAAACAAAACTCTGAGACACACCTATATCAAATGTTTCTCATCATGCTCTCACTGAAGACAGTGCAACATTTCTGACAACTAAGGGCCTTTACAGACTGCCAGAAATAATGCAGCTTGATACACTTTAACTGTCCTGGCTCAGTGCTAAGGAATCATGTAGTTTATTGTGGTACCAGAGCTCTCTGACAGAGAAGGCTCAATGTCCCAGAAAAAAAATACAATTCCCATGATTCCCTAGCACTGAGCCAGGACAGTTAAAGTGGCCTCAAGCTGCATTATTTCTGGCAGTCTGTAAAGGCCCTTACATAGGTCAGTATTAATGCTTCTGATCTCTTTACCCTCAGTTGTTGCCTATGTCACAGGAGTCCTTCAATAACTGTCCTCCAGTACTATATTTGCCCTTCAATATCATTTTTTCCACTGACTAGGATATAACCTAAAGAGAGACACTGGCATAGAAAATACTCTGAAATTCAGGAAAACCATATGATTCTGAATTTGAAACATTACTCCTGTGACTGGAGAACATTTCCTAGAGGAAGCATCACCACACTATAAAAGTAGAAACATGCTATATAGTCAATGTAGGATCAGAACTTAGGTAGTACTCAAAATTACAGGGTAGTTAAATTAGGTGTGCATCTATGCTGCAAGCAGCTATTATACCATTTTAAGTGCCCTGACTTTCCCAAGGCACCTTGGATACTGAAGTTTTATGATGATACTCAGATTACAAGGATACTCTAGTAGAAATTAATCCTTTTGCTCACAGAACTCTTACAATTTCCAAATTCCTCAGGGAGCAAGCCAATCAATGTTTTAGGTTTGTGTAGATATCCTCTCAAGTTCCAGGTTTCTAATCGTGTGCTTGTATAACATTTCTCTCACTGAAACAGACGTTTCTAGTATTGCCCTTCAACATAAAATTACATAAAATTATAATAAAATGAGAAATTAAAACTACATAATATAGGTGCATGTTTCTGAAGGGAGAAGTGCTATTAATAAAGAAGTGCCATTAACATTATGGAAAACGTATTTTAAGTCAGAGTCAAAAAGTTATGGGCTATTTTAAAGCACTGTGTCTCTCAGTTTTGAAACATCTTGCTGTGTTGAGTGTAATGCTGTTTAAAGAACTAGTCATGGTTCAAGAGATTACTTTCTCTGTTTGATATTAAATACCTACTAGTATTGCCCACCCGTCTGGGACTTCTGGAACTGGTGGAAGTACTGGTATATCTACCATCGAGTTCTACACAAAAAAAACACAAATTGGTAAAATTGAAAAAGGATACTTCATGGATACTTCATGCAGAATAAACCAAATGCTACCTGTTCTACAGGGAAAACATCTTTAACATTGAGACAAGTAGCCAGTCAATACGAATTCCATACTACAGTGGATCAGCTTTGCAAACTATGCATACTATGCGCATCAAGACATTTTTGCTCAGATGTGCAGCAAGTGTCTAATCATTGATTAAAGAAATTGTTGAAGCAAATATGAAAAGAGGGGGTTTACAAAGAACTTGGGTCAATGCAGAAATACCATTTGTCCTTCTAAACATTATAAATTAGCAAAACTGAATGGGGGTGAGTTTCCTAAGGATTTCTTATTCTCAGTCATAATATATTAGGTGTAATATCTGTCTAGTATCACATAAAGCTGTTCTATTGTATCATATCATAATATATCTATTATATTCTTTGGCTGCATGGGGTATGACCAATGAAATGGATAAACTAGTGGGTTTGTTTTTTTTAAAAGCTTTCAGACAGCATTGGATCAAACATCTTAAGCTCTGTTTTTTATGTTCTTAAAGTGAAGTGGTTGCTTCCTCTATCTTCAGAATTGTTCGGTCTAGCATACTGCTACTTCTGCTCATATGGCCGGAGGAATTCAGTTGGCGATTATTATGTATCTACTACTATGATTCTCATTCCACTAGAAAATGTGTCACCAGTGTGGTATGCATGCAACCATATAATCTTTGCCTATATACAGGACCTTTTGAAGGCTCCTAGCCTGGGGAAATGACCTTTCTGTGAATGGCTACTGAATCTGTGAAGTTTCAATCCATAGGGTTAGTGGGTGGTTGGACATGAGGATTTGTTATCATGCCATTTGTATGTTTAACCTGGAGAAGAATGGTTAAGAGGTGATATGATAGCCCTGTTCAAGTATTTGAAAGGGTGTCATATTGAGGATGAACCAATTTGTTTTCTGTTACTCCAGAGAATAGGACACGGAATAATGAATGCAAGCTATAGGAAAAGAGATTCCACCTAAACATTAGGAGGAACTTCCTGACAGTAAGAGCTGTTCAGCAGTGGAACACACTCCCTCAGAGAGTGGTGGAGTCTGCTTCATTGGAGGTTTTTAAACAGAGGCTGGATGGCCATCTGTTGGGGGCGCTTTGATTGTGAGTTCCTGCATGGCAGGGGTTGGACTGCATGGTCCTTATTGTTTTTTCCAACTCTATGATTCTATGATTAGCAGCTGTTTATATGATCTTTCCAAGTAGGCTATTTAAGCATTATTCCAGTTGCACAGAAGCTGGTCATACAAACACATAGGTTGGCATCCTGTTTGTCGTCTATGATGTTGTAAGTTATGATTATGACCACTTAACTGTTGCCTATTCACATTTATGATGATGGTACCATTGCAAGAATCATAAATGTCCCTGAAACCCATCTTAAGATCTTTCCTGAACAACTGAGTTCTGGGTGCTGGTGAGCAGAGTGGTGCAGGATGATGGAATCAATCCCTTCTTGCCAGTGAGCGATGGTGTGAGGAGCAGAAGCAGGTACCCTAGTGCAGTCCTGTTGCAAGTCTTTGCTGAATCACCACTCACTGGCAGGAGCAAACTGGCCATATCATCCTGCAGCACCCGACTGAGCAGAGTCACAGATCTCTGTTGCCATCTACATATAGTGGTTAGTGGTTTACAGGAGAAGTGAGAGTCATGTGGCTAGGTAGCTAGTGCTGAGGGATGCTGTGCATTTTAGTCCAGCAACATCTGGAGGAGCTGCACAATTACTACACATGCTTTATGGCTAAAAAAGGTGATATTTAACTATATGTGTCATAAGTGGGGTAGTGTGCATGTAGGTAAAGTAGCTTTTGAAGTGTACCATGTGCATATGTAGAAATCTGTTTCACGGTTTATCTCTTAAAAATGGAGGGAAAGCATATACTTAAAGTTGCCACATGTCCCTCAAAATGATGCTTAAACCTAGACTTTAAAACTAAGGGCCGAAACAGACAGCCCTTTTGCGCCACCTTTTAAGTGGCTTGGGAGTGCAGTGTTCATATGCTGCACACTCCCAAGCTGGGCGGAAGCCACCTAGCCATTTACATGGAGGCGGCTTCATGGTGATCTGATGGTGTGGCATTTACATGCTACATGCCACCAGAGTGTTATGAAGCTGCCTCCAGCTGCAATGCGGCAACAAAATCAGCTTTTTGCCACCAGAAAAAGGAATGGCTGTTTACTGCTCCTTTTTTTGGGCAGCTTCAATGCAGACTGGGGCCGTGGCATGAGGTTGCTGTGATCCCAATCTGGCTTCAGCCCCAATCTGGCTTCTGGATGTCTATTTCACCCCCAGGTTCCATTACGTCAGGGTTTTCAACCGGGGGGGGGAGGGGGAAGATAACCTAATATTAGCTAAATATTAAATCAGCTATAAAATAGCTAAATATTAGGTGCCCTTTTTTGTTTTACTGTGAGAAATCTGAGTATTTTGTTGCAATCTATAAATTCCTAAAAATCCATAGAATAATCTCAGTGAAATACCCCACAGATGCTTCTTGAAAGGAAGTTCAGCTGATTCCAGTAGGATTTATTTTTAAAATATTTAAAGACTGAGATGTGAATCTTGTAAGGAACAATCTTAACACAGAACATATACACAGAACATTGGACTTACACCAGTGCAGAATTACTGTCATAAATGAGATTGCATACATCTTGATCCAGTTTAATCAAGTTATGGATTAGTTATCAATGAATTAATGATCTTATATGTCATGCATGGATCTTGATGGTTTCTCTAGATCCCTGGACGCTCTGTTTCCTTTCAGGGTTTGAGTACTAGCCCTACTATTAGACAGTGTGAGGCAACTGCCTCAGGCAGGAGTTTTAGGACAGCAGAAGAACTGGAGAAGACTGAAGAGTACACCTAACATTTTTGCAGCCATTAGGGGACTTCAGGATATGACATCGTATCACTTCCAGTTTCATTTTCAGTCTTTCTCTCCTCCTCTTTACCCCATTTTGAGATATGTGAAGGGCTGGGAAGCCAAAAATCATATTTTGCATCAGTTGCTATCCATTTTGAGCTTTTTGAGAGGAGTCCATTTTTTTTAACATGTCCCAGGAATTTGGGAGATTTCAAGTCTTTACAACAAAGACTTTTAAATTTTACAGTGCCACACCACCTCTGTTATGGTTAAATCCTGTGTAATTTTTTTCATCCCACCAGAAATCAGCATGGCTTTGAGATTCTAAAATACTGAAATTAATTACCTTATACGTCAAAACAATATCACGTTATCTTTCATTCAAAGTTGCAGGTTTTGGGTGCAATCCTCCACCAGTCTCCTGTACTGCTTTTATTCTAGTGAGACGTGCACAAGATTCCCACACAACAACCCCACTGGAATAAGTGGAGGTTTCACAGCAGCAGCAAAGGGGGGATATGTACCCTTTCTCCATTAGAGAAAAGGGCTATAAACTGACCCAATGCACTCCTTTTTCACTTAACTGTTCTGGATTTCTTTTTGTGTGTGTGTGCACTAAAATATTTCAGTGCTTCATCACTGTAACCTGCTGTTCTCTTTAATTGCTTATTGTTATTAATTATATAGTGGTAATGTTGTTGGCTGCTTGAACCATTTGGCTGTAAAAAACACATTTATTATTATTGCCATTGGAGCTGCAGCAAATTGCCAGGATTCTGTCTAGAGATAAATGCTTTTGAATGTTCATCCAATAAAACTTGAACCTGGATCAAACTGAGATTTTCCTTTGCCTCCCCTCCCTCTACTTCCCCGCTACTCCCCCCCCCCCAAATTTCCTTCAGGCTCTAATTTCACTCAAATAGAATTTCACTAAGAATGTACTTCATTACCAGAGATCTCCAAATTATCATCCTGTATTCTTAAGCATATGAATGGTTCTACACTCACTGAAGACAAACAGTGTTTTACCACCAGGATTGGGGGACGGAGTTCAGAATAAAGTGAGCAAATTCTACTCTAGGATCTATCAATGACAAGTGTGTGGAATTGAAAAACATCACATGCAGTTAGTATAATGATGACAATTATAGTGTGCCCTTGGTATATACTGGGGTTTGGTTCCAGGATTCCCTGTGGATACCAAAATCCGTGGATACTCAAGTCCCATTAAATATAATGCATAGTAAAATGGAATCTCTTATATAAAATGACAAAATCAAGGCTTGTTTTTTAGAATTTATATTTTTGGGGGGAATATTTTCAAACTGTGGATGGTTATATCCATGGATAAAGAATACGTGGATATGGTGGATCAACTATGTTACTACTGCAGCTGCTTTGTGGTACTTAGCATGTTCCAGGATGATGCCACATGTTACACCAGAAAAAAGTGGGCCTCCCTCAGAGGGTTTTATTTTAAGCAAGATAGACAAACAAGGCAAAAGTGAAGGGAAGATGTAATTTGATGAGGCCAATTTATGGGAAAATTCTATTTGTTTAACCATGGGTAGCAACCAGTCAGGAATAATTTCTTTCTTTCTTTTTTTTTTTTTTTACCAGATAGGGATCACTGTTGTCCCATTTCTACAAGCACAATAGGGATAAAGTAATAACAGCATTATTGTAATTTGTCTTTAAATAGGAAAAATAATCCATTGCTTAGGAGAAATTATTTTTAAACTAATATGCAAGTGGTCATCCTATTCACACCTGCCATGGCTAGATTAATGACCTACCATTATATACTATCATTATCAATAATGTAAACAACAAAACAGAGCATTTTCAATTTGTCTGTAAGCAACAAATTCACATTGTTCACATGTGAAAAAAGATCAAGCATTTTCACTGCCTTCAAGATAACATGCAAATGCAAAATAAAACTGGCATGTGACTCATACCTGCTTCCCATGGCCTTGCAGTTCTGGAGTAAAAAAGTAAAATTTTCCCTGAAAGGCCTTGAAAGATTATTTTTGGTTTGGGGGTCTCAATGTCCTAGCCCTGTTTTAATGGAGATCACGGGCTATAAAATTCCCTTTTTTAAAATGAAAGACCAGATAGTGCTAAGCTACTCCTCTTTTAATTTATGCATAGAGCATAAAGCACAGAAATTCTTCTATCTTTGTAATAGTGAAAAGGTACCAATACTGTACTTAAGAACTTGTTGAGAAGGGTCAAATAGCAAAGTTTGCTTGGATATGTAGAAAACTAGTCCAATGCATTCAATATACATAATGACAATTCATCACACTTTCTGTTTTGAATCATCCTGTGTGCATGTGGTACTATAGTATTACAGCCGTGACAAGTAGTAACATCACTGACTTTTCAATGAGTATTCTACACAAATCAGAGCAAAATAACAGATTGTGTCTCTTTCCCTACAACAGTGTTTTTGCCAATGGAGAAACACAAACATAATGTTTTTAGGACAGGGTTGTCCTTTACCCTTTATTATCACAACTCAATTAGAAATGGAGATATTTGATGAAAGTGTATCCAAACACAAATTCATCTGCTAAGGTGGAAGTTTAGGACTACTGAAAGACAAATGAGGCATCTGTAAGCCAACAAACATCATTTAAGGAAAACCACTAAGTAAAGTACATTCACCCTATGATTCCTAATATCAGGAGCTTATTGCGCCACTAAATAAAATGTCTTACCTCTCCTGAATTCATTTTTAATTCGGGCAGCATCTGGACACTATCGCAAGGATTTTGCTGTTGAATCTGTTGCCCGTGTCCAGCCCAGGTCCAGCCCTGGTCCCAGGAGCGCTCCAGCAGCCACTTTTTAAAGTCAGAAAACTCCCAGTTTTGGAAAGAGATGTGCTGAGTACCCCTGGGACCCAGGCTGGACCTGGGCAGTGGATTTGGTGGCAAAATCCCTGTGATAGTATCTGGATGCCAC
>CM034706.1:62552713-62567570 GCA_020142125.1 Phrynosoma platyrhinos | reverse complement strand
AAAAAAAAAAAAAAAAAAAAAGGAAAAAATTGAAACCATCCATTATTAAATATTTCTGAGGAATATAATGAACATTATAAATAAGCTTCAGCTACAATACATATTTAATTTCCCTGCTGTATGATGAACCCCTGTACAGGGTAATTTAAGTTGCTGTTTGGGGCCTAAATCCTGCTGGAGCATTGCACTACCACTGTGCTTTCATGAAGACATGTAAGGATACCTAGCACACCCAATTGTTCCTTGTGCACCCACAGGGCCCTTCCTCTTACTGTTGAATTGGTAGAAAGGGAGCTTTTTGGCTGCTGCACAATGGGTGAGTTAAGGCTTTGGAGTCCACTGCACAAGTTGTTCAAATGTGGGATCCAGAGTAACTACACTGGCAAATATTTGTGCTATACTAAATGTGCACAAAATTTTGGCCTCAAAGTTTAAACACTGCATATTCAGTCTGGCACAGTCTATAATATGTTACACCACAGTACAATGTGACAGACTGTAACGCCCCATTTCAGCCTGCCTAGACCCTGAGTTCCTAGGGGATCTATTTCCTAGTCCCATCACTTTCACAGGCATGGTGACACAGATGGGGATGCAGGTTAGAATCTTTTCAGTGGCTGTACCTATGTTCTTTATTGTACACATTTTCATTCGTAAACTGGCTTAAGTCCCAGTTTTGGGGAAATGGTGAGAAAAGGAAAGATACTGATGGGATGGGTGGGTGGTTGTGATGGTGGTGATAGAATGGAAAGATTGGTTCAAATTTCACCTCAGCCATCAGCTCATTGTTTCTTAAACAAATCATGCCTAATCACATTCAATTCCCCCTCTGTAGAATAGTAGTGAAGTGCTATATCACAGATTTGTAAAAGCACAATGGTTTCCAATATTTTCCCCCATACCCCGTTATTGTTAGGCTACAACTTCCAGGATACCTAATCACCAGCAATACTGGCTGGGGCTTCTGAGAGCTGAAGGTGTGGGGCATGGAATCTGTGAAACACTGTGGTCAGGATGACCAGATATCCTCCTTTTCCAGGACATGTCCTATATTTCAGCCTTCTGTCCTGGAAGAATTTCAAAATGTCCTCCATTTTGAGCATGACTAAGAAGCTCGAATTTACATTTACAAGCTTTTATTTGGTAATGTCCCAATTTTTTTCTTGACTGTTCTACATTTGGTGGTGCCTTCTCCTTTTTTGTGGTTAGGGGATCTGGTCACCTTGACTGCGGTATAATGCAAGTACAAAGCTGCCATCTACTGAGTCAAACCATTGTTTCATCTGATGGATCCAAAAGATCCCCATGGCTTGACTGTGATCTATTTGTACCCAGAAGTAAACCTGGGATATCCTGCTTCCTAACTATCCAATTTAATACTCAGCAGCAGCTCAGATTCTAAACAAATCTCCATTTCAAAATCAAGAAATGTGTAATGCACGCAATAAACGTATGTGGTGATCTATTTCAAACTCTTTACTTGAAAATGCTGAGGATATGGGTCTCTGGAAGCCTAGGTGTGTCAAGTCTGAATCCCAGGCATTCCTTTAAAAACACCTAAGTGTCTCCATGAGAAATCATTAAGATAGCAAGTTTATGTACTGAGTGACAGCACTAGTCATGTTATGCTTACTAGTCAGTCTTTTTACAAACCGAAAAGAAATCAAGATCTTAAAAAAAAGATAGAGATGCATATAGGGTTTTACTACTGGTCCAAGACAGGGCAAGACTGAGTAGGAATAATATAATATCAAATGCAAAAGGAATGGTGAGAGGGGGATAACAGCAACAGAAAGACACTACATGTTTCACTGACCATTCAATATGTTAAACCTGGTAAAGGCTGCTATTAATCTTTTCTCTAACTTCAGGAAAATGGTTAGTTCTATGCAAAATGGATGTGATACACGACACTGACCTGAAAACTGTCCAAAAAAAAGGTATGCTCTTTCCCCTTTCTTCCTTCCTCTTCTCCCTTACCTATAAGTGGGCTTTACTGACTGAGGTAGAGAGATTCCACATTTAATTGCATATGGAATCTTGTTTATCCTCTGAGGCTAATTTACAGGAAAATAAGTTGTATCTTTCGAGGAAAGGCCATCTTTATAAACATAAAGGTCACTTGTTCCCTTCTATCTATAATGAATAGAAAGGACAGGAAAAAGTGCAGAAGTCAAAGTCCAATCTTGCCTGAGTTGGTAACTCCAGATTAAGTAATGAGTAAAGCAGATCATAGCATACTAAATTAACCCAACATAAACAGGATAGAAATTCTGAAAAGCTAAAACAAAGAAAAAATACTGCTTTTTTACATCCAAAGATTAGGTTAGAAGCAGATGAAATTATTTATATGCTATTTCCAAATTTTAATGCGGGGGGGGGGCACAAGTGTGACTAATATCGAACAAACAATATTCTAGTGTTCTTTTGCTTGTGTATGTATGTGATTGTGTACAGTCATCCCTCCCAATTTGCAAGGGATCCGTTCCAGACCCCCCTGCAGAAATGGTGAGTCACAGATATTCAACTTCCATAGGAAATAATGGTGAGTGTCCATGGTGTACGCACAGACATGTGTGGCCATTTTGTTTATAGCCACTTGTCCCTCCTGCAAAGAGTGAGACCATGGATTGCAAACCCGCGAAAAAGGAGGGACAAGTGTATATGTATGTTGTGGGGGATAATGCCCTGTTTTGAGACTTTCATCCTTGAGTTTTTGTCAAAATACTTATTTTCATTAGTTGTTTCAACTGTGTGGTCCTCCATTGGCATTTAAACTTTGCTAGCTTTGCCTACATCATCTATAGCTAGCAATATCATACCACAACAAAAAACACACTGTATATTACATATTTGGAGACATCCTCTTGATTTTTGATGGACATTTGGCATCTGACCACCATCTGTGCCTTTCAGATACACACAGACACAGACAAACACAGACACACTATTATCCAATCGTTTGGAGTTTAAAATAAAATAACCTTGCTCTCCCTAGCTGCCTCCTCTCTTCTCTTTTTCTCTTGCACACCCATATAAATAACAAGCCAGAAACCCTCCACTACATTTGCTTGCATTAATTGATGTTTAAAAAGTCTGTTAAAAATAAAGCCCAGCAGTGACATTTTTCTTTGCTAAAGCACGAAAGCAGCACATTACAAACATTACAAAAAGCTCCCTCGGTAGGATGGTGAAGTTTCACTCTGGCAGTAAAATGCAAGCTACTGCATATTCTTGGATTTATTTTTTATTTGAACACCATGTGACACTCAAAGCTGTGCAGTGCAGGTAAAATGGATGTGCTAGATTCATGTAAATTAATATTACAAGAACTACTGGACAGGCACATCAAGCATGTATGAGGTTAACTTTGAACTTCTTAACAAATAAGTGCTCTTTGTCAAAAGAAATAGGGAAAAGGGGCACTTACTAAATACTGTTTTTGTTTGATGAGCATATTAACAGATGACTTAAGGACAATACACAAAGAATAACTGACCACTTGAAAGTAGACTCTAGATAGCTAACAACAGGCTGAGAAATTTTTTTAAGAAAACACAGTGTACATCATGATAAGAGGTTAAAGAAAATAAAAGACTAACCCATACACCACACAGAAATTGTCACACCTTTAACTATTCCGTTACTCAGAAAGTACTAACCAACCTTGGTTACACAAGTGTAATCACTAACGCAATCCCCTGATCCACTTGCAAATATGAAATTGTATTTCAAGGGGAAACCTGCCCTTAAGTGGTAGGTAGAAGTTAGGTAGTAGAAGTACTAGCCTAACTGTGACAATGATAGTATGGAGAAAGGATTTTAAGGTTCAGGCAGTGTCTAAGTAATTGGTGGAATTCAGTCGCAAAAGATATGGTGAAGACAACTAGTTTATATAGCAAATTCATGAAAGATAAGTCTCTTAATGGAATATTTCAATGTCGACAAGTCATGATGGTATATATTGTTCCAATATGAGAAGCAAAAGCTACCAAATGCTAACTACTGAGGATATAGTGGTTAAATGCCTGTACTGCAGCCACTCACTCTCAAACCACAAGGTTGTCAGTACCAGTCAGGGACTCAGGGCTGACTCAGCCTTGCATCCTTCCGAAGTCGCTAAATGAGTACCCAGCTTGTTGGGGGCAATTAGCTTACACGTTGTAAATTGCTTAGGGAGTGCTTAAGTGCACTGACAAGTGGTATAGAAATATACTTGCTATTGCTATAAACAGAGTTAATAATAATAATAATAATAATAATAATAATAATAATAATAATAATAATAGGTATATGAAAAAAAGATGTTGAACTGGAAGGATCCCTGGACTGATGTAGGGGAACTCCCTTCCTATAGGAATACTAATTATGTTGAATGATTTTGACTAGGGACTCATAGAGAACTTGTAAAATAACAAGAGGTTTAAATAATTCAATAATTAAATACACTTCTTTTGTTCTAACATCAATGCAAAGGATCAGAATTTACAATGCCATGGAGAAGATTGTTACAGGAAATAGGATAAAGACCATCCCTAGAGAGGGTTAATGATGGGTGAGAGCAATGGTGAAAGGCTACTGCACAAGTCACTACAGAAACCAGTGCCAGCTGTTCCAAAAGCAGTTACATAAGCTATTCACAACACACTGTGACTTCATGAATTAGTCATATTGTGTACACTAGTTGCTTTGTTAGCAACTGCACAAGAACAAGCAGAACATTGCCCCTCTTGTCCTTATTGTTTGCTGGTATAACTGGATATATCCCACCATTAAAAAAAAAATCTTCCCAGTGGATCCATATGTAATTCTAAAAATCAATATGTAATTCTAAAAATCAATGTGAAAATTTCAACATTACATACGTATCCAGCAAGATATTTGGACTGTGAAGCTAAGCACAGCTCACTTGATATACATTCCAGTGAAATGAATCTTGAATGGTCTGTGGAGAACTGCTTCCAATTTGGTGTGCTGGATGTTGTGAGTGAGTACTGGAATGCTTTTAACCCACTATGGTGAACATGGAGCTGGTTCAAATCTCCAGTCAAGACACAAAACTCATTGGGTAGTCTTGAGCAGCTAATTTCTCTGAACCTAACCTACCTCATGGGTCTGGTGTGAAGTAAATGTGGCTATGAGCTCCTTGGAGGAATGACAGAATACAAATATTATATAAAGCAAATTTAACTCCAGCAGTCTGCCAGTCCCTTGGGTCTCATTGAAGAGACAAACCATGTTTTAAGCTCCCTAGCGTTTAAAATGCAGTTTGATGTTTGGTTGGGGGTTGCTGAAGTGAAAATGGAATTAAGAACACCCAAATGCACATCTCTCTAAAACACAGATCTATGAATAATAGACTCTGTCTGTACATTTCCCTCTAATGTGATATGAAGTGGGAGAAGACATTTTAAGGTAATCTGTACCTCCCAAAACAGGAGGTGTGGCATGACCCTCATGCAGATTTCAATACCATCACTAGAGTTTGCCTAGTATTTGGATCTTCCTTGCCTTGGGACCAGTCTGGAGCTATAGAATGCAGTACTCAAAAGACAATGGCATTTCTTTACATTACCAAACAGAACAGACAATCCATATGCACATATATTTTTCCCTTTTGGAGTGAGAGGCTTCTAAAGAAGTCTTCTCAATGCAGCATACCCTTCAAGGCTTACACAGGTCCACATTCTCTGTACAAATTTTCCCCTACCTGCCCCTGAGCTTTTGCTGTCCATAAAGTGATTTCTTGTTAAAAGAAGCTCAATGAACAAAATCCTTCAGAAAGGCTTATTTAATCATGCCCTTCATTTAATCATGACCAGAATGTAATAGACTGTTATGCCTTCTGATAGCTAAAGTATTCACACACAAAAAAATAGTTCACAAGAAGTTATGGGATTTGGGGACAATCTTAAGATTCAGTGTATTTAGGAAGAAAAATGGAGAAAAACTAGAACCAGTCACATCTGCCAGGAATCCTTAGCATGGAAAATAGCATAGGAGTAAATGAATAATTCTAGAAGTAGCATGGGATAAGATTCAGCACTAGCTTTTCACAAAGAGGTTTGTGTACTTGTGAATGTTGTTAATATGATACAGAAAGCAAAAATAACCATTTCCAAACTGAATGTATATTCCAACCAATGCAGGAGTTGCCATTTGGTTTAATAATGTAGGAAAAGGTTAATGTGATTTTAACTAAGAACTGTAGCACCAGAGAGAGTGACTGATTTATTATGGCATGAACTTCTGTAGGTAATAGCTTGCTTCAGTAGATGCACTGCACAAATGATAAATAAATACACAAACAATGTTCCTTTTTTAAGGGCAGAGTTTAAAATCAAACAATTACAATGCTTTGTACAGCAACCCTTGCTCACTCAGTAGATGTCTTGACTACAATTCCTATCAGCCCCTGTGGACAGAGCATCACAATGGGCTTTTGCTAAAGGGCTCTGAGGAATTGTATCCCCCTGCATTCCCATCCTGTCATCCTGTCAGAACATGTTACACAAACATACCTCTACTATATACTGTAAGAGTGCTAACAACTGTAGCTTTCTTACATATGACCCAATTTTATTTAAATGCTGATTCTCTCTCTGTGTGTTTCATAGGTTTATACTTAGGAGCAATATGATTTTTCAAAATAGAAGTACTTAAGCAAGAATAACCTGTTAAGAATATTTGATTGTGTGAAAGAATCAGGCTCAAATTTAAATAACAGCTGTTTAATACATTTTATGTTCAGCATGTGTTTGAGTCTAAATGTGTGTGTGTGTACACTTTATTCTTAGTATATGTGACATTACGGTACAATCTTATGCATGTTTACTCAGATGTAAGTCCCACTGTAATCAATGCTGCTTACTCTTAGGTAGGCCTCAGTCACCCTCGTTTCCCACGAGTAGCCAGAAGGCAACCTACAAGCAGTGTTTTGATATCTCTATTAACACAATGCTCATGTTTAGCTGCAAAACTTGGTTGCACTTCTTTCCACATCTTTGCCCAAGACAGACCAGTAAACACAATTCCTCTCTCTATAATTAGCCTTTTCTCTAAGGGCCCCAAAGTAAGTCTGCATGCCGTAGATTTAATATCCAGTGCTATATCCATATGCGCTGCCCTTGCCTGGTCCCAGAGCATATAAACTCCCCTATTAGCAGCCTTGACTGCTTAATTATGCAGATTTTTTGTACCCGCCTGCCTGTAAAATTACTGTGTCTAACCTTTTTTCCCCCTTCTCTCTCTCCCTTTCTTGCTCTGCACCATGCTGGCCATTCTAATGAAACCAGCATAGGGGAAAGGGTCTGATTTGCAGTTATAGAGGTTGGATCACACTGGCAATCTGTCCTTAGTGGGAGTTACAAAAGAAGTCAAATGCCTTCATCTGGCTCTACCCTCTCATCCCCAAGGTGATTGAGTTCACTTCCTGATGCTTCCCAAGTTTTCCTCAGGCTGTCCAATCAGCACATCCACCAGGGAGCCCAGCCTAGCTTGCAACAGTCTCTGTATCTAGTTACAGCCCCACCAGGGACAGTCAACTATCCACCCCCAAGCCTTCAGATGAAAACCTTTTCTAACAAGGCCGCCCAGCGCCAATGAAATAACACACATCTGCATATCCACTGGGTCCCATGTTTCTTGTGCTCATGGATTATGTATCTTGCAGCCTCTAATAAAGAAATGCAGTTCTTTGTTTAATGTTTATCTTGTGCTTGTTAAGCAAATGCTAATGTTGTATCAGAATGCTTTAGTGCTATTTGGGTTTTTGGTGATTTACTACAAGACAATCTGCTGTGAAGTAAATTTAGATGGGGGGAGAAGGGGGATAATTTCAGCTAAAAAAGGAAGAGAGAGAGAGAGAGAGAGAGAGAGCAGTTTAGGAAAGGAAGGGGGGAGAGCAAGAGACAGGAGGAGCGAGAGGGAGAGAAAATGAGTCCAACAGTTCCCAGTACAGCTTTCTTAACCCCAGGCTGACATGCCCACTTCATCACTGGCCATGCCAGACCTAGACCTGGAGACACAGAATGAACTCTGTGCGATTTCTAAAAAGGATGCAATGCTAGCTTCCCCTATAGTGATAAGGTAAACAGTATCCTGAAGGGTAAACACAAAATAAGAAAGCTCTTTTTATTGCATGTTTCTGTCTTCTGGTGGTGAACACTACACAGTGCCATTCACATACAATAAACAAGTCCTAAGTTCATTTTGTTCTGGCTTAACACTATTAGAAATCAAGATGAGAGATACTATAGTTGTCCCTCTCTCCCTCCTCCTCCTCTTACCTCATTACTATTTTGTTCATTAATTTGGGACAAAGAGAAATGTATGAAATGTCTTTTATACAATGCTGGGAAATAAATCCTATCTCTTAGCATTATTTCCATTCTAAAACAAAAGAAATATATTTCTGGGGACTACTGATTTTAGTGAGTATTCACAAGCAACTGAGGGGGGTTGCAGACTGCCAGAAATAGTGCAAATTGAGTCCACTTTTAGGGTTAGGGTTAGTGCTAGGGAATCATGGGAATTTTTTTATGAGACATTGAGCTTTCTCTGTCAGAGAGCTCTGGTGCCACAATAAAATCCAGTTCCCATGATTCCCTAACTCTAACCCTAACCCTAACCCTAACCGTGGACTCAATTTGCACTATTTCTGGCAGTCTGCAACCCCCAGAAGTCCCATTTCAGTGGAATGGACTTAAGGCGTGATCCTTTAAATCAGTGTAGTGGGCTAAAAGCTCACTGGAAATGGCAAAAATCCTTCATGCTACACAGTTATAGCACCATGATTTCATTTTAACTGCTATGGCTGCATCCGAGGGTTTGTAACTTGGTCAGACACAGGAACGCTTTGGCTGAAAATTCTAGACACATCTCCCTAAATTGTAAATGTTAGGCTTCTACAGGATGTTGCCATGGGCTGTAAAGAGTACTGCTAGGAGTGTTGAAAGGAAGTGCTAAGGCTACTGGTAGGAATCTTATGTACTGCAGGTAGATTAGTAAGAACCATCACTTAAAAATCTAAAGATGTGCAGGTGGTCTGAGAGTGATCTCTTGTTCCTCAACCTCAGGAAAAAAACAAATTGGACTTGTGGCATCTTGGTCTATTGGTACTGAGACTTCCTTTGCACTCCTGAGCGTAAATATTCTAGAACCTCTGAAGCAGCTACTGTGGCCTTGTTCTATTCCTGAAAGGAAGCAACTGCCCTTGAAACCCTGGACCCAATTAACTGAGGGCTTTTCTGGAGACAGCAGGAGAGAGGAAAACTCATTCTTGGAGTACCCAACAACTTATTGTTGCTGTTCAGTCTCCAACTTTTAGATGAACCCCTTTTTTAAATATAATGTATGTGGGACTTTGTATCAGAAGGTCCTGTTGCACTGAATGCTTTAAGAGCAGTTATAATGATATATAATCAGATTTGAAATCCACAGCAGTTTAAGTGAGTGAGTGACTGCCTTTATCACTTCTGCCTGTCTGCTCTTGTTTTTCTATAGCACTCTGAATGGAAAGGCATAAATAAGCAGTCATGGACATCTATATAAGCATACATGTTCCTAACCATTCCTGCCTTTTCAGAACTTCTATTCTCTATAAACTAAAGGGCAAGACAAAAGGGCTCATTTCCAAGCATACAAATTATCTGATTGTCTTCTGGAATACGAGAGATATTAAGGGACAGTGTGCCCACTCTGCCACATCCGAAGTCTGAAGGCACAGCTAGCTGGTTGATTTGTTCCAGCATCACATGAAAACTCCCATCCGAAATCCCAGATTCCACTCTGAACTTGAAAGCATCTCACTGACATCCTGGATGTGAGGGCAATCTGGCTGAGACATCTGTCACACCATTGATCACCAGGATTGATTCTCACTGACTTGTGGAGCACTAAGGAGTGTATTACCCTTGCTGGTTTAGGTAGGTTTGGTTGAAACCTAGTCAATTTGAATAACAACCTACCAGCCTTGAAGACTTGGCTAGTTTATAGTTTACTCAGTTTATACAGTATCAAATTTTAATTTGTGGCATGTATTGGAACAAAGTTAGCATGATTTTCTTGAGTTCCAGGCAGGTGATAACTTTGAAAGAATTCTTCTTGTTCAAAGTTTTTGAATGACTTGGCAATGTGTTCCCTGCTTAAGAAAAGTCACATTCAAACTTCACAAACTATGAGGTGATATCTATGGGACACCTCTTCCTTGAATTTGTGGGAAACAGTGGTAGTTTGACATGGCTGAGTAACATGAAAGCCTGTGCTGGGACCTTCCTACATCCTTCTTTAAGAAAGAGGAAAAACCTATGTTTTCAGCAGGGAAGTAGGAACAATATACTACCTCTTGGCAAATAATGTCATGCCTAGAAACCAAGCTCATCTTATGAGATCCACAGAGCCTTCTCCAGCTATTTATAAAGAGAGTTGAAAGCCCTTATTTGGCTCTCAGGGGACAAAATAATCAAAAATCATATCCAGAATGATTCCCAGATGTTACAATTTCTTGGCTGGCAAGAACATGCTATTGTTCTTGTTTATTACATATCCTTGACTTTGCAGGCACTGCAGCATCTGGTTCACATTGATGACTCCTTAATTGTGGTGTAGTAATCTAACCAAGATATGCTCCAAATATGGAAAGATCATGATAGCCTCCACGATGAGGCAAATAACCAAGATTTTGCTGAAGCCTGAGGAAAGCCAGAATGCCAAAGGATGTGGCTTTGTCAAAACCTGAAGAGCAACAAGTAATTAAGGTGAATTAAGGTATGGCTCTGTCAAATCAACTGATGAAGGCATGTCTTGATTCTAACTGATGGTGACAACTTAATTTTAGGTAGATGTGCATATGATTGCTTTGTAAAATTAAATTAATAGCTGTTTATGTTGCCATATTTACATATTTTGACACATTTACATGACCCCTTACATAGCTGATTGTGTTAGAAATAAACTATTTACCTTGAACATGGCACATCTATTTTTTGAACCTAATACGACATACTCAAAGATCATATTCTGCTATAGGATGTCCTCTGCCACTACACGAGAAATGGTACATTTCTGTCTGTGGGATTAAAATGACATTTTTGCCATGAGCATGATCTAGTCCAATCTAAAAGTAAAGCCATATGTCACACAATATCCAGGAAAAGTACACATCATGCACACTTTCCAAAACTCAATATAATCCAGATTTTGCATAGACCAGGAAACGTACCATAATGGCATACTAGTACCTCCCATGTCAATGAGGCAATACAATCAACCCTCTTTATCCATGCATTCATTATCCATGGATTCCACCATCCATGGCTTGAAAATATTGAAAAAATATATGAATTCCCAAATGCAAACCTTGATTTTGCCATTTTATATATGAGACACCATTTTACTGCATAATGGTATATAATGGGACCTGAGCATCCGGGGGGGGGGGGGGGGTCCTGGAACCAAACACCAGTGGATACCAAGGGCCCACTATAAATCTGTTTCAAGACTAAGGGCCTTTGCAGTCTGCTAGAAATAGTGCAAACTGAGTCCACTTTAAGGGTTAGGGTTAGGGAATCATGGGAACTGTATTTTATTGTGGCGCCAGAGCTCTCTGACAGAGAAGGCTCAATGTCTCAGAAAAAGCCATGATTCCCTAGCACTAACCCTAACTCTTAAAGTGGACTCAATTTGCACTATTTCTAGCAGTCTGCAAAGGCCCTTAGTCTTAAGTTTAAAGATATGATTTGTTGTTGAGTGCCTTCAAGTTATTTCATGAATGGGCATTGGGTTCAGCCCCACAGATTGATCTAAAGTTTAGACTAAAATCCGGGGCAGATTCACTGCCACATTGATATGGAGCCCCTAGCTGCCCTTTTCAGGGAAAAAAGGCTTTCTGTGCTTTATTTATTAAATATCTTAATCCTTCTTTAATACCAATTTTGAGATTTAAGAGTGTTAATATACATTTTTTTTAAGAGGAATAAGAACTGAGTCATGGAAGAGAACAAGGATGGGGGAGAAATGGACTACTAGAGAGGAATTTAAAGGAAAGTATTCTTATAGGAGATTTCTTTTCTTTCCTTTTCAAAAAGAGAAAGCAAGGAGGGAAAATACCCCCCAAAATGGTGCCTGGAGTGAAGCAATTCCCAGAATTCCATAGGACTGAGTCATGGCAGTTAAATTGGTGTCAGACTGAATTATTTCTGGAGTACAGATGCAGCCTAATCTTACATACAACCAGAAAAGAAACATTAGTTGGAGTTGTTACAGCCTAGTTAGCTGGGTATCTAGTTCTCAGTAAAAAGCTCAAGTGTCTTCTTTCTAGGGAGGGAAAGGAGGAAAGATGGGAGAGACAGGCCCTAGCATGCAAATTCCTTTGAGGACAACATCTTTCAAATCCACTTTGAGACCTCCACTTCTGTGGTTGCAGAATCTGCCCTCAAGAGGGAGAGGGGGTCTTTGATGTCTCAGCCTCTGGGCTGATTCTTAAGAATCAATGCCAATATGGAAATATAGCTCCTCCAAACATAATTTGTTGTGAGAAATTTTAAATCTGCAAAGTGCTGTAAGTGCCATAGAAGCTGGTAACCAAAGCTTAAGTTACACCCAAGCATTTAATGGGTGATGTGAGTAATCAGTTACATACTGGTTTCAATGTAGTTTCAAGCTTCCAATTTTGTATTCCACCTGAAGTGTTGGAAAACAAATGTACTACATCTTTTTTTTAAAGCAAATATTTGGCTTATGAAGTACCCTCAAAATGGTTTACTGTGGCCCAAAACACATGGGCCAAAAGAAGCAGCTTCCAGCCACATTGTAATTAAGGCCACTTCTTCCTGCCCATTTGTTCCAGGCTTATGAGAACTATTTCCTGCTAAACCTAGGGAGTTGCTCAAATGTTGGTAATTATGACGGCCATTCTAGGACTTGTGTAAGTTGACCAGATGGATGTGCAGACAGCACTGGTCACAAAGAGACCTGCTATGTCTTTCAATCTAAAAAAGAAAGTTTATCTAGGGAGAGGATGAACTTAGGTTCTCATCTGCATATAAATTAATTTAATTTGTAGTCTCTTAACCAATATATGAATGGAAACACAATTATCCTTTCCACAAATTTCTGAGTTTTGCAATGCTAGTCACCAGTTGTTGTTTTTTTAAATACATAAATTTATATCAGGGGTAGGCAACCTTTTTCAGCCAGGGGCCGGTCCGCTGAAGTCCTCCCTTCAGTATTGTGCATGCGCAAACACGTTGCGGCCGCCATTTTGGAAAACAAAATGGCGGGTGCAATGCGCGTGGCCGCATGGCGGCCAAAACTCTCAGCGGCGGTGGCAGGTGGTGGCGGCGGCGGTGGTAGGGGTCGGTGGGGGCCGGTAAGCGGGGGGGCCCAGGCCGGAATCAGCCCACGGGCCATAGGTTGCCGATCCCTGATGTATATATTAGACAAAATGCACCCAAAAGACATATATTAGAAGAAAAATACTTTCAAAGTGTGTATTATGTAAACATACATTGAAAATATGTATGAATTTTTGCACAAAGTTTAAAACAACCTGACAAAATGATGTGGCAATGAGACAAATTAATTTGGGATTGAAAAACCGTGAATGTTTTAGAAAGTGAAATGGACAGATTCTTCTGTTCCTACATTTATGCTACACAAGTGGATAGAGCACATGCTCTGCTTGTTGGGTTTTTCGTGTCTGAATTATCTCAACTTTAGTTCATTATATATACAAGAAAAGTGTGTTGAAGTGAACAAGCAACTTTTGCAAGTGAGATGCAGTGTAACCAGGTTATATTACATTCATTTTCCAAATCCCTCTTGACTGGCTGCCAACTCATTTGTAAATGATATTCAAGGTAATGGCTTTTAACTAAGAATCTCTGCACTGCTGGGATCCTCTCTTCATTAGAAAGCCATGTCCTTGATCACATGATTTGTAGAACTATGAGGTTAACCACCATGAGGACATTCCTGACCTGTCTTTATAGGACTACATGATTATACTGTGAAAAGTCTCCAGAAGTACACTCAGAAAATGGTGGTTGAGTTACAAGTACAGTCATCCCTTCCAATTCATCGGGGATCTGTTCTGGACTCCCTCACAAACTGGGAAAATCACCAATATTGGACTCCCATTGATTAGAATCAGGTGTGCCTTGGGGGTGCACACTAATGTCCTTCCCTTCTTGGAGTCTGCAAAGGATCAAAACCGCAGACAGCAAGATCATGAATTGGGAGAGACAAATGTATAAGATGGCACTAATCTGCTACATATGCCTGGGAAATAATTTTAAAACTTCAATTCATGATTTGAAACAAACTGAATCATTTCTATACACAATTTTATGCCTTCTGTTATGTTAAAGTATGAGAAAATGTGGTTTATTTAAGTACCTCTATACCTAGCTCACTCAAGATCAGGATGAAATTGTGGATTAACATTCTGGTTTGGTGGCTTAGTGGTTAAGAGACTGATTCTGATGATCGAAAGGTCAGCAGGTCAGCAGTTCGATACCCAAGTGCCACGTGACGGAGTGAGCTCCAGTCACTAGTCCCAGCTTTTGCCAACCTAGCAGTTCAAAAGCATGTAAAAGTGCAAGTAAATAGGTACCCCTTTGGTGGGAAGGTAACAGCATTCTGTGCAGTCATGCTGGCCACATGACCATGGGGTTGTCTTTGACAACACTGGCTCCCTCGGCTTAGTAATGGAGACGAGCACCACCCTCTACAGTTAGACACAACTAGACAAACTTGTCAAAGGGGAAACTTTTACCTTTAGTTTTTGCAAATATATGAAGAGCACAGTGGGCCCTCAGTATCTAGGACCCACTGTGGATACCAAAATCTGTGGATG
>CM034706.1:62535539-62552613 GCA_020142125.1 Phrynosoma platyrhinos | reverse complement strand
CTCAGTATCTAGGACCCACTGTGGATACCAAAATCTGTGGATGCTCAGCCTATTATACATATGAAAATCGTAGCAAAATGATATCCTTCATACAAAATGGTAAAATCAAGGTTTGCGTTTTGGATTAATTTTTATAAAATATCTTTAAGCTGTGGATGGTTGAATCCATGGATGAAGAATCCATGGATATAGAGGGCCAACTGTAGTTTTGCCTGTTCCCTTTTAGTGTTTCACCATTTTCTCCATGCAGCAGCCCTACCATTTCGTTGTTCTTTTTTTATTACAGATGTAGCAAAAAAGTCATTTTTATTGTTTTTAACCTCTAGGAAAACTGAGCTCAATCTGTGCTTTAACTTTTCTGACTTTCTCCCTTCACATATTAGCTATTTGTTTTAATGTCCCTTTTAAATCTTACCTCAGTTGAAAGTTCTTTACAGCTCCAAATTTCTTTAGACATCTCTTATTTTTTTCCTTACTGGAAGTTTTTGAAATTGTTCCTTCAATATCTCTCTTTTAAGAAACTCCCATCCATCATGAACTCCTTTCTCATTTAGTATTACTGACCACAGGAAAAGACCTAGGAGATTATCGCTTGGTTTTTAAAATCAGTTTACCTCTATCCGGCTTAATCTTTATTTGGGCAGCATCCTGATTTTATCAGACTTTTTTGCCACCAAATTTGCTGTCCAAATACAGCTGGCTGGGGTGCATCCCTGCTTCCAGGAACACTCCTCACAGCTCTTTTGGGATCTGGGAGTTTTCTGGCTTAAGAAAATTGCCGTGAGGAGTGGCTCTGTAAGCAGGGATGGGCCCAGGCTATATTCGGGTGGCAAATTCAGTGGCAAAAAATGTCTGATAAGATCAGGATGCTGCTCGAATTAAGATTAAGCCAGACAGAGGTAAACTGATTTAAAAAGCCAAGTGATAGTCTCCCTAACATTTCTCTTGAGTTTACTGAAATCAGCTTTCAAAAAGTCTAGAAGGACTGACTATGCTTGGCTTCCATATCTTCTGTATCTCCAGGAAAACATGGACACTCCCACCTAAGATCCAACCACTTTTAACCCATTGGACAACTATACTGATATTTGTTGGAAATCAAACTCTGCCAAGAATATAAGGTTTCTCCTTTCTGAATGTTTGGTCATTGTTTCCACATAACATAATAGTTATATTTTAAGTTGCTTGTATTTCTTTTGTTAATTTAATTACATGTTAGCTTTCATGCATTTTACAGATGTGAGCTTTTATTTGATAGTTTTAATTTCTGTAAGCTGCCTTGATTCTTAAAATGAGACAGAAATAAATAAAATAATGATAAATTAACAACAATGGGATAACTGAGACTTCCCATATTAAGTCAATCTAACCACAATTCAGAATATTGTGCACCAACTCAGCCTGCATGTGAAATGTTCTGATTTCAAATGTTCTCTGGCACAGCCTGAATGTAGCTTTTTGAGGCCTTGAGCAGGCTGCCAGTTCAGGCTGCCAACAAATGTTATTTTACAAAAATTTATGAGTGGGCTTACCAGAGGACATTGTCCCATTACAACACCTATTTGTTGTAGGACAAGGAATGAAGAAGGACAGGGTATTCTGGAAGGCAGAGCATGTAAGCCTTGGCCATTCCTGCTTATGAGGTTCTGGGGCCCAGCAAACAATCCACAATGCTTATATGTAATGGCAGGCCTGCTTTCACATAAAATATAAAGACAAAACCTTACCATTTTTTTTTAACATGGCCAGCATCATGTTTGGATGTCACTTATACAAGACCACACAGAAAAGCTTTTGGTGCAGCCTGAAAATGCTCATGTCCAGCCTGTGAATCTGCTCTGTATTTACTCTGGACTTCAAAGGAACTATTTAAAGTGTTTACTATTATCAAATAGGATGAGCACATAGAGTAAACGCATTAGAATTTACATTAAAACTCAGAATGGAACACTCCACTGAAATATATAACAATATTTTATAAACACACACACACACACACACACAGAGTTGTCCCTCCCCATTCTCAGACTCGGGTCCAGGGTAAAATGGCTGCGTGTGCAGCATGCACACCATTAGTTTCAATGGGGCTTGAATATTAACGAGCTGCCATTTTCGTCGTGGGGGGAGTCCGGAATGGATCCCCCGTGAATTGGGAGGGGCAACTGAGTGTGTGTGTGTGTGTGTGTGTGTGCACGTGTTAACAGGCTAACAAGTAAAATATTACTATCTATCTTCAGAATAGTTCTTAAGTTTCACAATTTTGTGTACACTATATGTCGTTTACACAAAATTGTGTAATTATAGTTTACACAAAATTGTGAAACTTAAGAACTATTCTGAAGATAGATACCAATATTTTACTTGTTAGCCTGTTGTGATGAGGGGGATGCTTGAGACTGTAATTACTAGATAATTCTACACAATTAGAATACATCACAAATATATTTAAGCAACAGCTCTCTTGTTCAACATAGTTTAGTAGCTGACAATTGTTAACACAACATCAAAACTCTTATAATGTTCCTCTATATACAAAACTCATTTGTCTCATTCCCAAATTCGCACCCCAGTCCCCAAACACAGCTCCAGAAGTAAAAGAAAAGACTAAAAAGATATGTTTGTCATAGGGCTAAATCAAACCCTCCCTACCGCTTCTCAAACACCTGGTGTGGACCATCCCCAGCTGTCTGCACTGTTTCTAGGTCTTCATGGCAAGGGAGGAGGGCTTCAGGAGAGGGAGGATGGCTGCTTCTTACATCCATTGGAGGAAATAGATTTCACCTTTGAAAGTATAATGTTGGATACTAGCCATATCCTATAGTTGCTATATTCTCTTTCACATGGGATGCAAAATATTGTCCAATAGTCATCATGGCTTCTATAATCATTAGCCAAAATCTATTTCTGTGTTTCCAGTTCCTGAATGGAATGGCTGTAGGAAGCGTGTAGGTATTTTTTTTTTTTTAAAAAAAACATTGTCATCTATGCATTTTGCATTTTATATTGATTAAATGCAGATAATAAAGAGGAATTACACAGGCAGGCAGCTAAATAAGAACAGTGAACCATTTGTATGTCACTTATGACAGAGTGAACTCTAAGAATACAAATTCATTAAGACACTATTAAGTTTTCCTTAAGTAAAAATATAATTATCTATTTCTTGGCTGATTAGTCAGGAAATTCCACAACCCTTCTGCAAGTACAATAGTTTCCCAGATTCAATCATCGAGTACCTTTTTTTGTTCTTTAGCAAACAGGCTGCAACAATCAATGCCTATAAGGCATAAGCTTATTGACAGTAATTCAAGTGCATGCAAAAGAATGTGGATCAAAAATGGCTGTGCTTAATCCATAGCAGACATAATTTGCTACTATTGCTGCATTTTAACCAGTGCTGCCCCCAAACAATGCCAGCATCTTTGCTTCCACTCCAAAGATTAATGACATTTAATCATGACTATTAGTGCACTCTTCTTGTGACAGCTGAGATACAAAGCAAGCCAACTGATGCAATTTCTAATATAATGCTCTTAGTCTATGAACAACAAAAAGTAGAATGTAGGAAAACTGCAAGCTTGGAGAGCAACTTGTAAATGGTTTACTTATGCATCTCACATTTCTTTTAATGACCTTTTCAGCAGTCCCTTTTTCTTTACCTGCTAGAAGTTTAAAATTAAAATCTCATCTGGAGGGACAAGCTTTTTTCTTTTCTTCCCCAATGAGTCAGTCCTGCAGTTATGAGGTCAGAGGTAACAAGGGCTGCAAAACACTCAGTGCCACAGCACCGGTCTGGTTAGATCAATTCCTTATAATTGCCTAAGAATAACTTGGACGCAAATCAATTGTTTATTATTGCCTGTAAACATTGCACAGGGAAACTCTTCTAGGATGGAGAAAATGGTGCAGAAGGTAGTGGCTGCGCCTGATCACAGTACCTCCGCAGTGCCCAAATAAATACATCACAAGCATCCTTTTTTAAACAACACAGGACTTTGGAAGATGGTTAGAGGCATCTGGGATGATCTGGGTTCCACAGTTCAGTTCATTTGGCTAGTATTCAGCAAGGCTAAATCAAGCTAGAAGGCAAAATGAACACTGTTCACTGGGACTGAAAGTTGACCTTAAAAACTTTACTTGAGTGTGTTTGCTTATACTATCATTAAAAAAGAAAAGAAGAATATGTGGTGTTGAGATTCAAGCTTTCCTGGCAGTGATGCCCTCTGCTCTGAAAATCTGAAAGCTTGCTCAGATTGTTTGTAGTTGCACAATGCTGACCACAAGGTACCACGGTCTTCAAATATACTTGAGGTGTATTCCAACTGTAAAGATGTGTACAATTACATATACTAGTAGCATTCAACATCACTGGCAGAGGTAGGCTGCTACACTGACAAATATTGGACAGGAAAACAACTAGATTTCTGGATTTTTCTTTTTTCCTACCCCCAACCCACCGGCCCTCCAGATACAAGGAAAGTGTGGAGAACATGATTCATGTTGAATCAGCAACATGGGGGAGAGAGGTTAACAGCAAGATTTTGAATACTTCTCTTCAAAGGTCTCAAGCACCAGATTAAAGTATCTTCTAGAAATGATGCCAGACATTAATATAAGCTGTTACGATATTTAATATTCCTCTCTCTCTATTTTGTAGAAAGGGGTTCTTTCTTATCCAGAGCCTTAAAGAACTTTAGTCTAAATAAATTAAATACTGAAGATTAAGAACCCTAATATTTTAAATGTTAGGGGGGAGAAGTAGCCAGTCTCCTGACCAAACAAAACTAAGTTGCATAAGAATAGGTCTGCAATGTTGCTGCTGTTGTGTGACTTCAAGTCATTTCTGACTTATGGCAACCTATCACATGGTATTCTTGGCGAGATTTGTTCAGAGGAGGTTTTCCTTTGCTTCTCCCTGAGAATGAGAGTGTGGCTTGCCCAGCCCTCCCCCAAATACTTTTGATGCTTCAAAACTAATGAAAATTTAATAAATCAAATGTGTTGTAAAATTAACAGCCACTGTGAGCCACAGAAATTGTGAGCTGCATGGAGTGGGAAAGCAGCCACATGGCTGGCAAACAGCCACCTGGAGCCTGCCCGAGTTGGAGACCTCTCCTCCGAGGCCCGGGGACCCCCCCAAGGCCTGTGGAAGCAGCTGAGCAGCTGGTGAAGGGCCACACAGGGTGGGAAACTAGCCAGGCGCCCAGGGAAACAGCCACTCGCAGCTGGCCTGGGCTGGAGACCTCTCCCCTGAGGAGAGGAGACACCCCCCCCCCAAGGCCAGGGAAAGCAGCCGCCCATTGCCTGCCTGGGCCAGAGACCCCTCCCCTGAGTAGCACTTGTGTGGGCCTAAGGCACTCCTAAAGAGTGCCTGCGGGGGGGGGGGGGGGGTAAGGAGAGCCTGCGTGGTGTAGGGGCTGACCAGGTGACACCCCCCTTCTGGGGTGTCACCTGGTGCAGTCCACACTCTCTGTACCCCATCAGTGATGCTACTGTTTCTCATGATGCTTCTCATGAAAGTACAATAGCCTCAACTTAGGGGGGATGGAGATGGGCAGCCCTGGGCCTCCTCGGAAAATGGAGGATTGAGGCCGAGGCTGCCAGATGCATCGGTCCCAATCCTCCCTTTCGCTGCCTGAGAAAGGAGCACCAAAACACTGCTTCTTTCCCAGGTGGCGAAAAGGGTGCCCAAAAAGCCATCATGTGGCTCTTTTGCACCTCTTCCAGCACAGCGTGTAAAAACACTAAACCCAGAGGAAGTCCTGACAGCGCGCCCTGTGCGTAGCGGCACATGCTGTGATGATGTCCTTGGGAAGGGGTTGGGGTGCCTGGCATGTAGCTGCCCCTTCCCTGCCTCCAAGACAGGGCTTTGCGCCATCTGTAGAGGCCCTTAGTCATCCTGGCTACCAGGGAGGGTTCAGGCTTGATCTGTTCCAGGACCCATTTGTTTGGGTTTTTTTTGGTTGTCCACAGTATTCTCAGCAGTCTTCTCCAGCACCACAGATTGAAAGAGTTGACTTTTATTCAATCAGCTTTCTTCATTGTCCGGTTCTCACATCTATACATGGGGATGGGGAATAAAATGGTTTGGATTATCCTCCCTGTGTTGTTCAGAGTTATATCTTTATATTTTAGGATCCTGTCCAGTTCCTTCATAGTTGCCCTTCCCATTCCTAATCTTCTTCTAATTTCTTAACCGCAGCCTCCATTTTGAACAATATTTGATCCAGGATATGAGAATTTCTCAACTATTTCAATTTCTTCATTATCTGAGATGAATTCTTGTAGATCTTGCATAGTCATTATTTTTGTTTTCTTAATGATCATAATGAATCCTACCTTGGCACTTTCTCTCTTTATCTTCTTCTGTAATTGTTCAAGGTCTTTGTTGGTTTCTGCTAGCAGCATTTTGTCATCTGAATATCTTAGGTTGTTAATGTTCTTTCCTCTTATCTTCATTCCTCATTCCTCTGAGTCTAAGCCTGCTCTGAGTATGAGATTTTTTTTGCATACAAGTTGAATACATAGGGTGATAGTATGTAGCCTGACCCCTTTGCAGATTGGGAACCATTCTGTTTCTAGGTATTCAATTCTGATGGCTGCCTCTTGCCCTGGATATGAACTCTACATATTGTAAATACAGCAGGTGAAAAAACTTGCTCGGCTGACTGGGGAAAAACTCAGAATTTTTCAATAGATGAGTTCTCAATGTTGGTGTTTTGAAAAAAGTTTGCATTCAGCACTTCTTGGACCTTCCAAGAACCTGTTTTGCAATACGTGATTTTGTTTTTTATTTTATATAGTCAGAAAACTATGTTTCTAGACCAGCAAGAGCAAGAATGAAGGTGAGATAGAGAGAGATAGAGAGAAAGAGAGGGGGGTAATTAAAAAGTTTTTGTGCATGGACAAACAACTTTAAGTACATTTTAACTTACATGGGCTCTAAGTGACCACAAAGCTGATATATCAAGTAAACCTTTTCACCTCCCTCCTCACATCTTTTCTTGCCTTGCCATGTTATGAGATAACTGCAGAGATACGGTAACTGTCATGATGTCTCAGACAAGAATGGTTACTGTTAATCATTGTTAATCATTGTTTATCTCCAAACCATGTTTCTCTAAATGAAGAAAACTATGGCTTCAAAGTCCATGTGGGAGAGAACTATGGCCATCAGAAGCCAAAGTTTGCCCAGTTTGAAAGCCCCATATAGTTAACTCAATCCACTGGAGGATAATGAAAGAAACACATGAGATTGAGGAGACTGGAGAAGACTGTATGCACTCACTAGGTGCCTCTCATCTGCTTTATCAGCTCTATGAGAGTTGAACTGAATCTGTAAATCATCTTTTACATATACTGCCAAGTTTTCCTCTCACATTTTAAAACAAAAATTTCAAACCAAGAAGGTTCTGCAGCTGTTTCAGTAATATTGTAAAGTACCATGGTTTTGTCATGTACCATAATCTTAATTATGTTAATTTCATGCATCTACAGCCCTGCAGTTAAGATAGTTTGTTCTCTGTTGCCCTCACTATGGGAGAACAGCCACATTATTAGACTGCACAATTGATGTGTGTACATTTGTTTATAAAATTTTGTAATTTCACAATCCACACCTATGTGATAGATCATAAGGCAGCTGGTAAAGATTCCTTTTTTTAAAAAAATTCCTAAGAAATAAAACAATGAACCACACTGAAAAAAACAGCTTCAGCAGTATCAGGAGGATGTAAACTAAAGGCATATAACCAGAAGTCCTGACTGAAAAATAACTAGTGGGAAAAAACAGTCTGAAGAACTCATTCAGAAGCAAAAAAGGTGAGTGTCAGAAAAACGTTTCTAGGAAGTCTAATCTATAGTTTCGGTATCACAACTGAAAAGTGCTTCTTATTATCAACTGCACCTGTTGTAACAAGAAGCTAAAATTAGATTTTGAATAGGTTTGTATTGTAGGGGTTCCTGACATACCCTGGACTGTTTCAGCAATACAGGCCAAAGCTAGAACCTTGAACTAAACTTAGAAACAATCTGGAACACAATTAAGTAGGAACAATCGTTCTTAAAACTGTGCATCCTGCTGATTCAAAACAAAATACATGAAATTACACAAGTGTACATGGAATTATGGGATCTTTAGTTTCCCCTTACTCTTCAACATTAGTCTTGATTTCTAAAGCTGCTCTGGGGGCATGATTCATATTTTGGATTCAATATATCCTAACTTTAATTCCTGAACAAATCTGGATTTTTTAAAAAAAGAAGATAGTTCATTCTGGCCATTATCTCTCTAAGTTTATCTCAGTTTCCCATTAGTTAAAAAAATACAGTGGGCCCTCCACATTCACTGGGGTTAGGGACACAGGACTCATGTGAAATTGGAAAAACTGCAAATAAAAAAGCACTACTTTTTAACCTGAAAGAACACCTGACTAGGAATTTCTAGGTCCTCCAGCACAACTCTATGTTCAGCGTCTACTGGAAGTTAACCACAGAATTATGCTGGAGGATGTACAAATGCCTAGATAAGTGTTTTCTCTAGGAATCTCTAGGTCTTTCAGTGCATTATCTGGTGAAAACTGTCCATAGAGTTGCACTGGAAGTCCTAGAGATTCCTAGAGAGAACATATTAATCAAATCCGCAAATAATCAAATCTGCAAAAGTCAAAGCTGCAAATGTGGAGGGCTGCCTGTACCAGGAAGTTACTTAACAGTCATTGTGCAGAGGAGCAAGATGATTACAAAACTGATTAATAATATATCCTCTAGACCCATTGCTCTATAATCATGGATACTGTGAACCACCCAAAGATTATGAAGAGGTTCCTCTCCAAAGAATCTTTTTTTCCTATTAACCCTTCACTTTAATCTTGTTTATCAAATCATACCTGACAGGATCAGTATTCAATGTGATAAATGTGGAAGTGGTAGAGGAGCCAATCTCTCTGTGCACTATCACTAACATTAAAATGTGGAGTTACACAATGCCACTGATCAAATAGGTGCATCATTAAGCTGACATAAACATCCTCCTGTACCCTGTAATACATCTTTAAAAATAGGAGAGCAGAACAGGAGCCCCGCTGGATTTCCCTTAGCAACCTGACAAGAGCCCACAAGGTCAGCTAGCTGGAAGCGTAGAAAATTATACAGTAGGGAATTATCAGCTAAATTATTTCACTACACTATACTAAGGATTTTTTTTTTTGCTGTTTCTCTCATGACAGTGGCCTCTTGCTAGTTGTAATAGAAACATGCATAAAAAGGACAGAAGTGACAGGAGGAGGAGGAAGAAGAGGAGGAGGAGAGCACACTTGCTATCTTTTTAAAATAACAAACCTTTCATGTTGTTCCTGCAGGCAGTAGCTTTAATGACCAATTTCAATATATTTATTTTCTATTTTGGTTTTTAGATCTATGGCCAGAACTTCAATGATGGTCACAGTTCCTATTTACAAATTTTGTTATGTGCTCTCTCAATTGGTCACGTGTGCATGTGAATGTGCTTGTTCACATGATGGAAACACGATCAAAACTTTCAAATTTGAATTGCAGAGAACATTATTTGAAGAAAATATGTGGCAGTCCTATGCTAGGCTAATAAACATTACATGGCTTAGAGTAAATGAGCCCTGGGCAAGGAACACCTTCAACACTCCTCCACCCATTGGCTTATGGTTTCCTTTTCAGAACTTACAGTACTTCAAACATTTGTCTTGTCACCACAGTTTAATACATGTTCCATTGACTTCTATCCAGAATTAATATAGTCATATAGAAATTGCAAAAGAAACAGAAACAAGCCGATGTGAAGTCGTAGGCTTTCATGGCTGGCATCCATAGGTTTTTATGGGTTTTTCGGGCTGTGTGGCCATGTTCTAGAAGAGTTTCTTTCTGACATTTCGCCAGCATCTGTGGCTGTGGCTCTTCTAGAACATGGCCACACAGCCCAAAAAACCCACAAAAACCTATGGATGCCGGCCATGAAAGCCTATGACTTCACGTTGGAAATCTCTACGGGGAGAAACTGTTCCAAGACACCTGGAGACTGAAAAAACTCTGGACCAGGAAAGCACATCTACTCTGCTCACTAACTTTCCTGCTACGCTGCAGAGACACAGATACCATACCACAATTTCTCATAGCAAAAAGGACCTTCAAATCACCACAGGCCAACCGGATCTACAGTAGGATTCTCTGAAGATGCCAACCACAGATGCTGGCGAAACGTCAGACAGAAATTCTTCTAGAACATGGCCACACAGCCTGAAAAACCCACAAAAACCTACAGAAACAAGCCATTCCACTACTCTGCTGTTTTTGTTTTGTTATCTCCTCTGTTTGTTATTTCTTTGTTTGGTTATTGGTTTTATTTAATTTTATGTTTTAATCTAAGATGTTTTAATTATTGCTTAGTTTAATACTCTTTTAAAGGAGGGGTGGATATTGGTCCTTTCGGATTTGCATTTTATGTATTCTTAATTGTTCTGAGCCACCCCGATTGTGCTCAGAGGGGCAGGGTATAAATAATAATAATAATAATAATAAATTATTGGGAGTTGGATTGTTGTCGTTGTGTCTGGTTAATACCCAAACAACCTAGATAGAAATTTAGGAAGAAAAGGTAAAAGACATTTACTACTTTTTTCACTCGGAGCAGTAGATTCTGCCCTCCATATCCACAGATTCGTTATCCAAGGAACATCCATGGCTTGAAAATATTTTTAAAATGTATAAATTCCAAAAAGCAAATCTTGATTTTGGCATTTTAGTATAAGGGATACAATTTTACTATGCCATTGTTATTAATAGGATTTGAGCATCCATGGATTCTGGTATCCGTAGGAGGTCCTGGAACCAAAACCCAGTGAATACCAAGGGCCCACTGTACATACATGCAATATATTCAATAGATGGCAGATCAGTTCAGCAGCCCCCTAGTTGAGGTCTCGGGAGAAAGCTTATTTTCTCTACTCCTCCTGTTCATATAGCAAACTGCTGATGGCATATAGTATCATTCATGCTCTCCCTGTCTAGACTCACATATGTGTTTTGCATAGGATAGCAAACATTTTAAAAGTGTACTTTAACAAAGTAATACAGCAACAGTAAATACAAGCCTTCTAATTACACACCTGAACTCTGTCACAAAAGAGAGAGAGGAAGCATTCCACTTCTCATGCTAAGCAAGCAATCAAAGCCTCACATTTCACTGTCACTGGGAACATGGCCATTGCTATCATGTCACGCAATAAAGGAACAGCTGCTGTGTTCTGAGCTTTGAGAAGTATTAAAGGAGACCAACACAGGGAACAAAACAGAGGCACTCCCAGATAATTAGTTGGGGCACTTCACTACAGTGTATTTAGCATAATTTTAATCCAGCTCTACTACTAACAATTTAACATAGTGGCACACAGCTTCAAAAAACTATGCAGTCTGCAAAATCTGTTGTGCTGTGACACATGCCCAGGTGTCTCAAGATGGATCAGTATAGACCATAGGGATTGAACCGGTTACTTTCCCCTTATTTGCAGAGGTGAAGAGGACTGGAGCAAAGCTCCCCCTCATTTGTTGTTGTTAACTGCCCTCAAGTCGATCTCACTCATGGTGACCCTATGGATGAGACATCTCCAAGATCCTCTGTCCTCCACTGCTCTGCTTAATTCCTGCAACCCCATACCCATGACCTCCTTAATAGAGGCAACATCTCTCTCCAGGTCATATTCATAAAAACACTGTATGAAGGGGGCTCTATGGAGACTCCCTGTGAAGCACTAAAAAGGCCAGCAGTAGTTGTTGCTGTTGGACAGATATGCAGCAATGGAATATTTTGTGCAAAATCTGCTTCTTTACTCCACAAGCAATGTCTATCAATTAACAGATAGTGAAAAGTCTCTCTGCAATTAAAGAGATGATTTCACTCCAATAGGAAGCAACACCACACCACTTTACTCCTCTGGGGAAAAGGCAGCTCCTGTCACTAATGTGGAACACAGCTAATTTTAACAGAGACTGTGTGGGCCTCTTGAGGAATGCCATGTTGATGAAGGAATATACAGTAGGGAACTCCTCAAAGGACCTGGCTGATTGGAGAGCCTCAGGAAAGGTGTGAGGAAATTGCATTTCCTGTTTCTTAGCAGAGTTATTAAAGGGAAAAGCAACTTTAATCACTGGAAGACCACTCAGAAGGTTATTTTTTTATTTATGTATCAAAACAATATCCTCTATTCCTTAGATGCTTTTTAATCTATATGTCAGTGCATTCCATTTCACATTCCTGTACAGTGTATAAACAACTGTAGAGTTATGTTAAAAATGTGAACTGTTTTCCCAGATTACAGAGGACGCGAAGTGCTTGAGTGAGTCATCCAACAACCGGAATGATTTAGGCCTGGGTTATTTCCCCTCTCTCCCTTACTGGTTGCTAGGGAGGGTTGAGGGCAAAGATTCAGACCTTGAAAAGGTTACTTTGAAAGATTATAACTCCCAGAATCTACCAGTTAATATAGTGTTTCTGGAAAATGTTTTAAGGATGTGCACACAGTTAATGATAGGTAGAAAATGCCTATAAAATAATGGGGATGGGGTGAAACTGGTCAGGATTGAGAATGCTTCTCTCTCAAACTCACTTAAAGATATTCTCAGGCAGCAAAGGCCTAGAAACAGAGGAACCAGAACCTAGATGTGCCAATTCATCAGAAAGAAGTGGTTGCTACTCCAAGTGGTGGACCACTGATGGAGCTGGTCTATGAGTGACCAGCTGCCAGTCATGGCTTCTTTCTAGAAACAAAGCAAATAAGATAATATCATGGCAAAAATATTGTACCAGCTCTTGGACAATTTCAGGAAAAAGATACAAAGCCATCAAATCAGATATTTAGTTAGTCATTTTATTTACTGTATATCCTCATATATAAGTCGACATCGTGTATAAATCGAGGGCAGGTTTTGGGATCAAAATTATGGATTTTGGTATGACCTATAGATAAGAATGGTGAAACTTAGGGGCATATAACAAACACATATTTTCATCTCCTTTCAACAATGCATAAAGGTAACACCTAGGAAAAGCTACAGAGAATGAGAGGATCTATTTATTTGAGGGGTTACAGTTTGGGTGTAAATGGCATTGCTGATCTTAAAAAGTCTACATCTATACAAATACAGAAAGGCAAAGCAGTGGAATCACTAAGGTTGGTGTTACCTGTTGCGGTAAACTCATGGTGTCACCCCCTCCACCGACCTCCTCCCATAAAACACTCTACAGAATCCTTAGCAATGTTTTTTGTATTAATGTCACTTGTGGGCATGTGGGGACAGCTGGCACCCCTGATGACTCATAAGGGATCATCCTGAATTCTCAGGTTTTGGCCCTGAAATGTCAAGACCTGGGATATTTGTACCTGGAAACCCCAATAGTCACAAACATGGTGCCAACTACTGGCACATTGGGGTAAAACAAATCAGATAGTTTAAGCAGTGGACTATAGCAGCTGGTATTCCTTGGCAGTCTCCCTGGCCTGATCCTACTTAGTTTTCAAAAACAAGACTGGATCTGGTCCCTTCAGGGGATTTAGGCTCAGTCTTCGGTATACAGACTATTGCGTACATAAATACAGACAGATAAGTGTGGACAGACACCCGTAAACACACATAAAAGGAGGGAATGCTAAATAGTAAGATCCAAAGGCCATGGAATAGGAGAGATGCAACTTGTGATAGCCCCTCATACCCTCCAACAGTCCCAATCTGGCAGGGACATTCCCAATTAATCATCATCCTACTTTTTAGCTGCTTTTAAAATGTCCCAATTTCTGTCTCCTCCTCTCACCTTCTCCTTTTGTGCTCACCTTACTTCAGGGTCTGCAAACTGAATTCAATGTAATTTGTACTCAGTTAAGTCACAGGATGCAGACGTGGAATCATAATGCTATAATGGTTCATAATTATAGTGCTATAATGCATGAAATTGCCCTTGGATTGCCTATGACTGGCAGCAGTTGTTTGGTTCTCACCCAGTATCGGCTGCTCACTCCAGTGTCAGAGGAGGGATGGTGAATCCATTCTGGGTTTTAGTCTTTAAAAAGCTATCCAAGAAGGGGCTGAATTCCATTTCCAAAATAGGTTCAGCACCTTATATAGCTCCTTTAAAGTTAACATAAAACCTGGAATAAATTCACTGTCCTCTCTCAACATGGGATCCCATCTGTCCAACTGTCCTGATCTGGCAGGAACAGTCCCAAATATCCTCTGTCATCCCACTTTTTAAAGCTGCTTTTAAAATGTTCCCCCTTTGTCCTCAGCTGACTTCCACTGCTGTAAACTATGTTCAAAGTGGAGAAGCAGTTTGTACTGAATTAGCTAAGCAGAGGGAAGGGGATAGGGAGGACTCTTGCCCTTCCCAGTGGGCTCATGCAAAAAACTTTCCCCATCTTGGCCACACATGTCCCAGCTTTCTTCTGTGAAAAGCTGGAGTGTATCAGACTAGCCTGGGTCAGCTTGGAGATTTTTTGTTCCCACAATCCTTCCTCAACTTGTTGTGTGGATATATGTTGGGGTGGAGAAGGCTGGGTCAAATCGCCTCCCCCTCCTTTCCTTCATATCTCTTTTCCCTCAGAAAGTGCATCTCAGTCTAAGGAATGAGAGACTTCCCACCCGTTAGTGGAGGGGACAGAGGGAAACCAACCACCCCTATTGTAAGGTAGCCTCAGGGGGCAAGAAAGGAGGGGCATACTTTTACATGGGTACATTTACCCATTTACTTGTTGTGCTTCTTGCCCATACTGAAAGAACACCAGCATCTTCCTCCATTCTCTTCTGTTTTCCTTCTCACCGCCCTCCCCCCTTGTTAGTCACATGAGATTAAAATCTAGCCCAGAGTGGGAAAAAGAGGAAGGAGAGAAGGAGAAATGCAGAGCTTTTTTTTATAAATGTGACAAGTAAATGAGCTCACTGGCTAATAGGGGAACTTCCAGGTTCACTTTGGCTAGCCAAGTGACATATTATGCACTGGGTTGCTTTGACTAAACAACCTAATTACACACATTTCCCACTTCCCACAGCTAGATAGAAACTTCCAATGCAAATTAAAACACACACAAACAAGTAAAAACACCTATGTTGATTTCTATTATTTTCTCCCTTCTTTTCTTTTGGGTATTGTTAAAGCTCTTCCCAGTACAGAGATGTAGAGCTGGAGTAAAATCCAGAGCTTACTTACTGCCCTATTGATTGTGCTCCAAGTCTCTTTGTAGCACCAAAAGCACAACACAGGAGCACAGTTACTCTTCTGAGGTGTCTCCAAAACCATATATATTCATTCCACCTCCAACAACAAAAGGATAAGTTTCCTTGGATAACAGCCCTCTGCATAAGATGATATTATTGGGTCTGGCCCCAGGGAGAAAGGTGGGGTGTAACATAAAAAAGAAATAAAAAATATAAAATAATCTTTAAGATACCACTTTTTAAAGATTTTGCTGAAAGGCTACCTCAGCTACAAATACACACACAAACACACACACACAATCTTTTGGGTGGGGCATGATTTCAAAACACAGCAAGTAACAGTGGCTCAAAGAGAGCCCTATTGCTGAACCAACACGTGGGGGCACCCAGTTTCATCTCCTCCAACTCTTAAAATTCTACAACAGGACAAGACCAGAAAACAGATAAAGTTGTACCAGAAAGATGCAGGCTACAAGACGGGCTTGGTGGCCGGCTGGAGAAGTCTGGCTGAAACTGAAAGAGAAAGAAGTGGGGCATGGGGTCTTGGAGATGGCGCAAGGAATTGGGAAGAAAAGTCAGCCACTCTGACTCAGTCTGCTTCAGGGATCCCTACTCAGTGACAAACTGAACTTCTGGGGGGGTTGTCTACTTCTGAGAGAGGAGAGAAGGCAGAACCAGCTCCCTCATCCACTGCCTCTTCCATCATCTTTGCAACTGCCCAGCAGCTCCTGTCAGCTTTGCTCACCTCCTTTGCCTCTGCTGTGCTGCCTACCCATCCATGGCATGTCTCCCTTATATGCTGCACAACCAGGAGCCCCGGGCCCCTGCCTCAGCCCCTCGGCTCCCAGGGAAGAGGACAAGGTTGAGGCCACAGCCCAATGAAGACTCATGGTGGGTGGGCTGCATAGCAGAGGCAAATGAGGTGATTCAAGGCTGGCCTGGGGCAATGCTAGCAGTAACAAAGACATGGAAAAAGCTACAGATGGGGACTGGTCCAGCCTTCTTCCTTTCCTCCACAGAGGCAAACCTCCCGCCCCCATCTGCCACCACTTGCATCATCATCACTGTCTTCTGCCATCCCTTGCCAGGCTCACGTCTCCTGCTTTGCCTCTGAGAACCCCCTAGATTGGTGTCACCTGGTGCATTCTGTACCCACTGCACCCGCTTAGTAAAGCCACTGAGGCAAAGTAATATAAATGAGGGAAAAGAATGAGAATGTGGCCTGGAAAAAGATGAGGGGGAAGTAGAGAAAGAAAAGCAACTTGTATCTGTTAGGGACCTAATAATAATAATAATAATAATAATAATAATAATAATAATAATAATAATATTTATTTATATACCGCCCTGTGGCAAGCCAATCCGGGCGGTGAACAAGGATAAAACAATATACAGCATAAAGCAAGACAATTCTCTCCTCCCCCCCTTAAAAAGTTATTAAATCAAAGTCAATTTAAAACAATCAAATTTAAGTTAAAACAGCTATTACATAAATTTAAAATATAGAATTAAAATAATACAAACCATTATCCCCTGTTAGTTAAAATTTTAAAGGCATTGTATAGGTGTATGAGGAAAGGTCCCAATGATCCCGAGGCCGGGCAATTTAGTCCGGAAAGGCCTGCCGGAAAAGATCAGTCTTGACAGCCCTTTTAAAGCTGTGCAAAGATGTTAATTGACGGATCTCATCTGGCAGGCCGTTCCAGAGTCTGGGAGCGACGATAGAAAAGGCTCTCTGGGAGGTCGCTGCCAGTCTAGATTTTCGAGGTTGCAGCAGATTCCTCCCAGAGGAACAGAGGGCGCGGAGAGGATTGTATGGGAGGAGGCGGTCTCTGATATAACT
>CM034706.1:62521502-62535439 GCA_020142125.1 Phrynosoma platyrhinos | reverse complement strand
GCCGCCCCTGAAAGGAGCGCTAAATCAGTGCTCCTTTCACAAGTCGACAAAAGTGCACTGCAAAAGGCTGCAGCACACCTTCGTCGACTCTTTTGCCGCAGCGCATGCAAACGCTGCGGCAGGAGGTCCTCCTTGGAGCGCCAGCCATGCAGAGGGCCGGCTGCTCCGAGGACGACCTGGGGAAGAGGTTGGGGCACCGATCGTGCGGCTGCCCCTCCCCTTCCCTGCCCCCAAGACAGCCCTTTAAGCCGTCTGCTTAGGGGGCCTGTTTCCTGGAATGGACTGGAGAGTGTACCAATCATCCCACAGAACCTTACCTTACTCCTTTGCAATGCCAGGTCAGTCAAAAATAAAACCCATATCATTTATGACTTCCTCTTAGATGAGGATGCTGACCTGGCTTGCTTTACAGAGACCTGACTGGGAGAGGATAGCACTATAACTTGGATGCAGGCCCTCTCAACTGGATACTCTGTTAGTGAGCAGGTAAGGGGAAGTGGGGGGGGGCAGGTGGAGTGGCTATGGTTTACAAGAACAACCTTACCTTGACCAAGATACCTGTCCGGAACACAGTCCACTTCGAGTGTTTGTACCTAAGCCTGAGGACTAAGGGTAGTTTGAGGATTCTGTTAGTATACCGGCCACCCCGTTGTCTAGCAGACTTCCTAACCGAGCTGATGCAGCTGGTCTTAAGAGTTGCTGTTGGAGTCGCCTAGATTTTTAGTCTTGGGTGACTTCAACATCCCACTCAAGACCAGTTTGTCGAATCTAACAGGTGCGGCTTGGGAGTTCATGGAATCCATGACAAACATGGGCCTATCCTAATTAGCCCACTCATTGTGCAGGTCATACCCTTGATGCGGTCTTCAGTACGGAACAGGAATATCCATGGCTGAGGTTATTAAAACCACCACATTGTCATGGATGGATCATTTTCTGATCAAGGCTGAACTACAAACCACTGTCTGCCCCACCGGGGGTGATAGACCCATTAGCATGGTCCACCCACAAAGGCTAATGGAACCAATTGGATTCCAGAAAGCTTTAGAGGGTTTAATGGTTGGTAACGCCAGTGATTCTGTCGAAGCTTTGGTTGATACCTGGAACACTGATCTCGCCAAGGCTATCAACACAATCGCTCCCAAGCATCCTTTCCAACCCGCTTCAAATCATGAACCATGGTACACAGAAGAACTTAGGAAGATGAAGCAGGTTGGACAAAGACTAGAGTGCATCTGGCAGAAAACTCGACTCTTATCTGACAAGACATGTCATAGGAAATTTCTTTGTTCCTATAGAGAGGCAATACATGCAGTGCAGAGATCTTTCTCCTCTGCATTTATTGCATCTGCAGAGTCCTGTCCAGAACAGCTGTTTAGGGTGATAAGGGAACTGACACAGGTTCCACCTGTGCAGAACCCATTACTTAACCCTGCAACGGCCTGCTGTGATGTGTTTAACAACTTTTTTCCAGATAAAATATCTCAGATAAGAGCCGACTTAAACACCAGTGTTGTAACAGAATCAATTGAGGTGTTCAGCAACTCCGTTGATGAAATTACACTGGTTCAGTTTCAATCCATGAGTACTGATGATGTGGGCAAACTTCTTGGTAGAGTAGGGAAAACAATCTCCCCTCTTGATCCTTGCCCTTCGTGGCTGGTCATCCAGGGGGGGAGATGCCTTGAGGATGTTTCTTAAGAGACATCATCAGTGCATCCTTTAGGGAAGGTCATGTTCCATCATGTTTGAAGGAAGTGGCGGTTAGGCCGCTCCCAAAAAGACCTTCTCTGGGTCCTCTGGACATGAACAACTATAGGCCAGTCTCACTACTATCTTTCCTGAGCAAAGTGATCGAGAGGGCGGTTGCTCTTCAACTCCAAGCTGTCTTGGAGGAAACCGATTATCTAGATCCATTTCAAACTGGCTTTAAGAAAGGATATAGAGTTGAGACTGTCATGGTTGCCTTGATAACTTTTGTCTGGGCATTGACAGGGATAGTGTGACCCTGTTGGTGCTACTGGACCTCTCAGTGGCCTTTGACACAATAGATCACGTCATCCCCTTAGATCGCCTGAGGAGGTTAGGAATTGTAGGAATTGCATTGCAATGGTTCTGTTTCTTCCTCTTGGGCAGATTCCAGAGGGTGGTGCTTGGGGACAGTCACTTGGCAAGGAAAGAGCTTAACTGTGGCATTCCACAAGGCACCATCCTGTCCCCCATATTACTTAATATATATATGAATCCATTGGGAGAGATCATCTGGAGACATGGAGCGGGGTGTTATCAGTACACTGATGACACCCAGATATATTTCTCCATGCCTCGGTCTTCAGCTTTGACTTCAGATGGAGTTTCTCCTCTCAGTGACTGTCTTAAGGCAGTAATGGACTGGATGAGGAAATGAGACTGAATCCAGACAAAACAGAGGTATTTACAGCAGCAGCCCCGAACCCAGGTATTGGGCTTCAACCTCCAGTCCTGGATGGGGTCCCATTGTCTTCTAAGGACTGTGTTCACAGTCTGGGGGTGCTCCTGGACTCGTGGCTTCAGATGATAAATCAGGTAAATGCGATGGTCAGGAGTGCCTGTTATCAGCTCTGGCTAATACGCCAACTGTGCCCTTTCCTGGAAGTTAGGGACCTTGAAACTGTGGTGCATGCTCATCTTGATTTCTGTAATGCACTCTACATGGGGCTACACTTGTACATGGTCTGGAAACTTCAACTAGTACAGAATATGGCAGCCAGGTTGGTCTCAGGAACAACGAGAAGAGACCATATAACACCGTTCCTGAAATCACTACACTGGCTGCTCATTAGTTTCCAGGCCCAGTACATGGTGTGGGTTATTACCTTTAAAGCCTTAAATGGGTTGGGTCCAACCTATCTTCGGGACCGCCTCCTTCCGTATAATCCACCCTGTGCACTTAGGTCCTCTGGGAGGAATTTGTTGCAGCTGATAAAAACTAGACTGTCTGCAACCGCCCAGAGGACCTTTTCAGCTACCGCTCCCAGATTATGGAATGGCCTGCTGGATGAGATTCGTCATATTACCACCTTAGACAGCTTTAAAAAGGCTGTTAAGATGGATCTCTTCTGGCAGGCCTTTCCTGAATAGATATCCTGGCCATCAAAAGACAGTCATCCTGCTCATCCCTGATTGGCTGTAATTATTGTTATTGTTTCTTAGTTTTTGTGTTATTATTTAAATGTGTTTTAAATTGTTATTACTAATTGTATTTTAAGTGGGGTGGGATTGTGGGATATGATTGTATATTTTAAAGTTGTAAGCCGCCCTGGTTGCGTTATGCAGAGGGGCAGGATAATAATAATAATAATAATAATAATAATAATAATAATAATAAAGCCACTCTTGGCATAGAAGAAGTGTTTCCACCCTATTAACCTTCCCTTGCCCAAACTGGCGAAAGAAAAGCAGCTCTCCCTCCTTCCCCATCTACTTTTTCAGCCTGAGTAACATTCAGCCATAGGAGAGCCCAAAGGTAAACTGCAGAACCCATTTTTAATAGGAGCATGCTGTATAAGCCTCTCTGCAGAAACTATGGTGGCCATTTTTGACAGTGGCATAGTGTATAAGCTGAGGCTCACATAGTATCCCCATTAAAAATGGCCACCACAGTCTCTCTGTAGAGAGACTTAAAACAGTATGTATACCATATACAGCACATATGGTATATCCCACTTTTCTCCTGAATGGGTTTGAGTGCAATTTTTAATGGCTTTGAAGGTAGGGCATTTAGATGATGCACACCTCAAAATGGCTGAAAACCAGACTGAAGCCATGCACCGGGGCTAAAAACTGGAGCAAATAAAGCTGGGATAGTGTGACTCAAGGCAGAAAATGCACCTACAAATGCCCTGTCAAGAGTGCAGAGCTGTGGCAAAGCAAAGAAATGAACATGAGACAATGCTATTGCATAGAATTACAATATAGACAAACCAAATAGTTCAATGTGGGGCATGAGGTGAAAGGGGGGTGAAGGGGACATGCCCTGAGCTGATGAAGGATCACACATGCAAATGTGTGGCTGATTAAAGGGGCAGCCATGCAATGGGATTGCATCTGAGTAGATGTGGGAGGTTCTTGGAGGTCTCAGCTGACAGTGTTTGTGCGATGGTGTGCATATAATGGTGAGTACACAACTACAACAAAAATTTACCCAGTGACTCTACTTGATGACATGCTATGTGCTTATTTGGCCTGCCTTGGGAGCAGGTCATGCGGGCAGTGGGGGTATGGAAAAAGCAAGATGTTTGTTTCACCCCACACCCCTTTTCATGCTCACAAAACTTATATCCTTCTGGTACAGTTGGCCATGCATATCCACACATTCTGCAACCATGGATTCTACCATGGATTGAAAATACACACACACACACACACACACATTCCCAGAAACAAACCTTTTGCCATTTTTTTTAATCAGGGACACAATTTTACTGCATATTATGACTAAATAATGGGACTTGAACATCCATGCATTTTGGTATCCAAGGGGGGGGGGTTCCCTGGAACTGAGCCCCAGGGGACACCAGGGGCCACGGTATATGTCTGAGATATACCCTTTCCCTTTGCTGTGCCAGTTTTCTTTTTCCATTAGTTTTTTTTCTATTGCAGAGCCTTCAATATGTTATCCTTCAATGTACACTTATGTAGTGCAGTCCACTTCACTATCTCACTTCATATTACTCCATGTGTAAATCAAGTCTGAGTAGCTGAGATGAAGAATGCAATACACAGTGAGAATCTACCGAACGGTGACTCTGTGGAATGAATGTGGTGATGGCCACAAAGAGAAATCATGCCATGGCTACATATGTGTGAAACTGCTGACAGAGATCATCCATAGCTTTGGAGGTGGACATCATCATAATTTTAATGATACCACACTCTTCAGATTCCATTTTAAGATCCCTAAACATCTCAGTCCTTAAATAGGCTGTAGATTAATGTGTGAGAGAATATCAACATGAATTGTGTTTTTTGAATATTATTGTAATATTACTGTGTTTTCAAATTCTATTTGTTTATGCGTGAAATGTGGAAAAAATAATACAAAATATTTTATACTGTAAGACAGATGTAGAGGTAGCTGCAATGTCCCTGAGGGACATTCTCTTAACTATGTCCCTATAGTTCTGAAAAGAGCAGTGGCATAGTAATGCCTGGTTCAAAGGATCAAAGGCCTGAGCCTTTTTGATTAACAGGGACAATGACCATCTGCTGTCTAGTTTGGATTCCAGATCCCTGTGAGTTTAGCAGCAATCCCAACAGTAACTAAAGAGGGATAGATCTCCCCAGCCCTGCTGCATTGTTATGAGCTATCTTTACCATATTCCCAAGTTATGTGGGCGCAGTTTTACAAAAAGATCTTTTCCACATCCTACCTGAATTGTCCACTCCCCAACTAGTGGCCGGTCCCTCATGACCTTGTTGATATGTTCTAGTCTGTCCTGTCCTGTTTTTTCTCTCTGCACCAGCTATTCAAGAAAATAAAGCTTTCCTTTGTTTTTTGTGTAATGTAGGTAATATAGGCAGTCTCCCAGATTATTCACAAACTACCTATTCACCCATTATTCCCTGAAGTCTTTTCCACACAACATCTGTGAATATGGCTTAAAACACTTATTTGCATGTATACAAGGATTAAAAGCTACTGGTTTTAAATAAGGATTCACATTTTACTCCCTGCTTTGAGACTCACTGATTCCATTATCCCATTCTACCTGTTTTTAAAATAAGTATATCAATATATCTGAAGAATGTTCCTCTCCTCTCCTTTTAAATGGAAACTGTATGTGCAAACCCAGTTTCTTTACTAGTGTCTTTTGAGTAAGCCCACTTTTTCCCCTGCCAAATAGACCTCCCTCCACACCTAATCAAAATTTTGGTGAAAAGCCCAAAATGCAAAATTTGTGAGAATTTATACATCCCTAGCAGACACATCACTGTTCTCAATGAGAAAGTAATGAACAGAGGACCTGCAAGGACTGTCCCTCCTGAAACATCTGCTGAGCAGTAGATAACGTAGATTAGATCTGCCTGATGATTCTAAACTTTAATTTATTCTGTGGTTTTGCTAAGCAGTATTAAAGAGGCATTTAATGTCAGGTTGTTTGTATGCAGCAGTAAAGATGTGCATTTTCTGCCTTGAGTCAGACTAATTTAGCTTCTTTTTCCTCCAGTTTTTAGCCTCGGTGCATGGCTTCAGTCAGTTTCCAGCTGCTTTTTAGGCATGCATCATCTAAACACCCTGCCTTCAGAGCCATTGGAAACTGCTTTATTTAGCCCATCTGTTTCACCCACTAGCCCATATATGCACTGGAATGGTATAGTTCAGTGCTTCTCAAACCCATTCAGGAGAAAAGTGGGATATACCATATGTGCTGTATACTGTATACATATGAGGGGGCATCATAAAGTTTTAATTATCACCTTTAACATTTTTTGACAGAAAGTTTATTTTCATTTGTAGCTGTTAACTTCTCTATGTAGTCACCATCCAGATTTACACATTTTCTCCAGCATTTCTTGACCCTCCAAATACCATTTTATTGTAGAAGTCTGCAGATTGTGCCTTAAACCACTCTTCCATTTCATTAATGATGTCATTTGTGTTGTCATATCGGCAACCCCGCAGTGGATTTTTCACTTCTGGGAACAAGAAAAAGTCACTTTGTGTGAGGTTGGGAGAATAAGGTGGATGCTGCAAGATCTCAAAGCCACATGCCCTTGCTTTATTAACTGCAACTTGAGATGAATGAGCTGCTGCATTGTCAGCTAGGAGACAAATGCCTCTGGAGACCATACTGTGGTGGTTCTTTTTCAGAGCATCTCACAACTTGTCCAGAAGATTGCTGTAGTATGTGGCAGTGATGGTTTGTACCTTTGCAAGGTAATCTGTGAGAATGACTCCATGACAGTTCCAAAAAACTGAGAGCATGACCTTCTCTGCTGACTTTTTCACCTTTGCCTTTTTTGGGGGAGGGGAATCGGTATGCTTCCACTCCATCCTCATGGTTTTGATCTCTGGATCATACTGATAGATCCAAGATTCATCCATGGTTACCGGACAACCAAAAAATCCTCTTCATCCTGGTCCAACAGCGTCAACATCTGTCTTGAAAGGTCACACCATGTTTGTTTCTGGAAAGCAAACATGGAACCCAGTTTGCAGACACCTTAGACATGTGCAGTTCATCATGAATAATTTCCCATGCACTACCATAACAGACCAGTTTCATTCATGATAATTTGGATGATTGCTCATCTGTCTTCCAGGATGAAACACTCCAATTTCTTCATTGTGGCCACATCGTCATCAGTGATGGTCTTCCAGGTCTTGGCTTGTCTCTGATAGACATGTGACTACTTTGGAAATTCATTTTCCACCTCACAATAGTGTCATAAGATGGGCAATCATCTCCATAAACTACCATCATCTCATAATGAATTTGCCGGGCACTATTATCCTTCAAATATAGGCACTTTATCAAGCTGCAAGCCTCAATCTTCTCCATCATACACTTTAGTCACTTCTGGCACAACCTGTAACAAAAATAAAGGACACAAGGAGCTGATTTTCTCAACATCATGCACTTAGGGACCAATGATGACATTGACAAAATTTCATTAATACAGTATACCATAAAAACATCCGGGGGATAATTATTACTTTACGATACCCCCTCGTACATGCACCTATAGTGAAGTGTGTAAATGCTTGCAAAGCTCTCTTTTAATGCCATTCTGGGTGTGTATGTGTCTTAAAGTTGCCTGTTTACTAGCATTATGCAAAAAAGTGGGTAAAAATGTAAAGATGTAACTCATCTATGTTAATGTAATTGTGATGATGTACCTTAGCTGAAAAAAAAATGCATTTTTTTCAAAAAGTGAGGATATTTATTTTTCATGTGAAGCAGGGTGGAGAAATCATAGGGGAACAATTTATTCAATGAATTTCACAGATATTTTCTGTTTACTAATTGCTCTAGCAGACTTCTTAATTTGTTCAGTCTTCATAATGAAAACCAATTTTTTTCCTGTGGGTTTTCTGTGGTATTTCCATTGCTTCTCATCCCAATAACCTACTGAAGATTCACAAACCTTTCAGCAAGCAATACAACAACATTTTTATCTTTCCTTAGAACTCTATTAATCACCTTTCCCTTTCTGCACAGGAATGGACAAACTATGGTTTCAGTCACTTCTATTTACATTTTTCGATCAGAAATTATATGAGAACAAACTAGTGTACAATCTCAAAATGGGAGTGGGGTACTAGGTGAGGTGTTAAGTATATTATAAATGCTGCGTGGAACAGCCTCCCTTCATATTCTATTTCATGCAGCTTTTATGTACAGACAGATCTTGCAACAGCCTCTGTGATTGCTTGATCCTCTGCTACATCCAGAGAAATATACTTTCTGACAGCAAGACATGCCAGAAGCTGAAACCATTATGTGGTGGCTTGCAAGCTGTCTCAGTGGCCATACGGTTGTTGATGGCATCTCAATGGAGTTCATCTTCCATTCTCAAATACAGCCAGTCTGCCAAATGTCCAGACCATAAAAATCTTTACATATAAACATTTTGTGTGGGTGGACAATGGCTTGTCCCAGCTATTTCACTGGAAAAGCTTGAGAAAGAAAATACTACAACTATTCAGTTCAGGTGATCACAATTTGGAAAAAATAAAGATAACCCCGAGTTGTGTTATAATTTTTATAGGTACAATTTGTACCTATCTTTCAGTAGATGAGAGAGGTGGCACAAGAGAAACGGATCATTAAACAGTAGTGTGAAGCCAGGGAAATTAACCAGCTGCTGTGAAAGCCACCTCTCTTATTCTCTCAGTGATAGAGAAATAAGGCGAGAGAGGGAGAGGGATAAAAAAGGGAGAGGTGCCAACAGTACCTATAATGCAATATAAAAGACTCTATTAAATCCAAGTCCAATGTTTTTAACGTCCAAATCCATTGGACGTTGCTGGTTTTTTTTTCCTTTAAAAGAAACAGGATGCTTTTAGTGCTTAAACTATGATCTTATGGGTAGAGAATATAAACTAATCAGAATACAAAAAAATAATAATAATTCCATGACCTATAGGCACATCACACTAGGGATGTTAATATTCAACTATTTCATCTAATGTTTGTTGCGAGTGAGGGTAAATAATTTCCAGTCTTCTCTCCACTGCAAAGACAGTGAACATTTCTGCCCACCCAGTATTCACACATTCTGAAATATTTCAGGAAATTACTCTATACAGAAATCAACATTTTTGTTGTGAAAGAATGGTGGGGTTCTGCACAAAAACCACTGTTTCAGGAACACCATGTGTTGTCCCACCCACAAGACTGCAGTTTTCTATGAGGGGAAAAAGCAATCATGCACAACAAAAATGCTGCACAACAGACCCTTATGGCTATTTTTGTGCAAGACTGTTGTTCTTTTCAGAAGATCTGTGTAAGATTTGTTATTGTGCAAGATTGCTATTTTATACATAGAAAAAAGGAATTTTGCACAAATCCCACATGTAGCTGTCTGAAAACATGTTTTTTTGTGTGTGTGTGCAAACCCCACAATTCTCATACAAATAGCCATCTGTATTTCTGTGCACAAAATGAGAATGTGTGGATTTCTCTTGCCTCCTGGATGCTTAGCTGTGTGCCTGACATGATCATTTTCTGCCAAAATACTTCCACTCTTAGTATCAGTCTACTACATAAATCAATATATATGCATATGGGAACCCCACCCCTCCAGGAATGAGAAACCTTGGTTCATCAATGTTTCCATCCTCATGTAGAAAACCCTATGCATGTATATTAGGAGTCATGCATACTTCTTTCAGACTGAGCCAGAACATGAAGTGGCAGGAAGACATGGCAGGAGCAATCCAGGCATTCTCACTATCCCCAGAGGTGCCAAATATTTGAACAAGGCATAAGATGGTGTCATGACACTACATAGAGACAGGCTGCTTACCTATAACTGATGTTCTTTGAGTGATCATCTGTGCATGTGTTTATGTCACTGAGTCAGTCCACAGCCATGTGTTCAGTCAAGTCATTATGAGGACAACTCTTTCTTATTGCTCTCCTGTTTGAGAAAGTCTAGCCCAGCAAAACCTATGAAGAGGTTCCAATCTCTTGTGGGGAAAGGACAGCATCACACTTCATTAGCTCACCCACTCATTCTATATTTGATACACACTGTGATGTGCCCTGATCTCAGTTTTCCAAATTAGTATGGGTTCCTTCAGTTTAGTAACATGAATTACAAGCAATATCTCCCATGAGCCCATTAAAGAGAAGACATCATTATATACTGAATAAAAGTAAAGGCTTTTAAAAAAATTTATTCCTTTACCTTCTTTCACATTCACACAACTTATTGTAACAATAAAAGATGGCAGGGAACACTCCATGGAAAGCAACGTCCCCAGTTTATATCACTGGGGCAAAAGTAAGGGAGGGAGGGGATGAGGGAGATAAAACAGGAACAAAGTATCACATTATATTGTCAGGAAAGATGTGAACTTTTTGATTGGGGATGACGTTTATTTTAAGTGTGCAATGACGGCAGGGAACTGTCAGGGTAAGACATGGCAGAGGTTTCAACGTTTGTTAAGAGTGTCATGGGAATTTAACTAAAACTGTTAAAAATGACACTATTGGCTTTTGTTAACACATTAAGCATGGGAAAAGTGCCAGTCAGCATATCCTCCATAGCATCAGTTCAGTTAAATCATCTGGATGATGCATAAAACTGGGTGGGATAATAAATGCTGCCTTTTCCTTCTATACATGAACAAGATGAACAAAGAGGAGATGGGCCATTTTGACAGGAACTATGAGGGTGTTTTTTTTAAAAAAAAATATGGGTAATCAATTTGCAACTTAAGCAAGCATACACAAAAGGAGCCAAGGGTGTGGAACTTTTCAACTGTTTAGCTGAGCAAGATAAGCACAGGAAATTTTATTACAGAAATGGTTTTTGTACTGGGATTGAACTATTAATTGTTCCTTAGACATACACATTAATGGAATTGGCTAGAGAAGAATCTGTCTGAAATACTCTTCTGTGATACAATGCAATTAAATGTCATAGGCCAGTCGGTAAATGGGAATACAAAAATAGAATGGGTGTAGAGGAAAGATTATGGGTCACATAATATCTATGGAGAAGTCATGTACTATTATGCATTTATACCCCAAACTTGGTACCCTTTACCCTTTATCTTATTTCAGCTCATTTAGGAGATATAAAGAATGGAATCATTATCTATTTCATAAACTAATTTGCACAAATATGAAGAAAAATATTTTGTGGCAGGCACATCTTCCTTTGTCTTTGTTTTCTTATCCTTATTTTTAAATGTATCTTTCTTTTATCTTCATATGTTTTGTCCTACAATGCATTCATGCATATTTTAAATGACTTGTACTCTGCTTGTGGCACTGTCTAATTTAACAAGTGTTGGTCTCATTGAATTTCAGTTGTTTCCATAATAATGATGATAAAAAGTGCCAATAATAAAATCTCCCTAATGAAGTTTGAAAACAGACATGTTCTTCATTTCATAACAGCTAACTGTATTATGTGTGTTCTCCTTTTCTATATAAAAATATACACTGGGATATAGTAAATACAAATTTAAAATGTTGCTTCTTTGGACACTGACAAACATATGCATAGCATTTTCCAACTTACTTTAAAATGGCCCTCCAGTAGCAATACAACTATGGACTTATAATGTGCCCAGATTCCTAAACTCTATGTGCAGTGAAATTTATGCCCATCTGCTGCTGCCTGGTTCAGCTGATAAAATGCAGATGCAGAATTAGGGATTAAAAAACATAAACAGAAACCTAGACGTGGGTGCCAATAATTGTCTTCCTACTCAAAAAATAGGATTTTTTTAGAGTATGACATAGTGTACTCCTCAACCCTTCAAATAATGCTATGCTTTATGACAGAAATAATATATGGGAGCAATTGGGGATTGACAAAAAGAATGTTAACTGTTTTGACCATAAAGAATAAGGTGAAATGAAAATTTATTTCACATGCTCACAATATCACGACAAGAGCATAACCTCCATTATATACTCTGGACATTCAACTGTCAAACATTTTCTCTGTGAATTTATTACATACTACACTTCAAGGTGCCTTGCCTCCACAATCTAATGACACTTGTGATTAAACTACTTCCCTGGTGGTATTTTTAAAGTAGTAAACACAAAACCTATTTTTGGATCCATGGAGTGGCTCCTGGAATAATTCTCACTAATACAAACATATTAACTTTTTAAAACAAAGCAAGATTTTTAGTCAAAGAGGGCTATCTATGTGACTCACTGATAAACACTGTTTAGAACCATGAAAATCTGAGAATTTAGCTTTAGTTCACAAGATCATCAATGACACATACTAACAAACCATTATATTGTATCTATATTATGAGCAATGTTGTTTCTGATGCCTTCATACCAGCTAGGTTCTGTACCTATTGCTACAATCATTATTTATTATTTATTTAATATTCCTCCAATGAAATTCATATGTACAAATATTGAAGGAGTTTAAGACAACAAAATAAACTGTACACTAATCAATACAGTAAAAAACACAACAATATAATATGCAGCTCATGGATGGAAAAATTCAAAAGTAAAAATATCAATTTTGTATTAATGCCTAAAGCCGGCTAGCATTGTACAAATGCCTAAAGCTGACTACCACAAAGGGGCAATCATTCTACATGATGAGCACCAAAGAAGTTAAGACTTATTTTCGGTGTCACTAGCAATTACAAGCCTGTAGCAGTGCCACAATGAATAGGGCACCCCTGAATCATTGTAGCTGGGAAGGCTGGGATGAGGGAAACACAGTGACTTGTACCTTCCTCCAAATTTTAAATGGCTTTATATTTTAACACCAATCAATTGAAACATGAGAGCCAGCATGGTGTGGTGATATAATCATTGCACTATAGGGCCATACAGACGGCCCCTAAGGGGCGGTTCAGTGCTGCTCCTGGAAGTGCCAGATCGGGGCCGTGGCAACCACATGCTATGGCCCTGATCTGGCTTGTTGCCATTCTGAAAAGAGCTGGCAAATGCTGCTCCTTTTTGGAGAGGCAAAAAGCCACACTTACTGCCATTGCCGTGGCTCTTCTGCGCCCCTTTGGGAATGCCCTGACACTGTGCACTGTGCGGTGGGGCATGTGACATGACGGTGGCATCAGGGCAGAGTCAAAGCACCTGGTGTATGGTCACCTCACCCAAGTCCACCCCCAGACCAGCCCTTGTGGCCGGTCTGTACAGGCCCTAAGACTCTGAAGAGTGTTAGCCTCAGTCTCTCAGCCTCAGAGGATGATAAAGGCAAAACCCCTCTGAAGAAACATGCCAGGAAATGGTTGTTTGCCTTTAAGTTGGAAATGACTTGAAGGCACACACCAGCACACACACACAATTGAAGCCTAGCTCAACATCCCATTCGTAGCTGGTACAGAACCTTTAGCACTGGTTGATAAGTATGCAGTCATTCAATCCAGAACCAGCTTGGTGTAGTGATTTGAGCATTGGACTATGACCCTGGAGACCAGGATTCAAATCCCTGCTCAGCCATGGAAACCCACCAGGTGACCAGATATGAGCAAATCACATTCTCTCAGTCTCAAAGGAAGGCAAGGCCCCTCTGAACAAATCTTGCTGAGAAAGCCCTGTGACAGAGTTGGCTTAGAGTCACCATAAGTCAGAAATGACATGAAGGCACAAAAAAAACCCTAAAGACATTCCAATAACTAACATAGGGGGGATGCAGATGGTGAGAAATGTTGTCCTCAATCCCACGAAGGGGAGGGGCAGCCGGACGTTGGGTGCCCCATCCCCTTCCTGAGG
>CM034706.1:62501356-62512173 GCA_020142125.1 Phrynosoma platyrhinos | reverse complement strand
GGTACAACAGTTAAGGATCCCTGCACATGTTTTAGGGTATACTTAGTAACTTTATTTTGACACAGAGGTATGCCTTCTCTTGGAAAAGCTGCAACTATCAGTTCTGTTGTGATAGTTATTGATTTATTTTCTGTGTATAAGTAAAAATAAAAAAAACTGAATGTAGCCCACAAACACCATCTGAAAATACACTGGATTTGATTCACCAGATTAATTTCAAATGCAGCTTCAATGCAGTTTACTGTACAAGACAATATGTGACAGCAATCTTCCTGTGTTAGGTCTGAAGAAAAAAGGAAGGAGGATTTTTGTGAAAACATCTCTCCTTTTCGAAAGACCACCACTATCTGACCATTCTGCAGTCTTACAAGGATCACTGTAAAAGGACCAAAAATGTTAGTCCCTTTGGGAAGCTATAAGTCGCAAACTGGCCTTTGTTTGTCCTCACATCCTGGTGGCTGCAACAATATATTTGGCCAGTCCATGATACAATGACCTCACTTTCCATTTGTTTTCTTTACATTCAGTGATATTTGCACATAGCCAAACCTGACTGAGCTATAATGGCATCACATTCACTATATTATCTATGATTGGATGAAATAACATTGTGAAGGTAAAAGAAGGGCAGCAAGAGGAAATGGTGCTGAAACCACAGTTAGGAGACTAACTAATGATGCCAAACAAGTCCACACAAGATGCACCATACACACACATTCACATAGAGAATAAAAAATGAGTGGTCATTTGGCACAGCACAGGGTAAACAAAAATGAATGCTTTAAGAAGCTACTGAATACATAACTATTTCTATTGAAGCAGCTAAAACAGATTTAAAAGCTCCATAGAAATTGAAAACATAAACTTGTATTTAAGGTACATATAGCAAATGCTTTTGAGATTAATCCAAGTGCAGAAAATCCAGTTCAGCTATTTTCTCTTTCACTAGATTTCACATTATTAGAAGTACACAGCTAACCAGGTTTCAAGCAGTTGACAAAATAGCATTGTGGGATTACATTAGTCCGACAGCTGCTTTATGACTATAGCTTCCAGACCAATTTATTTAATATTGATCTTTAAACAAACATCAGTACAAATAAATTTGAGCACTCCAGTCCTGAGATTTTATATCCATAAAAGAGGCCAATATTCAGGGAACCAGTACTGCTTGTATTTCTCCCTTTGATTCTGTTTTCTTTGATCCTACCAGGTATCAAATACATCAATGACAAATTAAAACAAATCCATCTTCAGATAATGCTCAGTTTATAATCTTTTGGGCAGAAAGAATTTTTCTATCAATAGCTTCCATCAAATGCTTTTACTGATCTTTTTTATTGCTTTACCTTGACTTGTATAAAAGACAAACCTGACACGTTCTGACTGAATTCTATACTAAGCTATTGTTCCTCCATCCACTACACTAGTATCTCTGTCAAAGCCCATTAGAAGAACAACTTTTTCTGTCCTTCATATCCCTAAGTAGCCTTCCTTTAAATTCTCTGCAACCAGTGGCCTAGATCCAAATGCCCCCTTGTCAGAAAAAAAAATGTTGTGCTGCAATACTGGTTTGGGAGGCTAATCTGCAGCCTTTTACAGGACTATAGTTGACCATTTGGAAGAGGGACAGATGGGTGCTAAACATAAATGGGGGGAAAGACATAGACAGGGAAACAGATAATGAATCCTGGGATTAGACACTCAATTCAATTAGACAACTATATACAAATGTTAGGCATAAGCTGATCCAACATAATTATTTGCACAGGACTTATTTGTGCCTTTCTTAGCTACACACAGATACAAGATACATTGGGGACAAATATTCTGAAGGCCTGCATTTCAGCTTCAAGGTCTGGTCACAAGTAAAGTATATCTGCCATCTGTCTTATGCTCAATGAATTATGTGCATTATGTTTTTCCCCTCCCAGGTTAGATGAACATGTACCCAGATTCCCTTGCTCACACCCACCCAACCATGAGTGTTTTGTCTAAATGTAATTAAAGATGGTCATGAAAATAACAGGGAAGAACTTGGCAATTGCCTTAAGGGTTATAACTCAATAGGATACAAAAACTTTTTTTTTAAAAAAAGTTTGGTTTTGCTTTCAATGAGGAAACTTATGGATAAGGTGCAAAATATAAAGAAACAGAAAATGCTGAATATTAATAAGCAGAAAATGTAACTAGATATCATCTTCTTTTACACTAAGAACACACAAAAGATTGTGCTGCACACTTTGAAGCATGTTACTTCTGCAACTGCATTTGTGGAGGCTATGATTATTGATAAATATTAGCACAGCGTCCTAACATTATCTCTGCTTGTTGGACTGCAGTGTATCTACAGTCTAGAAAATTAGAGCAGGACTAAACTGATAATGCTTTCAGGATAGTGTGTTCATGTCAAAAGACATAGTAAAAGAGGCAAATATATGGCATGCCAGATGTGACACACCAAAGGGATCCTAAACTTAAAGAAGAAGAAAAATATGATGTCTGCAGTTAAAAGTGATGCATAAACACTGCGGCTTTGCAAGTTATGCCTCCTTTCTATGGCTCATGATATGGGGAATGGGGAAACTTAACCTCCCATGCTGAAATATATGATTTATACAAGTAAATATGGCTTATTTATTTATTTATGGGCAATATTTAGATTTCATTTAGCGACTGATATTCTCTGGATATTAACAAAATTTAATACCGTAATGATTACATAAAAACAAACAAACAAATATGGAACAATATAGCAACTAGTGGAAATTAAAATAAATAAAACCACGACATCAGGCCTAAAAGCACGAAAGGACTTGATGCAGATACTATGAGTTTTCCCTGTACAATGTCCAGAAATATACAACAATAATGCACAAGAAGGAGGCAGGGAGGTTGAGGTTTACAGAGATATAGTAAATCATCAGGTGAACTCTGAAGTGTGTGTAGTACAAAAGGAATTCATTCAAAAACACATACACAAATAAACACACACATACAAAAGGGGTTGGGGACAAAAACAGTTTCTAAGGAGAAATAGGTATGTCCAGTAGACACATAGTATCCTGGTGAGGTACTAAGAATTCTCTGCTAGAAACTTTGTGAACTGCTCCAAAGTACATCAGAGAATTCTCAGTACCTCATCAAACTTCAAAATGTAGATTTCTATAGAATGAAGCCATGACAGTTAAAGTGATATCAAATTGCTATAACTGTGAACTGTAGATTCACTCTGAAAAAAAGTGCCATACCCCTACTACACTGAACAATGAATCCCCTTGTTAATACGTTGCTGATACATATCCAGTGTGATTCAGTATGACAGTCTGCATTTATTTACTTATTTATTTATTGGGTTTATACCCTGCCTTTCTTCTGGGAAGGTACTGTAAGAAATCAATATAGAGTTATAACTCAATGCACTCAGAATTAAACCAGAACATTGGCCAACACATCTGACTTCAAATATACCTATCATTAAAGGCAACCGATTTGAGATTTGTAACATCAAAACTGAAGCTATGCCTATAGAATGTGTTGGCTCAGACAAAAAGGAGCATACAAAAAGTTAGTAAGTAATTTAATTGATGGTACCTATGACAGCTGAACACATTATTATCTTGTGATGTGAAACAATAAATGAATAGATGCCCTGTAAAGAAAGATGCCATCTCTAAAGACTGTTTACAATTCCACTCTAAGGTCTAAACCACTCTAAATTTAATTTCATGAGGAGTGAATTCAGACCGTTTCATAACCTTAAAGACAGCTCTAGACTATTTTTAATGTGCCTCTGGCATTTGTGAAAGCAGTACAATTACTGAAGCTGTTTTTAAAACCCAAAGCTGCAGAGTGTTACTCTCTTAAAATGGTCTCTGGGACATTCATGACAGAAAAGACAGGGACACTACAGTCCATCCAAGAAAGGCCGTGTTAAAGTTATATGGTGTTATGAGATAGTATAAATGTTTTTCTATTTTTTTTCATTTAAATTACTTGCATATTTACAACATTTTTGTCAAGAAAACAGTACTTGGAATTATTATTATTATTTCATTTTAAAAATGTCACTGGTACACATTGGGGTGTTCACTGGGCTTAGTAGAGGTAGAATTCCTATTCTCTCCAAGTTAGTCATTCGTCCCTCCACAAATGCTACATGGAGAGTTGGGGAAACCCTGTGAATGTGACAGGCGTAGATCCTGAGGGGTGGGGAGAGTTGAAAAGGGCTGTCCCAAAAAACTGGGCAGGCTGGTTCTTCTACCCGCCCCCATCCATAGATCTAAATCTTAATGTCACACCCTAATTGTATGAAGTGCACCACAGATTTACACTGTTATTTATACCGTGTTCTACAGAAGCTTAGTATTTTCTAGACAATCCTCTCACATTCACTTCCTATATTTATGGTGGTGGGGGAGAAAACAAGCATTATCTATATTTCTTCTTAATTGTTACTATAAGTATAGAAGATTGGAATGATAAAAAAAATCTTAAAAAATTGCATCCCTTCCTGCATCTACAACCATTTCATACAGGAGTATTAAGAAGAATGATTCAAATCCAGAAATGTTTTCCTCTCACCCCAAGAAAACAAAAAGAAAGAAAAACATAAAGAAGTGAAGACCCTGCAGCATCCATGCACTCTCACTCCACAGGGCCTTTGCTACACAGGCTCTGCAAGACCCTGTTCAAACTGTCTATTCATTTCAACTCCACACAGTCTTAACTCCAGCAAGGCCTTTGGATCAAGCTCTTCTCATGTGAACACAGACAGTGTCTGGGAAGCTGTGGAGCAGATGTCTCCGCAGAGATTCACAGATGCTGTCAGGAAAGAACTACAGACTAACATTTGATGCATTTTAAAGAGAGATTCAGAATAAAATTCATACTGACAGATTGATTGTCTAACACTTCAAAGGGCTTAGCAGGATTGTTGCTATATATTTCCATTGTGTTTCCCACCCTGTTCCTATCACTAACAGAGGTGATTGCATCATATTTTGCATGAGCTGTTTGGCATATGTAAGAGCATTTACTTTCATGTCACTGTAATATGAAATAAATGCACTGTATAACAACAACTACTACTATTGGGGCTGATGAACTTCTAACTGGCCAGTAATGAATACTGAGTATTTTATACATTTTAAATGCCTAAAATGATTTGCATATGCTTCTTGATATCTTTACAACAGTCCTGTCAACTAAGTCATTATCATTATCCCACTACACAGAAAGGAACTAAAATTGAAATATAGTGGATTTTCTAAGGCTGCTTAACAACTCAGAATAACAGTTGTTCACTATGCTGGTAAAACTGGAAAAACAGTAATGTACATCAAACCAGACGGGCTAGAATATCTACCCACTTCCAATAAATTTGCTTAAGAGATATTTGTAAATCCAAATTTACTTAAAATAAAACATTATTCTACTTGTGATTCTCCAGCAATGCAAAAATGTGGCATGAGATAAAAGCAATAATCTTCAAGCAAGCACTGATGCTGCTTTGTTATTTTCCCCACATTAATTAATTACGAAGGTTTTTTTTTAAACAACTAGGTCAAGTTGACAACAACATGAGCATTGGATCTTCCCAGCACAAAACAAAGTGAATTAGGAAAGAAAAGGCTACAACATGGTAAATGGCTTTACCTTTAAAGGAAGATTCTCAGGCTGTGTAATTTTTAGGGTTACCATATTTTGGAAAACAAAAAAAGGATACATTTACCAATGGAGTACTTCAAACTATGGATTGCTGTGACAACTCTCATTTTAAATACTCTGGCTATATAAGGTGTAATAATTTCTACTAGATAGTTGCTAGGCTTTGGGGAGGGGGGCTTCCATTTGGATAGTCCTCATCTCCATTCTCTACCCGCCACAACTTATCTGTTTCAGACATTTCTTGCCTCCATTCCAAAAAAGAGTTAGAGTGGTTTTCATCCACTCATTTTCCCTCATCTTCTTCCATGCATCTCTTCCCTTGCAGGAAACTAAAGGGACTACCCATTCCATGAACAGGGAGGTTTGGGAGGATCTTCTCCCACCATGCACACGCCTCAACATTTGGGCTTCTTTCTCCTCTCCCATTTTGACATTGCATTATTTGATGTCCGTGGCTCCTCTGGCTTTCAGCATCCCATGATATTCCAACCCCTCTCCACATGCCTCAAGAAAACTTCTAGGCCAGACAACTGCCCCCCCCCATTAGTTCTTATCCCCCCACCAAAACTCCCTCTCTACAGCATCCTCTTTTGGTGGGGGGATAAGAACTAATGGGGGGGGCAGATGTCTGGCCTATAAGTTTTCTTGAGGCATGTGGAGAGGGGTTGGATGGACCCACACTCTATCCACTCCCCCCAGCCATGACATCAAAAAGAGTCCTCTTCCTTTACTCCTTCCAACAAGCACATTGGGGGGAGGTCTTCCCCTCCCTTCTAGCTCTTTCCTTCTGCTGCTTCCTCTACTTACCCACCCACCCTTCCCCTGCAGGGAAAATCAAAAGGACACTTTTTCCCTTCCAGAAATGAGATGGGGAGAAGTCTCACTTTTATCCTTCCCCCCATCAACATTTCCTGCCTCTGTAAGAAGCCCAGCTCTCTGCTTGGATGACTGAGCAGATAAAAGCCCGGTGCCTCTCTCCATTCTTTCTTTTTGCACACTTTTAATTTGGACCTCAAACTCTAGAGGATGAGAAGATTAGGACATTTTAAAAATCAACCTAGACAGAATTTTTAGCAGCAAACATGTCTGTGAAAAGATGGATGTATCATAATCCTAGTGAAAGGCAAAAATGTACCAAAGTATAAGAAAACTCTGGAAAGAGCATTCTAAAACACTATTGGTACACATTGAAAGGATATCTGTACATCTGGAAAAACAGGGTTAGTTCTTTATCTCCAAGTTGTTGTAGCAGCTGTTTGGGATTTGTTTTATTCTGTGTATATGTCTTTTTGGTAACGTTTGACCTATATACAAATACTTTGGTAGACTTCTGTTTGCCCTTCATAGGAAATGGTGTATCAAGGGTATTCTGCTTTTGCCAAAATAACCAAAATGGCTGTTGCTAGATTCCTAGAATACTAACAGAGCTATAGGCTACACAGATAAAACTACACAGTTGACATTCAGTTGACCAATAAAATGAGATTATTGTTATTATTTTTTTTACAAATGAAGATAACTGTTATAAATTTCACAGGCTTCATTTATTCTTACACAAAAAGGCAGAGGCAATCTCTCCATCACCCCCACCCATAATAAACTGTTTTCCGGAGCAGTCAGGAAGGAGAATGAAACAAGGTGAAATATCACCACACAAAGAGAAACAGTGGTATAGTGATGGCATGCTGAAATATAAAGAACAGAAGGTTGTAATATTTTTGTTTACCAATTAATGAAGCAGCAGCATGGAACTGTTTAAAGGAAGAAGTCATTGGGGTACAATCTACTTCATAGTTAAGAGGCATAAAGAAGGCCTCTTCTTGTTTAGAAGATAAGATGCCTTGTTAAGCAGTAGTAAGAGAAAGACCTGCATTAGCAGAAGTAAAAAGTAGGTGTTACAGCACAATGTGTGGGTGCCACAGAAAACAAGTCTTAACATCTTCACTTCCTATCATGTTTAGTTATCCTTCAAACACAGAATGGGATAATATCTATTGTGAGTGCTCTTGCTACTACTACTTTTCATCTGCTGCATGAGAATAGTTGGGGAAACTCACATAGCAAATTACTACATTAGCAGATTATTACTAACATTTCATGTTTCTACAGTGTGCAGGACAACATGGAGGAAATAGGCAAAAGGATTAACTGGTGTTACATGATTAGGCCCAGTTTTACTGTGCAGTCTTAATCCCCAGATTGACTGACTAGCTAGGATAGAGATTATGCAGAAATCCCCTGCCCTGCACTGCTGCTGAAGAAAAACATCACCAGTACAGGGACACACACAGATGACTGCAGCCCATGTTATTTGATGGAGTGATGTCAACATGCAGAATGTGCACGTTCAGCATGTGCACATTCATATTGCCACCATAGAATAGTATGGGGTGTGGCAATCTGCAAGCAGTCAAATTTGCAGATTGGAAGCCTGCCGATAGGGAGGTCCACTATATATACAATGCAATACAAGCAGAACCTATTTAGAGCCAGGAAAATTCCACAGAACTGGCTGCACTAATGCTACATCAGATTCCAGCATGAGGCCCCTATTTCCTGTCTGACCTCTCAATTGCAAATTGGCTTCAAAATGGTTCTCTACTCTGTTTCTCCACCATCTAGCTACAAGGTATTTATGACAACCTCCTTTGACTCCAGGAAGTGCCCTTCAATCCTTGGATCAATTATAGCTTGTATTAGCAAGGCGGCTTTATTGCTGCCACTCTCTGATTCATATGTTATGAAGTATAAATACTACATTTGTAATGAAAGGAGAGGCTAGACTGTGTATTATGCTGCTCATTTCACTCCTACCCTCACAAATTTCACCCCCACTTCTAAAGTGAATGGATCTCCAGCACTTGTGAAACATTCCATGTGATCTAGAAATCTGCATAATCAGAGTTCTACAGTGTATAAAAAGACTTCACAAGTTCAGGAGAATTTCAACTCCACGTGTTATACTAAACAGCGCAATAGTGGATACAGACAGAATGGTCACACTGTCCTTTTCTCCACCAATAACCCATTTATATTGTTGTTGTGTGCCTTTAAGTAGTTTCTGGCTTATGACAACCCTGTCATAGGGTTTTCTTAGCAAGATTTGTTCAGAGGAAGCTTACCATTGCTTTCCTCTGAGGATGAGACCAAGTGACTTGCCCAAGATCACCCAGTGATCACCCAGAGAATTCTGTGCAGGCATGTGTTCCAGTGGGTTTCATGACTGAGCTGGGAATTGAACACTGGTCTCCAGAGTCAACTTCAGTTGAGAGAAGACAATTAGTCTCAAAAGAGGGAAAGCTTGGTTTTCTGATGTACTACTATGCCTCTCATAGGCTACTTTGACCGTGAAGTGTCTTTAATCATATAAGACCTACTATATAAATAGGTGGCCAGCATGGCGTAGTGGTTTGAGTGTTGGACTATGATTCTGGAGACCAGTGTTCAATTCCCAGCACTTGGTCTCAACCTCAGAGGAAAGCAATGGTAAACCTCCTCTGAACAAATCTTCCCAAGAAATCCCCATGATAGGGTTGTCCCACTGTGAGGCTACATTGTACAGTATAATTGAAACAAAGTGGTGGGTATAAGTGAGAGGAAGTAGTGGCATTTTAGTAGTGGCATCCCTGCTATGAAATGCCCTTTCCAGAAATGCTCACCTTTCTGTTGTCTTTTTGAAGCCATGTGGCAAGCTTTTTCATTCTCCCAGGCAGTCAAATAGCTGTTTTTAATGTTTTTACTCTTTTATTTTTCTAAAAGTTAAAATTTAATAAGGAACAGAAAATAACTATTGAAAAAATTAATACAGAATCTATGTACTGGAGTAAATGTCCAGCAAGGGAAAGAAATCTTTCTAGAGAAACAAGAGTCAAAACTACAGAACATTGAAGCAAAGTATGAGGGAAAGAGAAACAAGAGAAAAGGGACAGATATAGTGAACAAAAATGATAGTCCAAAATATTTTGGTTAGTGGGGGAGAAAGATGTTTTATTATTATAAACAGGAAATAAAATTTTATTTATTGTGTTCATTTCCTGCTGTGTTGCCAGAATACAACTCATGCCAGTACAAAACACAATACCAACTGAGTCACGTGTGTTTTATGAAAGCAGGATGATGACAATTTATGGTGTCTCCCACCATTATGAAATGCACACCTGACAGATGAATCAATGGAGAAAAAAATCTGGGAAAGGAAACCGGTGAAGAGTGTTTCCTTAGTGCCTTCTGTGCAGGCATGTGTTCCAAAAACATAAAAAGGTTATGGTGCTATAAGCACATTCAAGCTTTAATAATGAGGATAGCTAGCTTACATGGGGGAAAAGGATTTTGTTAAATCAGCAGTTCCATAGTATTCGGCTGTTTATGTACAGGTCATAAGTGCATTAACAGTTAGTGTTAGGTAGTGTGAAACAGGAGAGTAGGCAATGGTACAGAGGGGGAAGTTGGTCAAATTCCATTTCATTAGTTATGATATCTGGAACCAAACATAAAAAAGATATAAACATTTCTATCATAAATGATGAAATAGCAGAAGAGGATCAAAATGAATTGAAAAAGACTATAGACACAATTCACCCTGGAGCTGTTCTGAATTCTGTGTTTGTGGCTATTTTTTAAATTCTTCTGTAACATGGTGTAAAAGCAGGTGTCAATCACAATTCTCTCTGCCAAAGCTACCCTTAGTTCTAACTCTATTGCACAGGGCAGCCAAGATTTGTATAATAGAAAACGCAATGGTATGAGCTCAAAAAATAAATGAAATTGGCAAACATGAGAGTTGCATGGTCAAAGTAGGTAGATATAAGCCAAGGTTCCTCAGATCTTTCAGAAGACAGGATATAGATCAGTGCCAAAGCAGTTTCTATGCATTAAATATATCTGGCATTTTTGGGATGCAGAAAGACTCATATCCAAGATCCTAGTGACTGACTGCTAGTCAGAGATGGCAATACAGGTTGAGTCTCCCTTATCTGAAATGTTTGGGACTAGACGTGTTTTGGATTTTGGATTTTTAGGGATTGGTGAATATATACCTATGAGGTATCTTGGAAATGGGACACAAGTCTAAACATGAAAATATTTTTTTCATATATACACATAGCCTGGAGGTAATCTTACACATATTTTTAATACAGTATTTTCTG
>CM034706.1:62495808-62501256 GCA_020142125.1 Phrynosoma platyrhinos | reverse complement strand
ATTTTGGAATTCCAGGTAAGGGATACTCAACCTGTACTGAGTTATATGGACAAGTGGTCTGACACCATGTAAGGTGGCTTCCTATGCAGAATGACATTCCCATGATTTTTTGGCTACAACTCCCATAATGTGAAGTCGTAGGCTTTCATGGCCGGCATCCATAGTTTTTTTTTTGTGGGTTTTTTCGGGCTGTGTGGCCATGTTCTGAAAGAGTTTCTTTCTGACGTTTCGCCAGCATCTGTGGCTAGCATCATGTGAGCTAGCTGTGGAAGATGCTAGCCACAGATGCTGGCGAAACGTCAGAAAGAAACTCTTTCAGAACATGGCCACACAGCCCGAAAAAACCCACAAAAAAAACCTCCCATAATTCTTCACCATTTGCTAGGCTGTCTGGGGCTGAGGGCAGCTCTACTTAAAAATAAGGCCATTAGAATAGGGAAACAGGTATAAGGTGATGGGGAGAGAGGGTGTGTTCTAGTTAGCAGATAACTTACATCTTACAAAGAGTAATGGAAAATGGAATGAGTTAAAGAAAAATACATGAGGAGGAGGAGGAGGAGGAGGAGGCGGCGGCAGCAAAGTGTGTTGCTAGTTTTGAAAAAGGAAGAGGCATCCCTTGTTCTGATGTGGGTTAGATATTTGTTCATTGCCATATTTGGCCACAGCCATATTGGTTATTTGACCACAGACATAGGACTCTGGAAACCAGGGCTTAAATCTCCACTTAACCATGGAAACCCACTGGGTGACTTAGGGCAAGTCACACTCTCTCAGCCTCAGAGGAAAGCAATGACAACCCCCCTACGAACAAATCTTGCCAAGAAAATTCTTGATAGGTTCACTTTAGCATTGCCATAAGCTGGAAATGATTTGATGACACACAACAACAACAACAACAACAACAACAATACATTTTAGTATTTATCAATTATGAGATTATAGGACAGGAGTTTTTTCTCTATGTTCACTTTTTAATTGGATTTCTCTTTTTTCGGTCATTGTACAAAATGCTATCTTTTGGATGCAAACATTAGATAATGTATTGAACAACAACAACCATGTCAACAAAAAACAGTTTGTGAAGAGATGGCAAGCAGAAGGAGAGCAGCCAACCCATTTAGAAATATGCCATTAACTCATAGGAGAACATTCCCCCTGGACACACTCCCAAAGAAGATCCCTGGCGAGTTTAGGCTTGCATATCATTTGTCCTATCCAGAGGGCAAGTAAGTTAATGATTATACAGACACCTTGCTGTGTGCACTATTCGTTTGCTGCTCTCTATTGAGTGATGCAGATGATAAGAAATAGCATGGTAAGGGCTCAGATCGAGTGAGTATCACCGCATGCGCACACAAACATAAACAGATGCTCCTATATTTCCAGCACACCAAGATAGATTTTGCTAGCTATAACAGGCTTGGGGCTTCAGGGTTAGATGAAGGTATACATGCAGGATGTGTAATTTTGCAAGAGTTTCTTCTTACACTGAGCACATTTTTTTACTTAATATGTAAGTGGTAAAAGTCCATGAAATCCCTTAAAATGTACATAGTTTTCTGTTAATGGACCACCAACATGATGGCATTTCAGGAATTATTGATGGCATCTGGGAAAGTAACCAGGGATTTCAGAAATCCCTATAGCAGATGATAATTGGATAGAATGGGGAGGAGGGAAGGCAGAAAGAAAACTGTATGTTGAACAGAACTTATTAAAATTTGGTCATCAAACTGGATTCAAGTAGAACAAAATCACATCTCTCCAGGGACAAAAGTAAAAATCCTATGAGGTTACTGGCTCAGCTGTGGTGAGCTAATAAGGTTATTCGGAAGCAGATGCACTCATTAATACAGTGGTGGCACAGGATCTCCTGAGACAGGTCATAGTCATGATAATGCACACAGTAAAGTAATGTGCTCTGTATTCATGGCCAGATCCTATGGTGCCAAAGTTAAATGAACCTGCATCAGTGCCCTGAGATATTTAACCCACTGTGGTCCACCAGACTGAGCCTCCAACGCCAACCTGGAAAATCACACTCTCACAAGGAAATTAGGGGCACATTAGTGTCTCTCTGCTATACAGTCCTTTCACTATGGAAATCAAAGAGATCTACTTCTTGCAGAGATGAAATGTGATTTATCACTATTAGCACAGAAAGATGTCATGTATCAAACAAATTAATAGAATGTGAAACAATGATAAGAAAGTGTGCATTAAAGGTGTAATCTTGCCTGCCACCCAGTTTTATGCACACAAGTCCCACTGGCTGTTTTGTAACAAGCACCAGGTTTTCAGGAAAGATGGATGCAACTCCCAGTGAACCTAATGAGCATAGCCTATGGGAAGGAATGCTGGAAGTTTCAGACCAACAACATCTGGATGGTTACAGGTGTGTGTGGATGGTTACACCATTTCTACCCCTGGTCTAAACACACACACACACACACACACACACACACACACACACACAGAGTAGTTGGACCTAAATAACTTAAAGACACCAGATCCTGTCCAATCTTGAAAGCTAAGGAGGATCAGCTTTGGTTAATACTTGGATGGGAGACCACCAGTGAATACCAGGTGCTGTATATTTCTGATGAATGAACTGGCAAAGACACCTCCAACTCTGTGTATACCTTGCCCAAGAAAATCCTATGAAATTCATGGGATCACCATAAGCTGACAGGCAGCTTGTAGACACATAGACACACTCACATATCAAGTAGTGGGAGGTTCTAGCTGGCAGAACTGTTGGCACAGAAATTACATGTGAAAATTTTGTCAATTCTTAAATTTTCTATTTTTTAATTTTGGTATTAGAATAATAATTTAGGGCTAAAACTAAAAATGTTTTAGCAATAGTTGATAAAAATCAGCATGTGGAGTTGAGATGATAATGGTGATGATATACTGTAATGGGATTGATTTGAAATAAGTACAATAATTAAGATGCACTTGTTGGTTATGCAGAAGGAAATGGAACTATAATCCATGCTTGAATGAAGGAGTATAAACAGAAAATCAATATGAAGATAAGTACCACCCCACATACTATCACTCACTCACTCACTCACTCACTCTTAAGATTGTTGACGGAAGTTCTTTACCTGGGCTACATTGTGGCCTAAATCTAGTTTTCTGGGTCAAATTAAATTGGAACCATTCAATAAACTACAGGATGTTATTTCTATTCTTATATAAATCCCACTGCATCAGAGGGTCTATGTAGGCAAATTAGTCACAAAATAGCCTTCTCAGTTGTGACATCTCAGCTGTGAAATACCCCTTGCATGTCCTTTCTGTAATATCTTTTTCTTTGCCCAGACATTTTGCTTGTTTGTCTAATTCTATCTTTTTTTATTGCTTGAACTTCTTCTTGTTTTGTTTTGCAATGATGTTTACATGTTTTTGGTGTTTTTGTTTCCATTATATTCACACACATAACTTACCGGTAGAAGAAAGTTCTATTAAAATAAATGGCATTTACTTTCATTTACAATTGCAGTATAAAAACCCAGAGTCTTCACTATTACCTCTACTTTTAGGGGCCCTAGAGAAGTGGATTATAGCAGGGTTGCACAAATTATTTGTGGAACACAGAAAATATTTGAATCTTAGGAGAACAAAAGGCAATATGAACGCAACAGCCATATTTGTTGTTCATCTGTGAGCCACATGCAAGGGAAATGTGTGAACAGCTAACCCGCATCCAGGGAGATTTAAAAAACCCTCATATTGAGATGTTTAACATGGAGTTTTTTCTGAGTCTGATGAGAATACGAATGTACTGCAGGGTATAGAAACACCACAGGATTGTTTCTGGTTGCAAAATCATGACTAGTGTTCAAAACAGCCAGCGTGCGATTGAATGTTTATTTTGAGTAGTTGTCAACCATCTTTTTTTTGGGGGGGAGGAGGAGTTGTAAGCAACATCATTTCTGTGTTTTAAAAATACTCTCCCCCCACCACTCTGTTTGGGTGAAAAGCAACATTTCTGATGAGCAGAAACTCTTCTATATATGAAGATTCTCCATTCCATTCAGATTGTTGAAAACACTGCAAAATACTCTCACTTCCTCATATATTGATTTAATCCTCACATCATATGCTTGAATAGGTTTAAGGTGTATCCTAGAAAGGAGGACCAAACATTCCCTGCCTTATCACCTCTTACTTCATCACTTCTAGTATTTGTCTTTCTTTTGTGCACTTCTCAAATCACTTCTGCAATGAAAAGCACCAAAAGCAATGTGAGATAGCGGGATGAGAGGACAGGGTCCAGCTTACCTCACTCATACACTTTTTGTTATAAATATAAGACCTTGATCTATCCATGGACAGGGCAGACATATGAGTAACTGATGTTCTCCATCATTTGAAGTGTGCTTCTTACAAGAAATCATACAATACTTCTACTTAGCAGTAGAAGCATAGCACTTGATACTTGTTGCTCCAAAATCTGATGCACAGTCATTTGTCTGTTTTAAATTACTTAGGCCCAAAACAGATGGGCGAAAAAATGTGGTTTCCAGCCATGTTTGGGTTGTAGAGTTTAGATGACATGCCACGAATGCAGAAGGAAACAGCTCTGGATCTGCACCTTCCCCAAAGAACTGAGCCAGAAAGGAGTGGTAAAATTCCACTCCTTTTGCCAGCCTGGGTCAAAACGGTGCCAGTGGCCCAGATCGAGGCCAGGCGCATGTGGTTGCCCTGGCCCTGGCATGAATTAACTTCTTGAATCTGAAAAAAACAACACCAAAAAAACAAAAACAAAAACAAGTCCTTTGTAGCTTAAAGCAGAGATGTAATTTGCCATTCTGTGTGATTTAGTAAGAATTAGAGGACATCCCGTCACACTGGGTGAGGGGGCCATACAATCTATGAACCAATACTTACTAGACTATATGGCATATCCATGAAAAAGTACTTTTTAAAAGGTATTTCCTATTTTTTTTGTCACTTGGCTTAACTGAACATTAAACCAAATTAATTTCTAATCCTGCTGCATGATAACATCCCACAGGTTGCAATCTAGACTTTCTGTGACCAGATTTTCATATATTCTGATAAACAAATAGAAGGAAACTTTCCCAGGTTACTTCTTCATCTTACAGTCTGGCACTAATTCAGACACTATCGCAGAGGGTCCTCTGAGCTTTTAAGCAATTTGGGGGGTTGGTGAAGAGGTGACATAGAGCTATAGACAAAATAAGAGTGTCCTGCACTTATTATACCTTTCTGTATCTTAAGCTTTTTCTGCAAATGTATGGAAGAGTACGTGTGGGTCCAAGATCAAATGTCTTTTCCCACTTTTTCAATACAACTCTTAAATGTAAGAACATAAATATATGTCACCTTTGACATATAAATGTAGTAAGTTGGAGTACAAACAAATGCAAAGCTGCTTAACTTCAGCAAGGCTGCTGTATCGTATCAGATCAT
>CM034706.1:62457062-62472062 GCA_020142125.1 Phrynosoma platyrhinos | reverse complement strand
ATTCACACACAGAGAGGCGTGGAAAGAAAGAAGCAAGTATTTTCTCTTGTGTCTCTCTCTACCTTTGCCTAAGGAACCATGGGAAAATCTGGCAACAAGAACAGAAAGGGGGAGAATCCTGCAAATGGCTTTCATACTGCAGTCACTGCACAAAGAAAGTGAATTTATGAATGAAATGGAAATGGAATCACAGTATTTTTCCAAAAATGGTTATTCCCTGTTTCATGTCATTTTCTGTTTGGGTTCCAAGCAGTTTGCATGCAACGTTATCTGAAAATCATTTGTGCAATTGTGACTAACATGTTGGATAACTCCAGGTTCAACCCCATCTAACCTTCCAATTTTCCCTGTGTGATAAAGCCCTGTGTCTTCATGTGTTAAGCCCATTAAATACAGGCTGAATTCCTATTCCTCCTTCCTCTGCCTTTTGACTGAGGAGGAACACCTCTGTTTTGTCTAGATTAGCCTAGAGTTAGGTGGAAAGGCAAAACTGAACTGGGTGTCATCAATATACAGCAATGCTCCCTAGGTTTTGAATTCCAGTACAGTTTTGTAAAGTCTGATATTATCCTACTAATGGGCTATTATGTTTACTTGTGATTTTTTTCCCTTTGGTAATTATCCCATTACTTCAAAGACATAGACATATTAGTCTGGAAAATCAGTATGCACGGGTATCAGTAACACCTTGGAGACTGAAGGAAAGAAAGAAACTGGTAGCATTAGCTTTTGTAGACTTGAGCCTACTTCTTCAGATTGGAATTATTTTTTTAAAGTTCTATATGTTGCAATAATTTAATCATTTATTGGACTGCCAAATAAATATGAAGCTATATTGTTTTGAGACAAGGCTGAATATCTGAATATACTGTTGTGCATGAACCTGGAATCAGTAGAATTGTTTATGACTTATCTGCTATACAACAACCAAAAGAGAATACAACATAATGAAAAACAAACTTTTAAATACTTTGTAGAGTTCACCAATGTGACAAATAGTGCAAATTGAGTCCACTTTAAGGGTTAGGATTAGTGCTAGGGAATCATGGGAATTGTTTTTTTTTTCTGAGACATTGAGCCTTCTCTGTCAGAGAGCTCTGGTGCCACAATAAACTACAGTTCCCACGATTCCCTAACCCTAACCCTTAAAGTGGACACAATTTGCACTATTTCTAGCAGTCTGCAAAGGCCCTAAATGAGTACACTGATTTCGACAGATGATAGCAGAACCAAATTTAGAAAAAATGTATTTAAACAAAAATGATACTATATCAGTTGTGCAAAACTCTATTTCAATCAAAATGCCTTCATTCTGGGAGACATTTCAGCCATTTTCTGGCACTTTAGGACAGTTATGCTTAGAAAAGTAGGAAGCTAAAATGTAAGATGGCAACTGAGTGATTGTCTGATTAGAAATGAATGGTAAGGCTGAAATTCCATACTCTTTTACCTTGCAGAAAACCCAGCTGGACTCAGTTGCTCTTACTTCTGAATAGGCATGGGCTTGTGCTATAAGTCATTTGTTCAGAAAGCCCTATTCACAGAAAAATGCAGTTTTAGGTCTTACCCTAAGCTCTCTTGACCACTTCAAAACAAGGGAGATTATTGCATAATGCATAATGCATTAAATAGAGACTTACCTCACCCAAATTGAAGTAAAATTCAGGCTGCATCTGGATGCTATCACACAGATTTCCCCCCCCCCAAAAAAAAACACCCTGCTATCCAAATGTGGTCTGAATTCAGCCAGGCTAACTTAACTCCGGTAGCCATTTTTCAAAGACTTTCAAAAATGACTGCAACCGGATGTAGCCCAAATTTTAAAGCAAAGCAAAGCAGCTTCATTTATAATACCACTTCATAGCATGCTATGCAGTGTCTAAGTGGTTTACAACTGTAAACTCATTGGCCCCCAACAGCTGGGTACTCATTGTAGCAACCTTGGGAGGATGCAGGCCTGAGTCAAGCCTGAGCCCTGGCTAGTACTGAACTCGCAACCTTGTGGTTTATGAGTGAGTGGCTGCAGTACAGGCATTTAACCACTGCTCCACCATTCAGTTTGGGTTAGGCAAGTCTATTTTTAATGTGTTTTAAAGGTAGTGTGATAATCTCCAAGGTTACAAGTTGAAATTGACATCAGCATTAGACCTTTTCATAATAATTTTTAATAATTTCGGTAAATTCTAAACTATGAGAATGCCTGTTGTTGTTTTAAACTCTGATAGCACATTACTTAGATGTTTGGATTTAAACCTAGGAGCATATTTTACATGAATATAAATATAAATATAAAATATAATAACAAGTATTGTAGGTTCAAACCATCCTTATGATACCAGAAAAAATAATTTCAAATTTTACATTTACCTGTTAGTAATATTTGGTTATGCAGAGCAGGAAATACTAGAAGGAATGAAGAATCCAAAGCTGTACTGGAATTTTGATGATAACAGCTTACTATTCAAAACCATTTGATTAAATTTAGTCATAGGAACACTTCCAAGTTCTAATGAAGCAGCAATTACATCTAAAAAGGGAGCACGGCCAAAACTCCTACCATTCCAATCTTTCTCTTTCAAACATTCTGCTACAGTATAAGCTCCGTTGGTTTGGTCACAGATATATTTATGGTCCCGGAATATATGGGTTTAGGTTTAGGCTGGTCACCTTAAAAAAAATCTAAAGATTAAATCATCAATCCAATAATAATTATTTAAGAAAAGGAATCCTGATTAATTTTTAAAGGAACCTATTTTTGCTAGGTCTGACACAAAACATGTCCTTTCCTAGATTTATAGTATCAAACTACATATTTAATTGAAAATGAACTTTTGAGATATGTTATCATGACAATGGTCAATTATATAGAGATATATAAAACAACCATTCCTTCATTTAGGCAAATCTGAGACAACACCATAACAGATGAAAGAAGCTGATGAAATGGATAACAGATCTCCACTATTCCCTTAAGAAAGAAAGGCTGGAAAGTATTTTAAGCATTTCAGAAGTCCAGTAAAGAAGCTAAACAAACTTCAAAGAAGTAAGCTCAGTTTAACCAACATTTCTCCCACATATCCTTTAGGTCAATAACTTTATAAATATTTAAATATAAATAAATCAGGAGCAGGAAGAAATAATATTGAAAAGAAATGTGTCATGTTAAGTTCTTGCCACATTTTGTGTACACATGAAACAGAAAAATACGTGCCTCTAACAGCTGGCAAAGAACATACATTAATCAAATATGTATAAACATAAGAACTATGGCACCAAAAAAATATAACTGATATTTGTAGGATTTAAAAGCAATCCATTCATAATGTTTCTTTGGAATGAACTGGCATTGAGTTCTTTACATCCACAGATGGAATATTTAGATTTTTTTCTCTCTTTATAAATTTTAAAAAAATATTCTGGGGCCATTCTGTATTCCTTTTATTCCTTACCAGTGTAGCAGTGTCAGTTTTGACTATGCCATATGTATGGTTGTGTGTGTGTGTATTCTGGAGCCATGTTCAGGTACTGTGTTTGGAGAGAATAACTTGCTGTACCCCATCACATCCTGTTTGTGATCTCACCTGACAGTACTGACAATTACTTTTGTAAATAACAAATAAAATGAATAATTATCATTGCATAAAAAAAAAGATATTGAGACAACAGTGCCTCCTTCTACTGAACAAGATAATTTTTTAGTTTTAAAAGGAAGTAAGTCAGTGTTAATAGAATTAGTTTGGGTCTAATCATAGATAAGTAATTTGGTATACTTCAGTTAAAGAAGTTCAACAATACCGATACTCAGTCAAAAACTCTCCAAGTAATAGTATGTTAACTATTTTTTCTACATTGAGATATAGTGCATATTCTGTAAAATCATTAGATCATCCAATGGTTCTTATACTCAAAAAGTAAAATCAAATTTGGGGGAACTTTCTTTCATAAAAGTATACTTCCTGGTTTCAGTTTTAATAATTATAATTCATTTTTAAACATTTGTATCAATGGCAAGCTTCACTCTTGATTAATTTAGTTGCTCTACTTATATGAAACTAATTCTGCATTTTCTTTGTGTTTTGTCTTCTTTGAGGGCCAAAGAAAGTTATGAAGCAGATTTGTCTACTCCTCCCAGGAGGAAAGCCAGGTTCACGATGCATGACCTCAGAAACAGATTGGTATATAAAAAGAAAAAAAATCCACCCAGAACACAGTCTCCTTTTGCCAGCATATAGCAAACTACATCCTGAGATACAAGGCAATACATAACAGCAGGTGACGCAATGTATCAGTGCAGGGAGCAAAATAAAAGAATTGGTGTGTGTGTGTGTGTGTGTGTGTGTAGAAATAAGAAGAAATGAAAGCAATGACAGCCTGTCAGTGTACAACATTTTGAGTATGTAAGGTATAAAAGAAATATTAATACACAGGTGAAATTTTATGTTCATTGATAACAGGAAAAAAAAAGCTGATTATCTGAAAGGTAACTATGACAATTATGCTCTTATAAGAGAGTAATATATCTATAATAAAACTACTGCCCTCACTCAAACTCAAAAATGAATGCACATGCCCTGGAAGAGCATGATATTTGCACCTGAGAAAATATTACAGAAATATTAAAAGTAAGGATGGCCACAAGCAAAAGCTTGAGAACTTAGATGCCAATATCCATCCATCCATCCATCCATCCCTAATTCCATAAATACTCATAATCATTCCATGCACATTGATAGGATAATGTACTCTGACGTCCTCATGACCTTGGTGAGCAAAACAGACATCTATGTTTTAGCCTTCTGCATGTAATTATATACCCACCTTTTAGCCTTATGCACTTCACCAGGCTTTCAATTAGAAAGAGCAAATTCATAGGAAGAATGCTAAGCTATTTGGACAGAAGGTAGTGAATCAAAAATTGCAAAACTTCTGCTTTCAAAAATAGCCTAAGTGACCTCTTACAATACTCTGACCACTCCACTGCAAGCAGGAGGCAACCCCTGTGAAGAGCGAATTCTGGCAAAGTTCTCTCTTCACAGATGATGCACAGCTTAAGCTATAATGAGTTTTTGGGTTACAAATGCTGAACGCATTAATATTCCTTGATGATAATTATCACAGTATAAGCACCTTTCCCAATGTGAGTAGCATAAAGCAACTGAAGCAGCATTTTTACTATATCTGAAACAAGCTAGAAAATGGGATTTTCTGCTCTTATAACCTGAGGTCAATATACATCAAGTTATGCATAATAAATATCTCTCTGCCTATATATCTATATGTGCATTTATACAAATTTATGCACTCCATTAACCTGAACTCTTTGGAGGGAAATGTGTATATTTTCATTTGCTTTCCCATGTCAAACAGCAAATAGAATCCATTTTTAAAAGATATATATTCATTAGATACCACCATGACTGTTCTGCTAATAAGGCAGAAATCTTGGGATATCTGAAAGCAACATCAGTAATACAAAAGAACAGATGGAAAAGCTTAGGAAAGACTTTAATGGAAAATTTGGGCAACAACTGTATATTCCTTTGAAAAATGCCTATACCTTGTTTACATCCTAGAGAAAGCAAGTTTGACACCAGCTGATTGCAAGGTGCACATTTACACCAAAGCTACATGTATGTAACAATAAAAAAGGGCCCAGCCCCTCTAAATAGAAATGTATATGCTGCATGTGTGTCCAAATGAGAAACAGTGGGTTGTGTCTAATGGTGCCATTCCTTCAGTAAAAACAAAAAACAAAAATAAAAACAAACAAAAACCCCTCCTCCTGTTTGTGAAAACTCCATTTTCATGTATGCACATGTGTCAAATCTAGTACTTTGATTCCACAGGCCTTCTCTGATTCCAGACTATTTCACAGGCCATTGCATTAGCTACTGCACACCATTAAACAGTCCTTGCAAAACTCATTATAACTTCAGTAGACTAGATGTTGTTTATGCTCATTGTTCCACAAGCAGCTGCAAAAATGCTTATAGAATAATGCCACCTCCTGAAGTATTTCTGCCAGTGATACACCATATACAATCCAGTGGCAGCTCAGTAAATAAACAGAATAATAATACAATAATATTATTCTGTGATTATTCTGTGGACATGCTATGTATGAATAGAAAACATTGTTGAAATTGCCATACCAAACTTCATTGCTTTAAAGGGAAAAAAAAACTTTTTGGCCATTGTGGATACAAAAATAATCTGGTAAGTATGTCTATGGATTTTCAAAACTGCTTGGTGTATAACATCAAAAATTTATTTGGCCCAGCATCTAGTTGCAAGGGTTACTTCTCAGTTTGTTTTTTGTTTTTTAAAATGTACTTTAGGTTGGTTTTTTTGCTTGTTTTTAGTTTAAACGAGGTTCTGCCTGGAAGATTTGTTTAAAACTCCTAATTCAGGAAATACAAAATGCTGCTTTCTTTGCTACTAAAAAACTCAGCCAGCCTTCAAGAATTTAGGATTCAAGAGCAGCAGTACCAAGGCAGAAATGGCACAGTGAAGACTTAATCCCACTTCCATCCTTTTTCAGAAAATAAAGCCTCCAGCTGTATCTCTGCCCCCTTAACCTCTACCCTTTTCAGTCTGTCTCCTGTATCGATGTAAATGAGAACTGCACTTCCATTCGCTTATCAAATTCCTGTGCCTCATCTTCCAAATCAATCTGCTGTTTTAAGAGACTGGTTGCACCCTGACTGCTGCTTTGGTCTCCAGGCTACAGCCAAAGGAACAATTTTCCAGGGAAGGGCAATAAATGGGACAAGAAGAGGAGGCACTGTAAATTTCCTGTCATAATTGCTGTTCCTTTCTCCAGCTTCCACCAGGTGTGGTGTGGGACTGAGACATGGCTGAACCAGAGAGGAAATTGTAAGGGGATAAGTGACTGATAGAAGAGGAGGAGGTACTTTAAATATGTCATCCTTGTCCTCATTCTCCTCCTTCCCATTCTCCTCCTCCTCTGGTTCCTGTCAGACTGAGTGACAAAGTGTGCTGAAGAGCACAGAGGGCTGCAGAGAGCTCCAGCTCCAAGTCATAGCTGAACCAGAGAGCAAATCTTGCAGGGAAATTGAGGCTGTGATAAGAGGAGGAAATTGTGGTTTAAATGCCACATTATAAATATATGGCAAAGGAATGTTTCAGGGATAAAGGTCATTATATAGGCGTGGAACTGAAAATTCAAAATACAAACATTTTAGTGATAGGCTTAAATGTGCCAATAAACAATAAACCTTCATTTTTATGACACCTTAAAAAAAGAAATTTAGACAAAAATAGTACTAACATCATAATAGCAGGAGATTGGAATGGGGTGATAGAGCCAACCAGAGATAGAAAATCCACTAGAAAAATAAAATAAAAAAAAAAGCAAGGGAAGCTACCAAAAACATTCTTTCAATTAGGTGAACAATTTAATTTAGTGGATACATGGACCAAACTATATGGATAGACACCTGGATACACCTTTTACCAATATAATTCTGCATCTCACATAGACATGTTTCTAATATCAAACACATTTATGTCAAAAATTGAAAATATGCAAACACTTCCTAAAATAGAATCAGATCATAACCCAATGCACTTAGAAATGAAAACAGAAAAAACCAGCCTAACTGGCAACCTAATGAAAACCTGCTAATAAATTAGAATTTTATCAGAAATTTGAAAGTTAAGCTTAAACAATTCTTTTAAGACAATACTGATTCTGAAACTAAAATAAAAGTAATATGGTATACCAGCAAGACATTTACACACAGCCTTCTAATACAAAGGAGAGCCTACATGAAAAAGAAAGGGCTGCAATACAGGGAAAAAAATGGAAGAAGGGATTAAACTAAAAGAAGACAAGATAAGACACAACCTAACCTCATTTTAAAAAAACAGCCAATTGAAATTAATACAAAAACAATTAAATGCGGCTATAACAAGACAAAAGGATAAAAATTTAAAAAGGTTCATGCAAAAGAACTTTGAATTTGCCAATAAAATGGGGAAATGCTATCAGTCAAACTAAAAAACAAAAGGAAAAATGAATAGAAAAAATTCAAGATGATATCAAAACTGTAATAACACAAGAAAGGATTAAAGCTAAACTTTTAAATCATTATTCTACATTATATAAGGAGGATAACCTTCAAGGCAATGGAATAATAGATAGCTGCCTTTGTTACTAATCAAAGATGTGGCAATATTTTGGAAGAACAACTTAATAAACTTAACATGGAATTTACAGAAGAGAAATAGTAAAAGCAGTTCAGAACCTCAAACTGAATAAATCACCAGGACCAGACAGCTTTACTGCTGGATACTATAAAAAAACTAATAGAAGTCCTGATAGAACCTTTAAAAATACCTTTAATTCTATTGTCTCTGATGGCATTCTGGACATGTGGAAGCATGCAGATATCATTCTAATTCCCAAAGAAGACAAAGATAATACCAAATTAGATAACTACAGGCCTATTGGGTTACTTAATTTGGATTATAAGATTTTCACTTCTATTTTGTCAGAAAGATTAAAACCTATACTAAAAGAACACAGACCAGATTCTTACCCAATAGATAACTAAAGGAAAACATAAGAATGATGTTGGACTTGATTGAATATTTTAAAAAAAATGACAGTAAACTGGGAATGCTGTTTGTTGACGTGCACAAAGTCTTTGATAATATCAGTTGGGATTGCATGTTACACACACTGGGCAAACTTAGGGTTGGTGATAAATTTTGAGAATGGATACAATATATATAAAGAACAACACGCACAACTCATAATTAATGGAGAAAAGACTCAACAATTTAACATTTACAAAGGAGCCCAACAGGGCTGCCTGTTATCCCCCTTATTGTTCATAACAGTTCTAGAAGTACTTAATAACACAAAAAGAGAAGACTCAGATATATAACGGGTGTAAAGATAAAGAAATCTGAATATAAACTCATGGCCTACGCTGATGATTTAGTGATTTTTCTAGAGGAGTCACTGAACTGTAAAGTAATGGAAATTGTGAACAATTTTGGTAAAGCGGCTGGATTCAAAATAAACACTCAAAAGTCAGTGATTATTACAAAAATATGTTAATATAAGATTCCAATCTTCAAGAGATAATTAAGTGCAAAGTCATAAAAGAACCTAAATACCTTGGGATCTGGATAACAAAAAGAAACACTGAAGTGTTTGAAAACAATCACACTCATACTTGGAAAAAAATTAGGAAAACTGGTCAAAATTGAAATTATTGTTCTCCAGAAGAATTGCTGCAATTAAAATGTCTGTCCTTCCTAAACCTAATTATTTATTTACATCCTGATCATCACAAATACAAAAAAATTTGAAAATAGGAACAGAGAACGTAAGAGGTTTCTATGGGAGGGGAAAAGGCTTAGGGTAAGGTGGAAGACTCTAATACAGGTGTCGGCAACCTACGGCCCGTGGGCCGGGTGTGGCCCATGGAGGACTTCGGACTGGCCCCTGCCTGGTTATGCCACCGCTGCTTTTCGTGGCCTTTTGTGGCCACAGGGGTGCTCCAGGGCGCCATTTTGGATTCCGAAATGGCGTCCGGACTCTTGCGTGACCTATCCTGTTGCAAGAAAGGTTGCACGAGACTACAGGGCACCATTTTGGATTCCAAAATGGCATCACGGAGGACCCCCGTGCCGGCGCCGGGCCTCTCAGAGGCCCGGTGCAGTCAAGGGAGCCTTCCTGGGGGACCCCCGCAGCAGCGCCAGGCCTCTCAGAGGCCTGCTGCAGTTGAGGAAAGCCTCCTGGGGTGCCCCTGCAGCAGCGCCGGGTCTCTTGGAGGCCCGCTGCGGCTGAGGGAGCCCTCGTTGGGGCCCCCCACCATTGTGCGCATGCGCGTGTGAGGGTGGTGGCCATTTTGTCTGCCCCAGCACCATTCTCCCCCCCCTACCGGCCTGTCAGCAAAAAAAGTTGCCGACCCCTGCTTTAATAGATACCTACATAAATGGAGGTTGTAACCTTCCTGATTTACAATTGTACTTTTAGGCTAACATCTTGACTTAGATAAAGGAATGGGTAAACCTATGGAATAGCAAATTACTTAAAAGGAAAAGGAAGAGGAAATGATGATGGGAGGAAGAGGCAGAGGCAGCAGGTAGAAGAGGAGGTAGGAAGGAGGAGGAGGAAGAGAAGGAGGCAGAGGTGGGAGGAAGGAGGAAGAGGAAAAAGGAGAGGGAAGATGAAGCAATGGCAGTGGTGGGGGGAAGAGGAGGCAGAAGGAAGAGGAGAAACTGGTGGCAGAGGGGGAAATGGTGGCAGGAAGCGGCGGAGGAGGCAGAAGAGAAGGCAGTCCCCTGCCACCTGTTGCAGTGAGAGTGGTGAGATGGGCTTTGGACAGCCAGGGCAGCAAGGTCCCATTGTCCACAATGGCAGTGTGGCTGCATGGCCAAGCCACCATTGAGGACAAGGGGAGGTGAGCATCTACAGATTTTGGTATCCGCACGTGTGTGTGTGTCCCCTTTTTGACATGAGCAACTCCAACGCCATAGATTGGTTTAAATTTGCACAGCACTAGCAGACATATAACATGATTGTACTTTATTCCTCTCTCCTCTACAGGACTCTGCACTAACTGTAAACATTTTCCACAGATTTCACCCAGCCCTCTGAAGCTGTTTTTGTGGGAGCACAGAGAGGAGGTGATGGCTCTTGCTCATTTCCACTGATGGAGTGATATTAAGTGGCATGATAGTATTACTTCCTACCCAATATTCTAAATGTTCGTGTACTGTACTATAATTGAAACTCCTGGACTGCATCCAGCCCTCCCCCATTCCCCTTAAGATCCTCAACCTGGTAACAAAAATATTAAGTATTTTGGTATGATTTCCAGGTCATTTTTGCCTTTAAATCACTCAGAAAGCATCCAGCTGCATGACTATTCCCACCCACCCACACAAGCACCGCAGAACTGCCTATTATCTCCATATATATTTTCATCTGCAGTGACTCTCAGAATGGTGACAGGAAGTGACTCTGCTTCACTTCCTGTTGCCATTTTGAGAAGGTCTACAGAGGAAGTACTTTCATTTTCCTGTGCAGTCACTCTCAAAATGGCAACTGTTTTTCCCCATGAATGATTTGTTACTATTTATTGCCTGGTTATTCCCAAGATAATGGCTCTTTAATTGTGATGTATGAAAATCTTGATTGTGATTGCACAATTTTAATGGGATAATGGTTGTTTAGAAAGAAAGAAAGGAAGAAAGGAAGGAAGGAAGGAAGGAAGAAGAGGGATGTGAAGTTTTGGACCTGCTGCATCAATTAGTTCAGGTAACTTCCAAACACATGTTTTAGATTTCTGTATTTTTTTTACTAAAGAATATACAATTGTGGACTGATTTTGGCCAAACTCAACATTGAGACTTAAGTTGACATCATGAACATTTTATACAAGTTTGGACTAATTGGCAAATTTTGGTATCCCCTCCTCACCGAAAAATTACTTTTTACATGTCCATTCTGCATAGACCTGAAGAATATGTTAAAATCATTAACATGAAGCCAAGCTGTGCCAGGTAAATTTCCTAGTTTCTTACTATGTTTTAGAAAAGCCCAGGTATTAAAACATGGATCATTGGTCCACTGATTAAAAATGTAATCCCATTGGTGGAAAAACTGCAAGACAAATAACCATAGTAATATCTTCTGTTTTATACAGCATCTGCCAACAGACTGAAATATGCAAAGTCAGTAATTCATCTTCCCCTGCATGGTCTTGCCATGTTTTGAAGAAAAGAAAAGGCTAATGTTAGTCAAGCAAATTATTACTACTCAATCCTCAAACAAACAAAGGCATTGTTCGTTAGCCATATTTTATCCTCCCCTACCCTTTTATCCTCATAACAAAGCAGTAAGGTAGGTTAAGCAAGCAGGAAGAGGGAGGAGACTGGCCCAAAATTTTAGTAAGATTTGTTGTAGAGTAGGGATTTGAATCTTATTTCTTCAAAGTCAAACATACTAATCAATATACCATATTGCTCTCCAACGGTCCAATGTTTCTAGGCCATTTTACATTGCAAAATGTGCTTGGCACTATCTTGTTTTAAGTAATCTCCCCCCCCCCCCATCACACAAACACACACCCTATTTCTCCCCCTCCACACACATGTACACTCAAAGGCTGAATTATATTTCTAGGGAGAAAGTGGTTATCTTGCTCTTTGGGATTTTTGGTAAAAACAAAACAAAACCCTGCCCCCGCATCATTACCCCACCTGTTTCTATAATGAAAATATGTTCACTTTGCAGAGGGCAGATTAGCACTTGCTATTAATTCAATCCATGTATTTTACATGAAGACCAGTTGTTATATACATTTTCAACCCAAAAAGCTAAGGATCAAATGTTAACATGAATTTGCAATAAAATCACTCCAAATCTGCTCAATTATCACTTAAAACTTGAGATTTATAGACCCATGCAGTGTTGGATCTGTATTTAATGTATTAATCCCTCATAAAAGTAGCATTTGCTTTATCCTTCTACCTCCTCCTGATTGTACTACTATTTTTGAAAAACTGCCCTGAATGATTTAATACAAAGATGCCACAATAGCATACATGTGTTCTCTGCAAAATATATCTAACTATTTTTTTTTAAAGCTGATAAAAATCAGTTGCAAGTTCACCCTTTAATCAAAACAAAACAGAATTCATTCATATATTTTGTGGCTGTCTTCTGCCTACTCACATTCATACCCTGCTAGAGAACTATCAGTTGCCACACATGTTTTACTTATTTGCTGCCAAAATCCCTTAACACATTATTTCTATGTATGACAAGGTATTAACTAAACCTTTCTTAGTAATTAACACTTTAGTTGTCTTATTAAATTCTATAATGAGAAAGTAATGAAAGGCTAGCCATTTCCACTGGTACTTTTTTTTTGCAGAAGCCCATTCACCATTACAACTGATACATTCTGAAAAATACCCCTTGCTAGTGAGATAAATGTGCTTAAAAAGCTTCTCATTATTATAAACATGACTATACATCTATTTTGTTAATTGAACAAAGTCTGTATTAATGTACTTACAGAAGCCTCACATTGATAAACTGAACTCTCAACACAGCACAAAATATGCTACAGACATAATAAAAGGTAAATTGAGTGGGAGAAAAGAAAAGAGAACCAAGTATTGAGCTATTCATCTTGGTTATTAATACATGGAAACTGTGTAACTGAGCCTTTTACAGGGGAAAATTCTCTGAACACTGAAATGCATTTGATAGCCAGAGTGGGCAGTGAAAAACATGATAATAATACATACAGAGATGAGATAGTACAAAATAAAATTCTGGCAAAATAATAATTTTGTTAAAATGATTCTAACAACATGGCTTACGATGATACACTGTGAGCACTGACTGGAAAAAAGAAATCATTCGCTTCACAAAGAGATATCAACCAATAAAGCAAAACAAAAAAAATCTTCCCACTGGATAGCCAGTGGAGTGCAGGTTTATTCTGTAAACATTATAACAATGATTATCTGTCCTTTCAGTCCTCAGTGGAGACTCCTGCTTTTGAAAATGTCTTGTGGTGTCTTACTAAATTCAGGCTATTTCAATTACTATTACTGTGCATTAAAAATTAATTGCATTAAAGAGTGGATTAAGTTTTAAATTTCAATTCTACAGTTGGTGTGCTAGAAATGACAGCTAAAAATCAATGCTTTCTGGCCCATGATAAGAAGTGTGCATGACAAAATGCCATGGCACTGGCGTCACTGGTGAAGCAGCTTTATATCTGATATCTTATTTAAGGGTCTATGGCTGGCCTAACTCGACTTTTTTGGTTAAATTCTACACATTCCTAAAAGAGGGGAACAGGAAGATAACCCTGATTTGCAATGGGAAATTCTAGCATTGTTCATAAGAGCAGGGTAAAGGTTAGATTTCTGTTCAAAAATAAAAGTACATGTATGCTAATACATATTATGTCTAATCAGATAACATGACAGCTTGGTAAGTTTGTTGGGTGAAAAAAATTAAGACATAGCTTCTGTTTTTAAAACTGAAGTTACCTGAGCTCTACATGAAGCCAAACTGCTATACATCTATATTGTTGGGAACTCAGCACAGTGATGCCATTAGTTTCTATGTGGCAATACAAGTTCACATAGCATGGTAAGCAAGGATTGTGAAGAATCCTCATTTCATTTCAACAAGTTGCATGTTGCTGAACACAATCCATTTGTTCCTATTTTTGTTCCTTGTTTCCAGCAGGAGTTTGTTTAGCATGTTGGTCTAAACCAGGAATTCTGGCATGTCAATCCCCCTAATTTTAATTTGCTCATGGATCATGGCTTATTGGGGAGAGAAAAGCAAGAATCTTGAATCTGGAGGACACATTAAACAGATCTTCTTTAACAGTCATGGTACCATAGAGGAACAACTGAGGTGTGAATAAATTCTGTACCAGGACATATCTCATTTATAATTAGCCAATGACTGTTACACACTACACAGTATAACACTATATTCCATTGAAATTGCCATGGCAACATCCAAGGGAATAATGGGTTTGTAGTTTGGTGAGGCACTGGAGCTCTCTGGTTGACAATGTGTTGTTGTTGTTGTTGCTGTTGTGTGTGTGTGTGCCTTCAAGTTGTTTCTGATTTATGGTCCTAGTTATCTCTGCTAATACTGCCAAATCCCTTCTTTTCATTCTTATTCCTTTTTAGGAAGTAGGTAGGCAGAAGTGAGGCAGTAGCCAATGGTTGGCACACCAAAAGAAAATTAAAACAAAACTGAAACACCATCACAGAGTATATGAATTAATGAATATGATAAAAATCAACAACCTATGTAGTCACAAATATAAATAATATAAATGAATTATGAATCTACTAATACACTTCTAAACAATTATAAATTAAGCAAGCAAGAAAGCGGCTACATCCAAGGAGGGAGGAGGCAGAATGGGCAAGTTTCTGAGGCTGGGAAGTCAGTCAGGAAAGGCCTGC
>CM034706.1:62436951-62450408 GCA_020142125.1 Phrynosoma platyrhinos | reverse complement strand
CTCCAGATGTTTTTGCTTAATTTTTATCATGCCTACTCAACATGGGCCACATTGAATATGAATGGATCCTATAAAAAAAAATATGAAGTGCCACACAGTTGACACCTCTTGTCTAAAGGTGCTTGCATAAACTACACTTTCCTTCTATTAATCATATAATCAAAAATGAAGATCAGTGCAAGTATTTTGTTTTATTTTGGGTAATGAAAATAACCAAAGTGAAAAAGAATCAGAAGAAGAGGAGGAGGAGGAAAATTTTGCAATGCAGATTCAGCTATCTGTTTTGTGGATGTGACATTATAAATGTCTGTACTATTCATCTCTTTGCTTAAGCAGAAAAGGTAAAAAGAGGGAAATAATCCCCACAGAACAATCATTTAACATATGATGTGCTGTGTCATAGAGATGCCTCACTATTATGTGGAACAGAGAAAGGGAAATACCTTCTTAAGTAAGTATCATTGAGTATGTCACTGGTTAATTCCTGCTCTGTGTTCCTCATTAGCATGACTCTCAAGTTTTTGATTATCATATCCAAAATATTAAGACATAATAAGTACGAAGGTGCACATAATTGGATATTAACTAGAACATACTTGACTGGGCAGGAGTTAGGGCCTTGCTTAAACTAATCCTGATATATATTAATCACCAATTAATGAATGGGTTTCAAATTTATTTTCTATTATAAAACACCAGAGCGTCTAAGCTTTTCTAATAAAATGAATTGGAATAACAGGACAGTAAAATAGAATCTTTTAACATTTAAGTTGTGTTGAATTACAGGGGTTATATTATCTGTGGTGTCTCTATTTTTCTTTGCTAAAATTAAAACTCAGATATCATATCAGCAAGTTTAGAAGATAGTGTGAATAAAATGGCTTAAACAGAATGTAGCCATTTGGAAATGCATGCGTGAAAAAGATCTATTTGAAACTTTCCCTTCTGTTTTTCAGCCTGCAGTCCTGAACAGCCATTTGATTTTTTGAGGGTGCTCATTTGAGGAATTATTTGAGTTCATGATGCTCATTTGAGGAATTAGAGGTGCAGCATCATCTTATACTACAGAGCTGTAAGGCTGGGTTTTTTAGTTTGTACTGACTGACTGCCTATACACAAGAAGGAAAAATAGGTAGAACCATGGGAGGGCAATCTGTGCATCCAGCTCCTAACTAACGGTGATTGACAGAAGAAGTATTTCAAGGGCTAAGCAGACAGATGAGGAAAGTACAGGCTTGACCTGTGTTTTTCTGGCCTCGCTGGTAACCCGATTGGTCCCTGGGCTGGCATGGGGACAGATGGGTGTTTACATGCCCATCTATCCCCATGGCACAGACCCAGTACTGCCATGCCTCCCTTACCTCTGTCTGTTAATGCCACTAGTGGGTAGACTCCCCCCATCGCTGCATGTGAGTTGAAATGGCATGCCAGGCTGTGCCCACATGACCAGGTGTCTCATTTCTGTGTCAGACACAATGACAGGGATCTACTCACTAGTAGCATCAATGGACTGAGGTAAGAGTGCATGGGTCTGTCTGATTCAACTGGTTTGTTGCAGAGTTTCCAAGAAACTATGTAGCAAACAGGAGTCAGTGTAACCTAGGTTAAGGCCATTTACAAACATTCTCTGAACAAATCTGCCAAGGAAACACCATGATGCGCACATTTTTGACATGCACACATTTTCTTAGCCCTGCCTAACCCTGGTTGCCTCCCGCACATATTTCACAGCCACCGTTTATTGTAGTTCGCTCCTTATCCATCCATCCATCATTTAGGATGAGCACAGTTATGTCTGGCAGAATCTGTGGGACTTTTTGTTTTGTGCCACTGAATTTAGTATAGCTGGAAAGGGGGAGGGGAGGATATGACTATGCATAATTACTGACTTGGGGGGGGGAAGCCTTACTAATAGAAATAATGTTAAGTGGTACCACTAAAAAAAACACAACATGTTGTTTCCATTTAAAAAATATGTTCTTTCCTAAAAATGAAACATTCTCACATTTTCAGGCATGATGCAAATAACGGTAATGCTATGGGGGAGTGCCTACCAATATAGTTTTTTGAGGGGAGAGGCACTTTGCCATTTGAGGATGAGATTTGGACTCAAAAAAGAGTATAAGGGAAAGGTTTAATGTCTCTCCTTTGCACCAATCAAATTCAGAACAACCTCCACAAACATGTCTGGTCCAAGTAAAAAAAAAAAATTGAAAAGTACACTATCCACACTTTTATATTCTATATCATGTCTGCTTTGGACTTAATACATGACAGTGTACAGTTGCTGGATGTAAAGAAAAGATTGGTATGGGTGTGCAAACAGGTTTGGCTTGATGAATACTGTGTGCTACAATGCACATGCCCAAATTATATTCCTGGTGTTATTTACTTTTAACACAAATAATGAGTAAATCTACATTATTCATTGCTTTGGTTTTTTTTTTTGTTTCTTAATTTGTTCATCTTCATTTTAATAAACCTTAAATAAGTGCTTCCTAAAGACAAAGCAAGCTACACAAGCAAGTAGCCCTTTTATCAACAGTTTTGCCACAGAAATACAGAAACATTTCAATGGCTCTTCATTAGCAAACAAATCAACAAGTGATATTTTAATGCATGACTTTATTCCATCTCTGTGGGGACCACAGTTGAGAGTGTGATGTACAGTACAGAGAAAGGAATCATCAGCCACAACGTCCCAGGGCTCTGCCCATTGAGGACTTCTCAGCCTCTGCTTAAAGAGTGCATTTAATTGACTGATAGACAGTAGCTTCTTTGTTCACAGAAGACAGCGAAGTAATGGCAGCTTGAAAATCGTACCATCTACAGGGTCTCCTGAGACTAGTAACAGGGGGATATGTGTCAGGAATAAATAAATAATCTAATTATTAAGCCACTTCCTGTCAAGTTAACTCCAATTTGTTGGCTTTTGAAGGCAACAAAACGAGGCATTTTTCCTCATTATGCTTCTCTTTTTATACCACTGGTAATCACAGGCGGATTAAAGGGTGCCTGATTGGTTTTTTTGTCAAGGAACTGAGAAGCAGCCAAGAGTATAGAAAAACAGAGTTGGGGTTAGAAGAAATTTCATGCTTGTCTCCTTTCCAGCTCCCTAACAGCCCACATTGCTGCCCCATACAGTGCCGCCAGCTGTACAGCAAATGTGTACCCCTCCAACTGCGGCCTACCAGGCCACAAGCTCCATCCTGAGAGCTGTGAGATGCCTCGCAATCTTGGCAGGTAGCTACTGCTGTCATAGGCATAAAATTCTAAAGGTGACCTACGAAACCCTGTTAGCTAACCAAATGCAGCAATATGAGCAGCTGAAGTTTAGCGCACACACATACACACTGGCATTCTCTCATAGTATTCATCAACAGAATGCATTTATTGGACATAAAATTAAAAAACAACAACAACAACAACAACCAGAAGCCAACTTGAAATGCCTGAGCAAAAATATTAAAGGGAAGGAACGGAAGTGTATCAGAAGCGAAATTGTTTTTGTGTTTTAAAATCTGTATGCTATATTGTATTTAATAATAAACTAGACCAAAGCCTGAAAAATATATCCCAATAGTTTGTATTACAAATGACTTACAAGCAAGAAGAAAACAAGGGGGGAACCTGACTCAGTGCCCTTAAATGTACAGTAATTGGTATGCCTCAGACAACACACTGCTTATTATAACTTAATTAGAGATCCTTGCACTATGGATGTGATTCATTGTACACTACTTTTATGCAACAATTACTTCAATGAGGTAAAGATTTTTCAAAAAACAGACACTGTGCTATGTTGGTCAGAGTCCACCATGCACATATAAAAGAGCAGATTAGATATGTAATACATTGAGGGTAAGGTTCTCCTATCAATGATTTTAATGGGGCATCTAAAGATAAAATACGTTTAGATTTCATCCTTCAATGCCCATGCTATCCTTAATAAAAGGGAGAATAAAAACTATTTATTATGATTTTTTTTCTTTTTAAATGTAGCATGAGGATTCCTTATCTCTAATAAACAGTCAAAATAATGATTTTGAGACCTGTATCAGCTGGAAAGGTAGAACAGTCATTTTATATCCAGTAAATACTTGGAAGGGTTTCGGCAATAGAAGTGAAGCCTCTGCTTAGTGAAGAACTAAGATTTTCAGGTTTGGAAAGGTTTATAAAGGACCAATAGTTTTAAACACAGAAGATGGTGTGGTTACCTTACATTTATACCTGTACTTGCCTCTCTCTTTTTGTTTTTCCTTTGACTGCTTACAATTATTTTAGGTTAAATTGTGCAGATAATTAAAGACTATTTAATATTTCCTATCTGCTTCACTGGCACTCTGAATCAGGTTTTCAGTTACAGTTTGCAAATTCCCACTTTGCCTGAATTCTACTAAGCAGTAACACTTCATTTTACATAAGTTTTATCTGATGTCCCCACACAGAGCTGCCAGCTGTACAGCAAATGTGCAGCTTGCAAACTAAGGCCTACTAGGCCACAGGCTCCATCCTGTGATCTGTTCGGCACCTTGCTGTCATTGGCAAGCATTCCTTGCTATCGCTGTTACTATCTCTCCACACTACACAGAACTTAGAATCATCTGATTATTAGAATTTGTGGTCCACATTCCATTTCATCCTTTATTTAATCTATCCCCAGATCACACATTTGTTTAAATGTTTTGGCTGGTTTACAAATCATGCAGCCATCTGCACAGTAGGTGTAACACTATTTTTTTATATAAAGAAAGATAAAAAGTTATATTACAACTCAACAAAGATACAGTCACTCAAAATACTGTGGTGTTTTGTTTATTCTGCCTGGTTTGCTTGGACCAACACTAAGAAATAAATAGAATTATTTGTGAATCGATAACGTCTATGAAAAACAACACCCAGCAGAACAGAGAGCTTGCTCCATTACCTACGTTAATATCATGACAGCTGAGGAGAGATGACCTGGCCCACTTCTCATCTCTCCTGTACAGATGGCTATTAAAGAGAAAGTATCCCTTTTGTATGGTCCATGTAGAAACCCTTTATGAGCTTTTCAAATAAGCCAGCATTGCCCACATGAGGGTAGCTTTCTGTAGTATTAAACAAAGCAGATTTTATCTTTTTCCTCCTCAGCTTTTAATCAAACAAACCACAAATTTACCAGATTTAATACTGAACCTTGTATCTGTGGATTTTGCTCTACATTTGTTTCTACATTTATTTCTACATAAAGTTATCGGAAACTTGGTGCCAGCTACTAATATAAAAACTCTCAACACATCAAATACCTGTCTCATGTTAAAAGCACAGTAGAATCTATCTTTTCCACTGTTTCACCTGGCAAGCTATTCAATTAAAAGGTGAAGTATTCATTTTCTCACTTTGCTGCTGGCGGGTACTTAATTTATATATAGTACTAGATTATGCCACCTATTTAAGTATACCTATGTAGCTAGGAAATAACAATTATTATTTGGAACAATATTGAACAAATTTGCATTCTCTCTCTCTCTTTCTTTCCTTTCACACAAATATAAACTAATTTAAAAAGTTATGGAAGTTGCATGATTTGGGGGCTAGGTTTACAAGACATACCAAGTGCACATACAGATAGAACCTACATGCAGATTTTCTATGGCTATTTTGGGACTCTGCGTGAAAACTATGGCGATTCCAATCAAGTCAAACATTCACTGAAGTTTAATTGCAATGTTCATTTTTATTTATTATTTTATTTAGCTTTGCCTGCAGAGCTACATTAAATTGAGGAGGAAGAGTGGAAGAGGTGGTATTCATTTATAGAGGTCAAAGAAAGAAAATAGTGGGTACCTCTTGCTCAAGCTTTTAGATTTTGTATAATAACCTGTCCCTTATAGACGGATGTATTACTAAAGGACTAAATCCAATCCTCACTACCACCTTACCTTGCCACTAGGAACTAGAATCTGGATCTTCCAAATCAGAGTCCAACACTGTAATGCTGTGCTTCTCAGGCTTTCTGATGTGTGAGAATGGCATTTTCCCCCCAGTGTGCCAGGGATTGGTACCATATTTGTGCCCATTGGCTACAGATGTTTCTCTCTGTCTTGGAAACTCACTATGGACCAAAAGCTATTGGCTCACAGATTGGCACCAGTATGCAGACTGCCACTTTGACTAGCACTGCTCTAATGAACACACCACTGACATTCTGGCTAGTTTCAAAGTGAAAGCTGAAGCTTTTGACCTCATCTTCAAATGTACATAAAGAGGGCACAAGATCCTCAGGCTGATATCTAGTAATTCTTGTAATGAAAAGCCATGGTTTCCTGTTACGTCTGAAGTGAACAACCATATAATTCAGTTAAGTCGTTCTTGACCGTGCAGTAGGGACTTTGTTAACACACCACTTCCCTTTTCAAAACAAGTTTTTATTCTCAACTAAATGCAATTATTAGCTGCCAGAGAGACTCTAGGATTTATTCTGGATTTCCTGAAATGTTATGGCTACATATTCTTGAACAAAATCTGGCAAATATACTAATTTATAAGATAAAGAAAGTGATAATAAAATATATTTGGAAAAAATCGCAAATATTAATCATATTATTATTCCAATATTAATGTGTGTATTTATATTGAACAAGTCTCAAAAGGGAGCAGAAGAGAGTTTGTAAAAGAGCAAGAATGAAAAAAGTTACCACATTGCATCACCCAAAGTTTCTACACAATTTTAATTGTTAAAGGACCATAGGTTGCTTTTGACAGTCAATGCTACCAGCAAAGAACCATAAAGACTATAATTCCTCTTAACCTACTTTTATCATTTTCTTTGTCAGTCTGATCAGCCCTCAATGGTAAATGTGCTCCTTTATTGTGCACAGCTAGCAGACTGCAAATTTGCTCACTATGTTTCATGAGACAGTTGTCTGTGGCTGTTTGGAACATATTTACCTCTTTGGGGATTTATGCACTTGCTGCAGTGCCAACCTCCATAGTACTAGAGATTTCCTTCTAACTAAAAAGGATAATTGGTGGTTGGTAATTATCAGTCAAAAATTATCAGACTGAAAAAAATTAAGCCTTCATAAAATAGTTCTTGGCAATATCACCACTTTACATTATCTGATGCCTAACTGTACTTTATTTTGAGTGCTTACAAATTTAAACCTTAGCTCTTGGGTCACATAATTTTATACAAGGAGGTTTTATTTGGGTTTTTGTGGGTTTTTGGGCTGTAAGGCCATGTTCTATAAGAATTTTCTCCTGAAGATGTCAGCCACAGATGCAGGCAAAACGTCTGGAAGAAATTCTTCTAGAACATCGCTTCACAGCCCCCAAAACTCACAAAAACCCATGGATGCTGGCCATGAAAGCCTTCGACTTCACAAGGTTTTCTTTGCTGAGTAAAAAAGGCAGGAGGAATCTGACTCCCCTTCATCCATCTTATCTGGGACTATATCATGGAGAAAGCAGAAGGAATATAATCACAGTTCAAGATTTACCAATCTATCTTCCTATTCCAAATCAGCTATTATCTCTTCAGATTAAGCTTTATTTATTTAGATGGAGCTTCTCTTTTTAATGAAACATAGCAATAGCTCCTCATTCCTTCCATTTTACTAGAAATGATACTTGTAAATTTTGCAACTTATAAGGGAAAATGTGTTTTGATGCATCAAGACATCCCATGGAGAAAATGGTCGCTTGCTCAAGTTTGCAATTCAGGATTTTTAAGATTTGCACAAAATACACTTTTCATGTAAAACCCAAGATTATTTTTGCAAAAAAACTTCCAAAGCACAAAACAAATAAAAAAGAGGGGAAAGTCTCACAAATTCACCAAGCAAAGAAAAAAAAATGTTTCCTTCTTGCATGGAAATTCAAAATAAGTGAAGATTCGTATTGATCATGTTATCTCATCACACAAACATAAAAGAACCTGGTTAAAAAAAAAGTCAGTTCTCTAACATTATATGATTCTGCAAGTTTATCTTAAATATTATATTCTTACACATTCAAAACTTTATGTGGAAATTATTCTATAGGAATATTCGTAAGTCAAATAGCATGCAATTCCCTATATGTAACAAAAAAAAAATGAGTACAACTGAAATAACACTTTTTAAAGGTACCATGCCTAAAGACAGACCAATATAGATATATATTAATAACTTTATTTTGCTGAGGTATAAATGTTGTACATTCAGTTTTACTCATTCTTAGAATTACTTATCAATTCTATTTGATGCTGAGAAAAAACACCTGATTCAATTCAACTAGCTTAACATTTTATTTCACTAAAGGATGTATGTGAGCATGTTTGCAAAGGCAACTTATCATATTTTGATAATGACAACTTGAGAAACAAGAGATTTTGTGGAATAGAAACAAGAGCTTAGCAGTACATTAATTTATCAGTGTATTTGTCTGAGTACTAGGGTTTGTCAATGCTTGTCTCCTTAGAAGAATAAGTAGAACTTCACATCCTGTATTTAAATTATTCAACATGATTGATTTCAATACCATAGCCATAACAACTGTGTATAGAGAATTTATAGAAAATTATAGCATAGTTTGCCCTCAGAACCTTGGTCTACACATGTTGATATAGGAGCCTGATTGTTTGAAAGCAACGCACATGCACAGGATTATTTAGGAAATTTGAATGAATTTTCTGAATAAACTTGCAGCACTGATCTTAAGTAGCAACACCAGTGCTACTTGAAGTTGTTGTTGTTATTATTATTATTATTATTATTATTTGTATCCCACTTATTGAAAAAAACAATCCAAGCGGTTTACATAAAAACACTTACAATATAACCCCAAAGATCACCCCCCCTTAAAACAGTATTAAACATCTCATAATTAAAATAACAATAGACATAAAAACAATTAATATAACCAATAACAGATAAAAACATTTATAAAACAACAAGTAGAGGTCCATGGATTGGAGTCCATGGATTGGCACTGGAAACAAGGCATCACTGGCCACAAGCCATTAATTGGGAAAGCAAAGCAAAGATGTGGCAAAGGGACGCAAATATGGCACCAGCAACTGGCAAACTGAAGACAAAATTGGAGGTTCCCCATAACAATCAGCCTAAGAGGCACTCTCTTACATTCTTTTTTTTTTTAAATAATATATGAACAGTATTGCAACATCTGCCTTGGTACATAACACAAAGAAAATCACACTGATTTCGACAGATCTATTCCTGTACCAAAGTATCTCTGAACCATAGCCTTTTCCTCCTTACAGACATTACAAACATATATGCCAGAACATACTGTATCTTTCCAAATCATGCAGATAATCAGTTAAAACATGAGTGCAACTCACATTAACACAGGTTATATGGTGTGTGGGGGGGAAATACAGGATAAATAGGAGTTCTGAGTAACAGAAATGTAGAAATTTTTGTTTCCCATTAGGTAGTATAATCTGCCAGATTGAATGACATTTTAAATATGGGAATATTCTTTGTGTAAACATCTTTGTGTAAAGAAAAGTTATGGAACACAAAGGTTGGAAGTAAAGAAGAAGTGAAACAGTAGGTAGATTTGGACTAGGCAAAAGGAATGAAGCAGGTGAGCGTCTGATAGGTTTTTGTGAAGCCAACAACTTATTCATTGCAAACACATATTTTCATACAGCCAGAGACACATGGACATCAACACATGGCCAACACAAAAATCAAATAGATTACATAACTGGAAGTAAAAGATGGCGAAGCTCCATACTGGTGGCCAAGACTAGACCAGGTGCTGATTGTGGCACAGATCACAAACTACTCATTTCAAAAATAAAAGTAAAACTCAAGAAGAGAAAGACACCCCCCCCCGACATGTTGGGAGGGGTCTTCTGTTGCGTCGGCCCATAAAAGGGCATCAACGCATGATTAGATGAGTAGACCGGAAGGCCCATACTTGCCAGTCTGCTTGACCAATCGAATAGAGATCTCACTCACTGATCTCGTGAGACTGTAAGTCTCGCGAGAATACGCGTGAAATTTCTGCAGCTATTTAGCCCCAAGCTGCCTCGTGTCGGCAGCCATTTCCACGGCTTGGAAAGTAAAGCTGTGGCTCGCTAGTGAAGCAGCAGGAAGAGTCGAGCGCAGCCTTGGAAGCCAAGCCGCGGCTCTGTTTTGGACGCAAGCTACTTGCATGGCGGCAGCAAAGCCTTCCTCGAGGGATCTCAAGGACAGAGCAAGGTAGCAGAGTGGAGTGCGGCCTGGGCAAAGGAAGCCGCGGCTCCTCTGCTGTTTATAGGCTCGGGCATGGCCTGGGCAGCTGGTTTGCCCGAAGCCTAGGTGGCCGATAGGCCTTGGTGTGCACTAGTAGGTGCAAGTATAAAGCATAACGCCAGAGGGACAGGCCCGTGGGGTTCAGATGGCCCTGGGACACAGGGTCTGCACCCCCCTCCTCCGTAGGGAAGACTGGGGACACAGTTAAGGGCTTTCCTGATAATACTGGGTTGGATTATTGGTGCACCCCCCTTGTGAAGAATTGGGGCTAAGGCCTCCTCTGGCTTGGTGGCCAGCCTGTGCTTCAGGTAGCAATAATTTAGGAACAAGTGCCATTGAATGACTGTCCTGTTGGGGGCTTAACAATTATTTTCTGCTATTTGGGAATTGAAATTAGCGACAAGAGGGCTGATTTTAAAAAACAGATAGATAGATAGATAGATAGATAGACAGATAGAAAAATAAAATAAATATTCAGATATTAATTGAATAAACCATCGCTAACCATTCCTAGAGGATGGCCTCAGGCTGTTCCCTATCAGGGTAATTTAAAGTGAGTTAAGGCTTGTGCTTGTGCTAATCAATTACTTCAATTGATTTAGAGGTGTGCCATTTCTTTTACTGACGTTATTTCCTATTGAATAATAATAATAATAATAATAATAATAATAATAATAACAAAAACATACAGGTATAGCCTTAATAGGAACACTATATCCTGTGCTAATTAGTTTGAATTGGCAATTTTTAATATTCGACAAACATGCCACGAAGTAAGGCCCAGTCCAAACGACGTGCCGCCTCTGCTGGCCCAAAATCAGGCCAGTCAGCACCTAAATGGGCTACTAATCCTCAAAATAGGGATGATGAGATTACTGCACATTTGGCACAGATAGGGCGCACAATACAGGCAGGTGCAGCAGTGTGTGAGCAGTTAGCGCAACAGTGTCTACAGGGGATAGCATAGGGTCTCAAGTTAGTACTTCTGCAACTGTAGACCAACCTATAAGTGTACAGCCGAGTCAGGTGCAACCGGCTACTGAGCATTCACCATTTTTGGCGGACATGGCATGTGGTTCCTCAGGTACATCAGCTATGGAGGTTGGGCATCCAACCATAGCTGATGTAATGGAGCTTTCAAAGAAAGTTCCTGGTGTGGGACAACAGGGTGCAGCTGCCCCTGTGTTAAATCAACCCACTTTGGCGGATCTCCTTAATTTTGTTCAAAAAGTGGTTGTTTCAGGTCAAGGCAATGCGCTGACTCATGAGACTTCAGAGGCTTACAGCAGAGATATGGCAAGTGCTTCTGTGAGACAACACAACACCCGAGCTGCTACTGTGATGCTCTCAGTGGGAGCTCTGCAAGCATCAGCTGATGCTTCAAGTCAAGCGACGAGCTCAGGTTTGTCTCACGCTGCTAATATGCGAGCATCATGGCCCTCATCAGTTTAGGTGACAGGTGAGCAGACAGGGTTGAGCTCCGGAATGGAGCACCCTACATCTGCAGCAGTAGTGGCACCTGTGACAGATCCTGGGCTCGCTCAGGTTATGGACTCAGGGGTGCGGAATAACTTGAATGTGACTAATACAGTAGGTGATACAAGGAGAATGGCTTTGGTGGGAGCATTGGGCATTTCTGGAGCAGACAGCGTGGTGGACTGCAATCCATATGCGGGAATGTCCACTCCCCTAGGATTACACCTTCTCCTGGCGACCAAGGAGAGAATATGGAAAGGTGAGTATATTGACTTATTTTCGCTCACCTTCCGTGATCCTGAGCCGAGGATCATGGTTAAGGATGGGGTGGTTTTTACCCTTCCAAAAGAATTTCAGTCACACAAACGCCCTAAGCTTGAAAGGAATTTTGTAAATTGGATAATGGGCTTTACAATATACAGGGGTATTATTGAAGAAAAAAAACCTGCTAGATCTCCTGAATTCTCCAAATATCAGGAGATAATGATCAAGGCATATACAAATTGCCATTTTAATTCTAGGGGGTATGCTTGGCTTCAATATGATGAACAGTTCAGGATGAGGGTGGCTTTAGACCGCTCTTTGTCCTGGCATCACGTTCAATCCGAATTGTGGGGCGGATGTTATGGTAGGGGCCTCCCCTTTGAGCCAATGTGACAATGTTTTTGTACCTATGGTCACGCAGCCGAGAGGGCAATATGCGAGGCCTAGCACGGGGGGAAAAAACAATTCAGGCTGTGCTGGGACTTCAATGCAGGTAAGTGCAGGAGGCAGCCATGCAGGTTTGACCATAAATGTAATACCTGCAGAGGTAATCACCCAGGATCATCATGCATTAAAGGTAAGAAAGTGGGAGGTGGGCCCCCCTCTCAGCAGTCATCAATGGGAGGGAAGAGCACCAACACCAATTAAGTTGGATGTGTTGGTTAATTGGTTGTGGATATACCCTAAACGGGACAGTATTTGTTTGAGGATTTCTCACAAGGTTTTCACATTCCTTATGCAGGGGACAGGGTGCACCGTTATGCACCTAATGCATGCTCGGTCAGGGATTTGCCGGGGATTGTAAAGGATAAGCTGGCTAAGGAAATAGTGGCAGGAAGGATTTCAGGCCCCCATGATTAACTGCCAATGCCAACTTTGCGAATGTCTCCACTGGGTGTCATCCCTAAGAAGGCATCGGGGGAATACAGATTAATCCACAACCTATCTTACCCTAGAGGCGAATCAATAAATGACACGATTGACCCTCAGTTAGCATCAGTAAAATACGCCTCATTTGATTCAGCAGTAAAAATGGTTAAGACATTGGGTAAAGGAACCTTATTAGAGAAATGTGACAAATCTGCCTTTAGGTTACTCCCTGTTCATCCAGAAGATTTTAACCTCTTGGGTTTTCAGTTTGAAGGGAAGTATTACTTCGATAAAGCTATGCCAACGTTCAGCACTTTCTTACATTGGTGTGCCACTAAGAGGTCTGGTAATTATGCAATTACCCATTACCTTGACGATTTCTTATTTGCTGGGACCTCTGGGACGACTGGTTGTGCTGATACATTGTTGGCATTCCAGGGCCTAATGAAGGAAATGGGGGTTCCGTTGGCTGAGAAAAAGACGGAGGGCTCTGATACCCATCTTACTTTCCTTGGAATTGAATTGGATACTATGGAAGGTATATCTTGCCTTCCATCTGATATGCTCTTATCTATGAGTCTACAGGTGAGGATGATGAGAAACAAATCTAAGGCC
>CM034706.1:62418428-62430417 GCA_020142125.1 Phrynosoma platyrhinos | reverse complement strand
TTTGTGTGGATTAACCAGCAGATTTCCCCTGTGTGATAACATCCTTAGTCATTTTTAAAATATCTGTGATTTAAGTGCTTTGCATCACTCTTTATGTATTACATAGTTCTAATCTACTTTCATTCTTTTCTACTAGGCATTATTTCTGTTGCAAACTGTTATTTTATCTTGCTTTTCTAACTGCATTTTATCTTGTTAATTCTGAACTATTGTTGGATTGGTCATAGATGTGAGATGGAATTTTCAGCCTGCAATCCCATGCACATTTTCCTGGGAGCAAGCTCCACTTAGTACAGTGGAGCTAATTTCACAACGAAGATGCAAAGGATTACTCTCAGTGACCTTATGTATCATTGGGATGGTGTGATCTATCAAATGTACTGAACCCTATCCCCAAAATAGATTCATCATCTTTAAATTTCAACGTACGACTGAACATCGAAGTCACCAGCTCCATTGATTGGACTATTTATATATATAAAACTTACCTCTACATATCTTAGTAGGAGCACAACAGTGGGCACACTAGCTTCCAACATTACAGTTACAGTGTTGTCCCATACCGACAATTCTTTCTGTGATGGTTATGCTCAACAGAACTGCCATACAATACTTTTTCTATATCTTCTTGTGCATTTTCTAGCCATACACAAAATCATATGTTCTGAAGTTAAGCTTGCTTCTTTACAGTTGTGTTCACACGGTGTGCTTTGACATGCAATTGTCTATGGGTTGGGATGCTAATCCAACACAGGTATCAGAAGATTACAAAAGAGTCTCCTTGACATTTCCCAAAGCCAGACAAAGGAAAACATCATCAAGATACAGTAGCAGTCAGATTAGAATAAGGTCACTCTTGAATTTAGTGTTGATCATTGGGACATCTTCTGCTAACCATCAATGTCTTACTTACAAGAAAAAAGGAGGAGGTCATTTGCCTCACGACTGTATGCTCTTATCCACATTAATCTGTACACATTTCTTACCCTACTGCTTGATAGTCACTTCCATAAGATTTGGCAGGAGGTCACTCAAAAATGGTGGGATTCCCATGGGGCTGAGCAACATGCTTTTTGTATAGACAATTATGCTTTCATGTCAAATATGTATTAGCAAGAGAAAGAAGCATTACCACAAGGAAGTGCAGCAAGTTGTGAACTATAAAAAGACCTGACTTAAAGATAAAGCAGTGCTGAAATGACATCAGATGGACTTAGGGCCTCGGCAGACGACTAATAGAGTCGTCTCCGAGGCCTGGAAGAGGAGGGACAGCCGCACGAGTGGCGCCCCTTCCTCTTCCCGAGGTTGCCCTTGGAGCTGCCAGCCCTCTGCACGGCCAGCGCTCCCAGGGCAACCTCCTGCTGCAGCGACCGCACGCGCTGCGGCGGAAAAGTCAGGGAAAGTGCACCCTACGTGTTTAGGGTGCACTTTCCCTGACTTCTAAAAGGAGCGCCAATTTGGTGCTCCTTTCAGGGTCGCCGCAGGAGCACCGCAGTGCAGCTGCCATGGCTCCGCGGCGCTCCGGACCAGGGCGTCCTGGACGCCCTGGTCTGCATCCCCCCTTAATTACACTACAGCTTTATTATGTCCTCTCTGCTTTTTTTATTCCACTTCTCAAATATGGAATTATGTATCAAAATTGGAAACAAACTGGTACTGCAGTTTTCACCAATTCATTTGTGTATTTTATGTGCTCTTCTTGGTATGGTTCAGAGTAATCTCCAGCTCTTTCTGGGGATTTTTTGAAGTTCACTGCAAGGGACTTTAATATGACAGCAGATGAGACAGCACAGGACTGTCCTAGGTCCTTGGTGAAAGAGTGCACAGTGCTGCCAAGCGTTGTGTAGCAATGGTAATTCATGCTGATATAGCAACACTGATCCCTGATCCCTGCTACTGTAACAGTATGACCTCATGGGTAGGAAGTTTCAGGAAGGAAATTGGCCATCTTAGACTGTTTATATTGGGACACCATGAAAGCATAACATATTTCCTTCTGTGAGCCACCTTGGGTCCCACTCCAGGAGAAAGATGCCATATGCATAAAAATAAATAAATAAAAATAAAAATTATAATTGTGTCTGTCTTTGGTTTCCACTCCACTAAATGCATCTGAGGAAGTAGACTTAAGTCTACGAAATCTCATGCTGCCAACTTCTTTCTTTCAGTTAGTCTCAAAGGTGCTACAAGATCTCTCTACATACTGTCAGATGCATAGTTAGTCATACACAGTATAAAACTGAAATAAATGCTATATTGACACATAAATATGCCTCATTCTAAGTTCTTCTTTGGTGATAGCTTCACTCAGAATGTAAAGTGCAACTTGTACTCAATGATAAAGTTTTTCTTGTGAAAAGAATTTAACTTACATTCACTGACAGCATGATCCTAAGTATACTTATGCAGAAATAAATCTGATAGGCTTGAAAGGGATTTACTCCCCTTAACACATGAAATTCTACAAATATTTTCCTGGAACTAAGCCCTATTCAACTCAGTAGTGATTACTTCTGAGCAGACAAGCATATGATTCTACTAGATGTCCGAAGCATGAACTGTTAACTGGAGAGCATATACTGAGTTAATATGCCAATTTTTATAGTCCAATACATTTACATGAAAATAAACATAAAAATCAGGCGGTAACACCAAGCATGAAGCAATACTTGTAGAAGAGATCAAAGGATGTTTTAAAAATAAATAAACAAACAAACTGACTTGCAGATACAGAGTTTTATATTGAATAGAATCATCTCGGGAAAGTTTCAATGTGCTGTTTTGTTTTCAGTGTTAAAACAAATAGTGTGAAAGGAGAAAAAGACAATGGTACTAATTCCTGCTTAAGGGATTTTAAAAAACACACACAGAGAAAAAAAGGCAATATTATTTTATTAGCAGGCATAAGATGTGCTTGATAAATTTAATTGGCTTGCAGAATCCTTACTATTATTACTAAGTGGTAACCAAATTATAAACAGCACAGATAACCTTAAGGGAGTAAGCAAATAATGGCAAAATATGACAATCAAATACAATGCTTAGTGTTTCTTATGACATTTGCTACTTCAGATGCCTCATATAAACATTATGAACAGATTCTTAATGCTGCCAAGAAGAGGCTTGAGCTTTGTCTCAATTAAATATTATTTCATTCTGTAGATAGCACTTCTGGATTGTTTTCAGACTGTTTAAACACAACATCTATCTCTATTTTATGGCCACTGGAATTATTTATGTTTCTTATTGACAAAATTTGCCAATTCTTGTAGAGGTACCAAAGTGTTTAAGCAGTACTCAGTAGTGTCATTATCATAATAACTTCTGAAATTAAAACCTGTCTAAAACTCTATGGAAAGCTAACAATCAGTTCATTAACCATTCCTGTTAGTTTGTTTTCAACAATGCAAAAATGATTAGAAGTTTAATTTGTTAATCACCTGTGTTTTGACTGGCAGTAGTATATGATTCTCTGCAGAAGTCTAAACTAGCCCTTGCAGAAAATAAAGTATGCTAATGTTTTATTAGGCCTAATAATGATTTTTAAAAAAATAAATCTATCACACCTGGGTAAATCACTGGTGCTTCTACAATTAATTTCTCCTTAACTCTGTTTAATTTTACAGGCAATGATGAATACAGCTAGGAGAACAGTCTGTCCATCATCAACAAGATTTAGTACTTCACTCACCAATCATGTGGTTTGCAACATGAACCTGGATATCCCACTCATTGTAGAAAACCATCTGGCACTTGATGCACTGATAAGTCTTCTTCTAGAGGAAACAATGGTGGAAAGTCTTAAATAAGCAAATGGTACAAATATTCTCACTCTCAGAACACTCAAAACAGAAAACAACAACAACAGTAAACTAAAAATCTAGACATTTTAACTAAGCCTAAGCAGACTGCCAGAAATAGTGCACATTAAATTGAGGCACTGCCCTGGCTCAGTGCTAGGGAGTCATGGGAATTGTATTTTTTTCTGAGATACTGAGCCTTCTCTGTCAGAGAGCTCTGGTGCCACAATAAATTACAGTTCCCATGATTCCCTAGCACTGAGCCAGGGCAGTGACTCAATTTAATGTGCACTATTTCTGGCAGTCTGCTTAGGCCCTAAGGGCCTTTACAGACTGTCAGAAATAATGCAACTTGAGTGCACTTTTAACTGCCCTGGCTCACTGCTAGGGAATCATGGGAACCGTAGTTTGTCTCTCTGACAGAGAAGGCTCAGTGTCTCAGAAAAAACTACAATTCCCATGATTCCCTAGCACTGAGCCAGGGCAGTTAAAGTGCACTCAAATTGCGTTATTTCTGGCAGTCTGTAAAGGCCCTATGTTTAATACTACTACAGAATAATACATCCCTTCTGTCTCTTTCTTGTTACTCCTGCATTGCAATATTTTACTGTTCACAAGACAAAAGCCTGTTCCATTCTGGGGCTACTACTGGGGCTACTACTTCTTCTTTTAAACTCTATGATGTCTCAGATGATACTGGAATCATATCAAAAGTCATTTTCTATGTGTGAACTAACCATATTGTGTAATATAACCATTGGAAATAAGTCAGTGAAATTTACTGCACTTCTGAGGACCTTATCCCACGCTGCTCTCAAAAGTGGCAAGAAACCGATATGAGCATCATTGCAGTACTATAGCGCTAGTATAATATGGCGCTAGCGCTATAATAGCGCTATGGATAAGGTAGCGATATTGCAATGCCCGATGAAAACAGGCATACAAAAGAACCCGAATGATGCTGCATTCCGAGCGGTTTCTTGTTGTATTCTGAGCGACGTCGTGGGATCACCCGGAAAACTATAGCGCTATAGCGCCTGATTCTTAGCGGATTCCGAGCGACGTCGTGGGATCACCCGGAAAACTATAGCGCTATAGCGCCTGATTCCATGTGGATTCTTGCTGCTTTTGGCCCCGTGGGATAAGGTCCTGAGTGGGGAAGAAAATCTTACCATGTGTCTTCACTGGATCAAAAATCCAGTGTACTAAGATTGTTGCTGCTGCTTGGCAACTTACCAAAATGGCCAGCTTACCACAGAGTAACATGCTTCCAATGCCATATTACTTCTTGGTAAATTGAATTCAACCAATATTATGTGATTTTCTGGGGTTAAGGAAGGGCTGTGTTTGTAATATGGCTCATGTTCTTCTCACAAAGTAGCTGATTTCCATGCCTCGTGGGAGATGTTAGAGTCTGTGGCCCTGATAAAACTGGTTTCTTTACATCATGCACAATTACTTTTAGGTACACTGATAGCATAGTTCCATGATTAAAATAGGTCCACTGACACACAAACTTGCTTTAAGGTATTTTTGTTGTCGTTTTTTAAACTGGTGGAGCCTAGAAATATGCCACATGTTCAGCAGGCCAATAAATCTCAGGAGCCAGAATTGTTATTACCAACCTTACACAGTTGCTGATGAAACAACTAATGACACAACACATAACTACTTATTCAACGGTATGCATTTTTAGTACAGCACACTTCATTTGTTGGTAATTTTGTCCCTTCTTTGAAGGAGGCAGTGAAGTATGCATATCTTGACCACAGGGATTGGGAAGAAAATGAAAAAGCCTCCTATTTCATGTAATTCATTGACCTGTTCTCCACATAGCGCTGTCTGCTTCTGCCCTTACATAAGGTCTTTCATCAAAAGAACGTTGAGATAATGGTTTCTCCTTTCACAATCAGCTCTCCAAATGCTCTCAAATTCAGCACTGAAGAGTTGGGGGACCCTCTAGAGCAGTTGGGGAGGTAGAGGGAAGTAGGAAAAGGACAAGGTTTTGTTGCAAATGCAGGATTGCACATATAGGAAGTTCCTACTGAAAACTAGACCACTGTTCCACAAGACTCAATGCTGTCTATTGCAGCAGTTCTCCAGGATTTCAATAAAGGTCTTTCCCAACCCTATTTGGAATTGTTTGGGACTGAAGCTAAAATACTTGATCTACTACTGACCTACACCTCTTATTTAAATTAGGAATTCAAAACTCTGCACAAATGGCAAAAAGTAATTGGGAAAATTTCTGTGACAATTTGAACAGAATATTATGTAGCTAATAAAATCTTCACAAGGATAATTTAATATACCTTAACAAAGGGGAGATTAAATCATCAATTATATGTATAATTAACATAAATATTATTCCTGATTTCAATATATTTAGATTAATATTGTCATGGCTACATAGTTGCAGGTCTAGGATCTCAATTCAATTTATTCGGTCCTTGACCAGTATATCAGGTCTAGGATCTCATGTTACATTTTACATTGCATGTTCTACCAAAACATGTCTATAATCTAATGGTCATACAAGCAGCAGAAGCCTATCACTTTCCTCAGAAATACAAGAATGCTAATCAGAAATACAAGAATATTTTTTTTGTTTTCAGTGAGCTCACAAAGTTAAAGTATGCTACTGAAATCTAACAAGCCATTAGTTACAGATTTGATAACTGAATTTGGTTTTTTTAATTTTTAAAAAATTAGGTTGGATCTTTTATCTACCCGACAGTCAACATGCCCTATTTTGCTAAACTGGAAGCACAGACAGTGGGAATGTATCCCCAATAGTGCCTTTGGACTTCTCTGGAGTATTGGATGCCATTAATGATGGTATCCTTCCAGAACACCTGGGAAATTTGGTCCTATCTCTTATGAGCATGTGTGTGTGTGTGTGTGTGTGTGTGTGTGTGTGTGTGTGGTGTGGTTTCCAGATGGTGGTGGTTGGGGAGAGTTGCTCCTTAAAAAAAGGAGCTATTTATATGGCATACCAAAAGGTGCCAGTCTATTCAAAATCTAAATGAAACTTCTGGGCAATAGTGTCACAAGGGTGATGCCACCCCAGTGCAGTAATTCATGCTATCACACCAGGCTGCCTAGCACCCCACCACCAGCCTGGCCAATGGTCTCACAAGAGTAGATCAGGCTGCTGTAGAAGCGAAAGGCTCTGGTGTATTTGCCACCAACAGCTGGTAGACTGGGGCACTTGAAGGTACTGTGCTTTGGGTTATCCTGGTCTACCTGCACTGTTCCCAAGTCCTCAAGAGATACCACCACCATTCAGCAATGGGAAAGGCTTCCAGGAGTTCATCATGGTGTGCCAACAGGGTCCTGGCTGGCCTCCTTGCTGCCTTCAGGCAGATAAGACTAAGTCCTTCCCAGAACTTCAGTCTCTGAAGAGAGTCCCAGTTTATTTGTAGAGAGGTGAGGCTGTACATTCAACACCAGAAGGCAGCCACCCCCTCTGAAGTATCACCCAGTGCAGTTTGCAACCAATGCAAGTCCCTAGGAATACACTTGTCACTGGAAGGGATCATCTGGAATCATGGGGTAGGGTGCTATGAGTATGCTGATAACACTCAGATATTCCTTCTTGCTTTCAAAAACATCTCCAACTAAGGGTAGTTAGTCTTCTCTGAATGAATGCTTGGAGGAGATAATGGGCTGCATGAGGAAAAATAAATTGAAGCTGAATCCAGACAAGACAAGAGGTGCTTACAGTCAAAAGTCCTACCTTGGGTCTAGAGGACCTGAAGGTGATAGTGTACATGCTGATAACCTCAAGGCTGGATTTTTTAATGCACTATACATTGAGCTTGCTCTGTCCCAAGTTTGGAAACTTCAATTATTTCAGAACACAGCAGCCAGATTAGTTACTGTAACATCCAGGAGTGATCATATCGCACCAATATTAAAATCACTCAACTGGCTGTCAATTAGTTTCCAGGCAAGTTACCAAGTGTTGGTTATTATCTTTAAACATGGTTTGGGTCTAAGTTACCTACAGAATCACCTTTGCCCATATAATTTGCCCCATATACTCAAGTCTTCTGGGGGGACATTTACTACAGTCAGCCAGAGGACTTTTTCTTCAGCCACCCCTAGACTATGGAATGACCTGCCAGAAGTGATTCAACAGTTGAATATGCTGACCAAATTTAAAACAGCAAATTTAAAACTGGCAGGCCTATCCAGATGTTTTAAATTTTAAATGATGGATTGCTTTAATATGTATGGGTTTTGGGTTTTTTAAATTGATGTGTATTTTAAACTGATGTTTTGTATTTGTTGCTGTTCCCTGCCTCAATCAGCAGAGAGAGGCGGGCTGTTCCCTGCCTCAATAAAGGTTCAATGTTGATGATGTTGTTACCTGGAAATTTTGTAGGTGATCCTCTGTTTTATTCCTCCAGCTAGCTCGCTGGTTGGATAGCTCTAATGTTTGCACTTCATCTCGGCTTTATTTTTAATTTCATAATGGTTTAATTCTGTTTTATGGGGTGGGTGGGTGGGAGGCGGGTGGTAGGAATTGTTTTATCTATTGTATTTTTAATCTGTTGTACGCCGCCCCGATTGCCGAGCAGAGGGGTGGGTTATAAATTAAAATTATTATTATTATTATTATTAATCAGCAGAGAGAGGCAGATAAGACGTTGTTGTTTGATTAAATATATTCTTAGAAGAAATTGGATTATTAGTGGCTCTTTTTCAAAGAGCTGTGCATTCGGCTATGTCTGTGCCAAGTTCATAAACTTCAATTAGTGGAAAACATGGTAGCCAGACTGGTTACTGGTACATCCAGGATTTTAATATCACACCAATATTAAGATATTGGCTGCCAATTAGTTTCTGGGCAAGTATTACTACCTTTAAAGACCTACAGGGTCTGGGTCCAGATTACCTACGGGATCTCCTGTTCCTGTATAATCTGTCCTCTGTGGGACATTTACTCTAGTCAGCCAGGGCTAGGTTGGCAGTTGTCACCCAGAGAACTTTTTCTTCTTCTGTCTCTAGACTGTGAAATGACCTGCCAGAAGAGATTTAACAGTGGAATATACTGTCCAAATTTAAAACAGCATTAAAAACCAGTCTTTTGGGGCAGGCCTATTCAGATGACTTTTTAATTGTGAATTTTAAAATATGAATTGATGGTTTTAAATATGTATTTCTCTTATTTGTTCTTTTAAATTGATATTGTTTTTTTTAAACTCCTGTTGTAGGTGGCATATTAACCTGTTGATGTTCCTATCCTCGATCAATGCAGAGATCTGGGTAATAAATAATATCATATCATATCATAATTTTAATCAGCTGTTTATCTTTAATCAGTACGGAGTCCTTCACATAGAACCAAGCCATGGCTTTGCATTGTTCTTGACTTGTTCCTAGTCTTGGGAATTCTTGGTAAAATATTTCTTTAGTGCAGAATTTCTGACACTTACTGATACTGAAACATATAATATACCTTTATCCACACTCAAACTGCAGACTGGTGCCTAAAAATGTTATGTCTGAAATAGGTGATACTTCAGTAATATATAGTTCTATCATCACAATCCTTGAGGGTTATGAATATTTTCAGAGTTAACTCAGTGCTTTCATTCAATGTCTAGATCTCATCCTTGCTTCCATCATCTACAAGTAAAAATGGATGTCTAAAGGCCTCACTACATAAACCTAGAATGAGAATCATGCACACACACACCAATGTTGTTGAATTGTAGGCAGTTCACAGCATTCCTCATCACTGACTATACTAGGGTTGATGCCAGTCCAACAACATCTGGACGTCTGCACATTCCCATTCTTGACATAATCATTTCTTACATTGTCTGGTGAGCTTCATAAAATCGGATAGATTCATCAACTTTCACTTACCAAAGTATATACACACAACTAAATTCATATTCCAAAGCCTATCAAGTGATTATTTATAACTGCATATATGTTTTAAGAAGTTACCTGTTGTCATAAATTCTGTACCATCAGAGAGAAAGAATGTCTCTCTGTGTGTAATTTGTCAATACATGAGTCATACTGAAGCACCTCTTTGCTGAAGATAGCCATTAATGCTGACATGCTCCTTGTGCAGCAGGTCTCTCATGAGTACAGACATGTATAGGACTGTATTGTAGTTGTTGTTTTTTTCCTTCTGTTTGTTGCTTTGCATCAAAAGCCCTCTTAATGGTGCTTTTAATATACTTAATTATGTCTCAAACCCAAAGGAAGGTTTTTGAAATACCAACAAGAGATGAACTAAAGTTTTAGTATTGTTTCTGCAGACTAATTTCTACAAATGTTTACATTTACAAAAATTGGAAAATTAACATTCTCAATCGTTCATACTATGTGTTAATTTTTAGTGCAAACAACAATTTCCCCCCAATACTTTTTAAACAATCCAAAGACTTTTCATGGTTTAAAGCAGGGGTTGGCAACCCACGGCCCCTTGAGGCCTTTGGACCGGCCCCCGCCGACCCCCGTCATCACCACCCCTGCTGCTGCCACGTGCACTGCAGCCCCCGCGTGCATCGTGGCCACCATTTTGTTTTCAAAAATGGCGGCCGTGACTCGGTTGCGCATGCAAAGTACTCCTGCGCATGCGCAAGCAAGTTGTGGCCACCATTTTGGAAAACAAAATGGCTGCCATGACTCGTTTGTGCATGCACCGAGTACTGTGCATGCACAGGCGAGTTGTGGCCACCATTTTGTTTTCCAAAATGGCGGCCGCAAGTCGCCTGCGCATGCGCAGTACACCAGAAGTACTGCACATGCGCGAGCAAGCAAGTGCCACCATTCCCCCACCACCACCACCATCAGTCTGCAGAAAACCAGGGGATCCCTGGCCTGGCCCCAGGTAAGGGGAACTTGCCGACCTCTGGTTTAAAGTGACACTTGATTAAAGACTATTCTGACTAAACCCATCATACCATTCTTTTTATGAACATCTGTCTTCGAAGTTGAATCTGCAACATTCCCTCCCCACACTTCTGCCTGAAGGTGGTGCTTTTGAACGTCTCTTCAGAAAATGGTAAAATCATTACCAACTGGGATGGGGGAATGGATAATGCTTACAGTTGGAAGATGGAAGTTGGTGAATTTGTCCTTAGCTCTGGTAAATTTGACCAGATTTTCTATAGAACACCAGCCTCAACTATTAAGTGCAACTATGATATTGCTCTGGGATACATGCTTCTATGTCAGGGGTAGGCAACCTTTCCCCTTTAAGGGCCGAGGGGCTTCAGCTCCCAGAAGCGTCAGCCATGTTGGCCAATAGTCCCATGTTGACCAATAGCTCCTGGGATTCTGGGAGCTGAAGTCCCTCGGCCCTTAAAGGGGAAAGGTTGCCTACCCCTGTTCTATGTCCTGGATCAGGTGCCCTAGCCATCTTTTTTTCATGTCTGATCTTGAGGCAGGAAGGCCTGGGGATAATGCAACTGGGCTAGAGTTCCAGTGTCCTATTCTGAGCTAGCCAGTACAATCTCAGCCACTGTACTGAAGTCACTCACACTGGTCATTTTGGAGAACTTCAGCATCTATACCAGGGGTAGGCAACCTTTCCCCTTTAAGGGCCAAGGGACTTCAGCTCCCAGAATCCCAGGAGCTATTGGCCAACATGGCTGAGGCTTCTGGGAGCTGAAGTCCCTCGGCCCTTAAAGGGGAAAGGTTGCCTACCCCTGATCTATATAGAGCCACCTTGTTTTGAATAGCTCTGGATTTCATGGTTAAAGAACTGCTATGGGGCTGCAAACCCAACCCCTAGTCATACATGGCCTTATTTTTTATTCTAGATAGCATGTGGTTGTTTTGTTGGAAGTCATTGCTACTGCAATTGGTGATTCATTCAAATCCTGGTCAAGTTCTAGAACAGGCAATAGCAATAGCAAGTACATTACTATACCATTTATCAGTGAACTAGCACTCCTTAAGCAGTTTACAATGTGTAAGCCAATTGCCGGCAACAAGCTGGGTACTCATTTTTTATTGACCTAAGAAAGGATGGAAGGCTGAGTGGATCTTGGAGCCCTCCTCTAGGATCGAACTTACAATGTTGTGGCTGCAGTACCAGCATTTAACCACTGCACCACCAGGGCTCCTTTCAGAAATATCTAGTGCACAAGCTGAACCTATTCTTAAAGAAGTCATAGAATCATAGAATCATAGAATTATAGAGTTGGAAGAGACCA
>CM034706.1:62390723-62409749 GCA_020142125.1 Phrynosoma platyrhinos | reverse complement strand
CAGTGCCAAGGCAAGTGTCAAAAAGATCTTCCTACTAAAGATGAAGATAAAAATAAAGATATTCTCCTTTGACAAGGTTGTCAAGTCATATACGACTGTAGGACCATTGCCCAACTCCATTACTAAGTCAAAGGACCATCATTGTCAAAGACAACTCTATGGTCATGTGGCCAGCATGACTGTGCAGAATGCTGTTACCTTCCCACTAAAGTGGTACCTATTTAAAGTGGTATGTAGCAGAAGCTGGGACTAGTGACAGGAGCTCACTCTGTCACTCAGCACTTGGGACTCTTTCAGTTATCAGAATCAGCATCTTAACTGCTGAGCCACCACATCTTCCTACTGCCTAGCCACAATTTCAAATCAAACACTTATGGCTCCTATATTGGCTGGAATCTTGGTAGACATCAATTCACTCCCTGGGAGATGGGAGAAAATACACCAGTGAGAAAATGTTTTTTTCTTCTCGTACTGAGACATTTGGTTCTCCATCACTTTTCTTCTCTAGTTGTTAAATTTTGTAAAAACCCCATCACTACCATTCATGGCTATAAGAAATGTAGAATGCTGGCGCCTGATATGATACTTTGTACCTATGGTATGCATTCATTAATTCTTTTTCCACATCTGTTTTGTTAAAACACATACAAATGCACACATACATAAGACAATGAGATTGTGTTCAAGCAACCAGCCACTCTTTCTACCTACAATCAGCAACAGCTGTGCCCAATAAAAGTAACAGTTTGCAAGTGGTCACTGGAGAATGCTCCTTCAACACTTATGCCTATTGCAAATTTTGTAAAAGCTCTTAGGATTCTGAGGCAACATGTAGGGTTGTTTAAAATTTTATAAATCTGCATCACCTTAAAAAATCCTACTGACATCATTCCTCCATTTCACCATTGAAAATAATGCCATTCTCATTTAATAAATGAGCTTAAAAAAACAACAACAGTGCTGTCTTTAAGGATGCCGATGTACTTTGCTCTCACTCTTAATCAAATTGTTTCTATTAAGTCACTCAGTATCAGAATGGAAAAACAAAACACTTAACCATATGCAGTGATAAATAAATTACAAAATCTTTCCTTGCTGAGAAGAGTGACAAGCACTGAGAACTGCACAAAGAAAATGTGAGCCTCATGGTGACCATAACAGCCTTTTTTTTCCTGGCAGGGTCACAGAAGCAGCCATGAATGACACAGGGAAAACTTTAACTTAAATTATGATTTCATCAACATAAGTGTAACAATGCTTTAAAAGTAAAATGATATTGCAGTATTCATATCAGACCAGAAGCAGCTTTATTTCATATTATTATTATTATTATTATTATTATTATTATTATTATTATTATTATTATTATTATTACTCCATTTATTTATATCCCGCCTTCTTCCCAGTAGACACTCAAGGCGGCTAACAAATCTAAAACAATGTTTAAAATAGTATAAAACATTAAAAATACAAAGTTTAAAAACAATTAAAGAATTCAAACAATTAAAAATATTGCATTATTAAAATTTAAAGTCTAAAACTCTTGCATCCATGTCATGAAAAGGCCTGGAGGCATAAAAACATCTTTACCTGCCACCGGAAGGACAGCAGGGATGGAGCCATCCTGGCCTCCCTAGGGAAGGAATTCCAGAGCTTGGGAACAGCCACTGAGAAGGCCCTTTCTCTTGTTCCCACCAAACACACCTGAGAGGGTAGTGGGACAGAGAGAAGGGCCTCTCCCAATGACCTCAATACTCTGGGGTGGCTCATACAGGAACATACAGTCCTTCAAATAGCTTGGACCCAAGTTGTATAGGACTTTATAGGTCAAAACCAGCACTTTGAATTGTGCCCAGAAACAGACTGGCAGCCAATGGAGCTGTTGCAACAAGGGAGTTATATGCTCCCTGTAACCAGTTCCAGTTAACAACCTGGCTGCAGCTCTTTGGACCAGCTGAAATTTCTGAGCACTTTTCAAAGGCAGCCCCACACAGAACACATTACAGGATGTAACCAAGGGATGTACCAATGCATGTACCACCATGGTCAGATCTGACTTCTGCAGGAATGGGCGCAGTTGGTGCACGAGTTTTAGCTGTGCAAAGGCACTCCTGGTTACCACTGATACCTGGGCTTCCAGGCTCAGTGCTGAATCCAGAAGTACCCCCAAACTACGAACCTGAGTTTTCAGGGGGAGTGTAACCCCATCTAACACAGGCTGAATCCCTATTCCCAGATCTGTCTTTCGACTGACCAGGAGCACCTCTGTCTTCTCTGGATTAAGCTTCAATTTGTTTGCCCTCATCCAGTCCATTACAGCAGCCAGACACTGGTTTAGCACAGAAACCGCTTCCTTGGAATTAGGTGCAAAGAAATGATAGAGCTGGGCATCATAAGCATACAGGTGACATATTCCAAAGGTGATATAATTTTATTAATTAAATATTATGCTATCTCTTTTGAGAACTCCTATGATGGTGGTGTTTGGGGTCTATAACCCTAATTTATGAGACTATAATAGTCGGCCATCCATATTTGCAGTTCTGACTTTTGTAGATTTGATTATTCACGGATTTGATTAATATATTCTTTCTAGGAATCTCTAGGAAGACCTAGAGATTCCTAGAGAGGTTAGAAAAATATTTTTTTAAATTGAGGTTTTCCACTTTCATGCAGCTTCTGTTCTCCTGTGGAGGACCACTTTATGTTGTTTGAAGGAGTACTTTGTATTATTGAATACCAAAGTCACAATAATCCATATCACAGTACAATATTGATGATTTCTATGTATGGTTGAGAAAGCTGAACAGTGAAGAAGATCATCTCATTTGAAATGTGGTTCTGGAAGAGAGTTCTACGGATACCATGGACTTCTAAAAAGTTATATAAGAGCAAATCAAGCCTGAATTTTCAGTAGAATTACTAAACTGAAGCTTCTGAACTCTGAATGTATTGTGAGACAATATCACTGATTAGAAAAGTCAATAATGAAATCAAAGGCAGTATGAAAAGAGGGAGAATGCATTACAGTTGGATTGATTCAATCAAGGGATCCACAGTCCTGAGCATGATCTGACCAGGGTGCTGGTAATAGGGTGGCCTGGATATCTCTCTGCAATAGGGTCATCATAAGGTAATGCTGACTTGATGATAGTTAACAACAACAAAACCTACAGCTGTATGACCCTGTTCAATCATCAAGGCCAGCTTTTGAGGCCTGCTCTGGGATCCACCAATGAGAGCCATTAGGCTTATAGAAGTGAGGGAGAGTACTTTATCACAGTGGCTCCATACTACTGGAACTCTTTCTTCAGGGTGATACACAAAGCTTGACAATGTACTTTTTGGACTACAGCTCAAAGAATCCCCACAGCCCATGCTGACTAGGAGTTCTGGGAGTTAATAGTCAAAACCTCCAACTACCTTTGAGGATACATATGGCATCATGATTTCTAACTTTTTAAAAACAACTGAAGACACTTTTATTCCATTCTTTATTTGGTACTTTAAAAACCTAGTGTGTATGTTTTAACTGTAATTGTACTTTCATCCAATTTGTAATGTAGTAAAAGCTGCTTTGTGAGGGCAATGCAACATGAAAGGGAAGTTTAAAGCCTTTTAAATAAATAAATAAATAAATAGATAGATAGATAAACATTTTGCTGTTAGCTTCTCAACATCTCTGTCTTTATGCATGATGATGTTAAAATGAAGATGGTATTTTGTATGATTACTTTGTTAATTAGACTTTTATAAACTCAAAACCTTTTTTATAAAGTAAAAAAAAATTCTGCAGTTCAAAGAATACCAAGTCTCATGTAAATAATCTACTATGCTTTGCTTTCTAAGCTTACATGACCCTCAGCATATCCTCACCCAATTTTCTTGGTCAAAGATAGTGAATTTAAAATTTTCATTAATTCATCTACATTTATATAGGAATGTCTCTCCTATCCACCTAAATATATACTACGACAAATTTAAATATATATTCTGGTATTCTGTTAATACAGGGGTAGGCAACCTAAGGCCCGGGGGCCGGATGCGGCCCCCCAAGGCCTTTGGACCGGCCCCAGGCCAGTCCTGCCGCTGCCGCCGCTCACCATGATGATATTGATTATTGTTGTTATTACTAGTTCTTGGGGTTTTCTTGGCAAAATCTCCACAGGGGATTTGCCATGGATTTTCTGGGGCTGAGAAAGTGTGCATGCATATTTTTTAAAAAAAATTTTTTTTAAATATATATATTTTTATTTTTATTTATTTTTGGTGCTTCGGCCCCCCAATTGTCTGAGGGACAGCAACCCGGCCCCTGGCTCAAAAAGGTTGCCTACCCCTGTGTTAATATTTCTTTAAGTAACTATCAAGATAATTGAAAGACATAGCTATGTTAGTCTGGAAAATTAGTATGCAAAAGGATCTTGCAGCACGTCTGACACTAACTGAAAGACAGAAGTTGGTAGTATGACCTTTTGTAGACTTGAGCCAACTTCCTCAGATGCATCTGAGGAAGCAGGCTCGAGTCTACAAAAGGATAATTAAAAATTCCTATCATGCTCTTATAAATCCCTTTAACTCTACAGCTATCCATGAATGCCTATTTTTATCAGTTTCTTTATGACTCTTCTGAGAGTTTTTCCATTTATATGTAATCTATTTAAGATGTGATGATCAAACTGATGTCCCACCTGAGCTCCACTCAAATGCCAAACAGAGCATTGCCACTATATTGTTTCTCTTAATGCAATCCAAGTGTCCTTCAAACCTCTCTGACAGATCTGAAAATCTACATAGAAGCTAGAAAAAATAAAAAGAGCTTTTATACCCGGAATAAAGTATCTGATCACTGTCCCTGTATATACATATATATCTTCTTCCCTATAATCCTCTTTACCATATTCTTAAGAGTATTAATTATAGGTTTCTGATCACATTGAGGCAACTTCAGAGTTCTTGATTTCTCAGATTGGACTAATTCTTGGCATACTCTGTTTTGAATGGGATAGAGAAAGCAGAGACTTTTTTAAATCTCAGAATATATTGTGTATTGGAGGAACCATTTGAGATATGATAATAAAGCTAACATAGCACAAATCAGCATATCATATATTATTGCTGCTACAGTTATCAATTTTTGTGATGGAACCAGAGGGAGATGTTACTTTTCTGCTGCCTTCATTTGGAGAGACACTTGTGATATTCAATAAACTTGTTATGGGATTCCTACAGTACTTGCTTATCCCAGCATGTGTTAAGACAAATTTGAATGAACGGTAGTGGTAGAAAAATTAAGTAAACAGGTATGTTCCCTCTGTCCACATTATGTGTAATGTAAGAGCTTCTTTCAGGGATTTAACCCATTTCCAGCACATGAAGTCCAGCCAAATGCAACTGGAAATAATATTCTAGGCACTGTCTAGGCACTCACTGAGGGTGTCCAGTGTTGGGTGTTTCCACTGTCAATCCAAGGCTCAAACCTAACCCCATTTGTTAATTTCAACTAAATCTATTTGTTCGTCCAAATTTAGGGTTATATTCAATTGTTTGTCCCAAACTAATAGCAATAGCAATAGCAGTAGCAAGTACATTTCTATAATAGTAATAATAATAATAAATAAATTTCTATATTGCTTAAGCACTCTCTAAGCAGTTTACAATGTGGAAGTTAATTGCCCCCAACAAGCTAGGGTCACTCGTTTTAGCAACATCAGAAGGATGTCAGGCTGAGTCGACCCTGGAGACCCTGGCTGGTATTGAACTCACAATCTTGTGACTGAGAGTGAATGGCTGCAGTACTGGCATTTATCCACTGCACCACCAGGACTCCTTAGTTAATCCAGTTACCACACCCACTGATTGAACAGGAGTGCAAAATGCCAATATGTATGTAAGTTCTATTCATTCAACAAACTGACTCTATTTGAAACACAATCTCTATGGGGACTGAAGCCTGATTTATTCAACAAGGCATTCTCCTGATTATTTTCCTGATTATTAACATCAGAGTTACCCTGTTTTAATGAACTGTTTTATAAATTATTTTATAAACTTTACTGCCTTATTAGGACTTGTTTTTAGCAAGTGCTTTTATTGTATCTATTTTACTGAAGAAATAAAGTCAGCCCTCCATATCACAGATTCTTTATCAATGGATTCAAACATCCACGACTTGAAAATATTTTTTAAAAATATAAATTCCAAAACAACAATGACCCTAAACCTCGATTTTGCCATTTTATACAATGGACATCATTTTAATACACCATTGTATTTAATGGGACTTGAGATGCCCTGGATTTTAGTATCCATGGAGGGTCCTGAAACCAAACCCCAGCTGACAGCAGGGTCCTACTGTGCAAAAAACATTTTTAAAATAAAATATTAGACTTCATCCTTTTTAGGGATGACATTCTGCAAACACTATGATTGTTGAAAACAGATTCCTCCCTGTTTGGAAATCAAGAATGGCAAAGGTTTTGTATATAAATGATGTTTTCAGAAAACTAGGAAAACACTTTTCAAAAACAAAAAACCATTTATATGCAGAATTTCAAATCATACTTATTTCTGTATGAATAATTTGTATAATTAATCTGTGGTAAGAAATACCCAAAGATCAACTGATTATCATATGTAGGATCTGTTAGAATGTAATTAAAGAAGAAATAAAACTGTTTCATTGTCTCTAAGCTGATGTTGTAGCTAGACTAAACAGGCAAGGTATGATAAAGAGATGCATCTGGTCTCCCATGTTTTTTCACCTGGGCATGAATGCGGCTTAGTTTCCTCACAGCCAGGTCTTCCTGGTTCTCAGCAGGAAAGGCATGGATAGTGAGTGTGTCATGGGGCAGGGACAAGGAGGGGAAATACTTGAGCAAGACTTAAAATGACTGGACATGGACCATGGCCATATGCTTCTTGCCCCCTGTGTAAATAAAAGTGAGGTTAATGTAATTTAAAGGCTAAATAATGCATGTTTAAGTGTGCTTGGCTCTTTGTCAATTCTAATTTGTGTTAGTGATTATGATAACAGAAGAAGGCACAGAATATATTGTGAATTAATTAATCTGGAATAGGACTTTGATCCCCATGGGACACTCACATTTGTACAATTCTATGTTACATATTATTTTGCAAAAAATATTAATTGTTTGATGCCTACTATGATTTTCTGTCAGCAACAAAAAACCCACACAAATCCTGCATGCACATACCCACATAAAAACTAAATTGCAACGAAACAACTAATTTGCCCTTTAGCAAATGTAGGTGTTACACTGTGGTGTTCCTTTTTAATCAAAGTAGAGCAAGACAGGGAAAAATTAATGTCAACAACATAATTTACAGAAATAGCCCTCCTGCTCTGTTGCTCACAAATATTTTCAAAAAACAGCACTCTGTGTGCCAATGCTTTGGCTTGATGTAGTTTACTTTTATGTCATTAACACTCTGTGCCGTAAGCATAACTCAGAACTAGGGATTCCAACTCAAAATGAACCTCAGCTAAGATTCCAGCTCTCAGTTGTGCTGGCATGAAGATTATTCTCTTCAGTGATAAAGAAGACAATATCCTAGAGAGACTGGAATGAGTCCTACTCTGCACCATTCAAGCCAAAACACAAGGCTTATCAAGAAACAAGTGACTGCCAGCTAGGTAATGGCTATGGGAGATATACCACATAAGCATCTCTTGGAAAATAACTAGCAAAAGATGAAGGTTTTTTTTTTTTAAAAAAAGATCAAAACTTTATTTAAGGAAAGAGAAAGAAAGAAAATGAATAAATTACCTCTTCAGATTGTGATGGGCTGATTCTGGGCATTGGTGATACCTGTGGCGTTTTCAGGTGTGTACTATTGCTGTCTGGAATGAGCTCTCTATGGACTGACTGAATATGATTTTGAAGTTCAATTTCTGATTCAAATTTAACATTGCAACTGGAACAGCGAGTCTTCAGTCCTCCTGCTTTACTCTTATTCTCTGTGGAACTCAAGTTCTCACTCTGGCCCATGCCTTGTCTATTACTGCTTGAGGGGATGTTGACACTTGGACTACCACTTTTGCTGAGATTTACACAGGCAGCACACAAACCATATGGTAGGCCGTTGATGTCAAGTTTCACCAAATCCTGTTTTGAACGGAATTCCTTCAGGCATGAAGCACATTTGTACAGTTTCTGAAGATGCTGAACTCGCCCTGTAGCCTGCATTGCAGAACTGTTGCCTGTTTTCTGCATGTGGAATGTCCCATGGATTTTCAGCTCCAATGTAGAAGTCACCGTCTGCATGCATACCACACAGCGAAATCCCGTTAAGGAGTTCCTCAAATCAGGGTGCATCTGACAATGCTCCAAAAATTCTTCCTCGCTCTGGAGTGGCATTTTGCAAATTCTGCAGTTCCCTGTATCTAGGCTCTTACTGTGTGTGACTTTATGTTCAGTGAGAGTAAGCAGGGATGGAAATCTCTCACCACATATTGGGCACATATAGTGTTTCACTGGACCCAAATGGGTCTGCATATGTTCACGGAGGCCATTTTCAGAGAAGAACGTCCGAGAACACACATTGCACTTGTAGTTCCCTTTAATGAGTTCTGCCTTTTTCTTAATAATGGCACTTTCCCCTGGTCGGATATTGTGGTCTCGAAGCTGGTGATTTTGTAACAGAGACTCCATTGTATAGGCTGCCCCACAAATATCACATCCATACATGGGTTCAGATGTATCAACATCTTCTTCACTGCCATCATGGCTATTGTGCGATTCTTGACTGTTTGTGAGCAAGGTCTGTAGCTCTACTTCTTCCTTCTGAACTGGCTCAGATGCTCCATTTGTTCCACAATTGGGAGTTTTGGTTTCAAAAACACAATGCTTTTCCCTCAAGTGTTTTTCCAACAAGATGATAGCATGAAATGCTTTGCTGCAAAATTTGCAATTGTATTTTTTGCTGTGTGTGGTAATGTGGCACTGGAGTTCCACTTCAGTACCAAAAGACTCACCACAAAAAATACACTTGTGCACTTTGCCCTGGTTCTCTAGATGATTGTGTTTAACATGAAGCTGCAAATCTGTCTCATTGCGGAAATCCCAGTTGCAGGATGTGCACCTGTAAACCTTCTTTTCATTGCTATGCTTCACAGCCAAGTGAAGTTGAATGGAAACTTTAGAATCAAACACCTCTTGGCAAAGAGTACAACGGAAAAATACAAAAGTATGCATGTCAAGCAAGTGTTTCTGCAAATCGTCCACTGAAGTAAACTGTTTATCACAACTTTCACAGATGTAGTAAGTAGAGGTTATCATGAAATGAATGGTCACATGCTTCAGGAGTGACTCTTGGTTTGGAAACTCCTTGTTACACTGAGGACAGGTCAGCTTAGGTAGAACAGTGTCAAGATGAGTTTTTAAGTGAGTCTGAAAACCATCCAGAGAAGTGTATTTAGCACCACATTGATTGCAAATGTACTCACCAGCAGGGCGTGGAGGTGCACCACCCACAGTCTGCATCATCTTTAATGAAGTCTGCTCTAAAGTCACTGGAGATAAGGGGCTCATGGCTCTAGATTTCTTTCCATTATGGATGTAGTTGAGCGCTAATGGAATGTTCTTGTGATTTTCCTTTATATGCTTATTTAGCTTAAGAACACTATTAAATATTGGAGAATTTGTACAATAAGAACAAGAATACACTTCAACAACTGGGTCCTTAGGAGTACCTAGGACAGGAGAACCAAAACGGGAACTGCTGAGATCACAATGGACTTGTCTAATATGCTCTTCCAAAGAAGAATCAGTAAGAAACCCCATGTAACAATGAGGACAAAAGAATGCATTACTGTCTTTAGCAGCTGGATTTGCAAATCCATGAGTACATCGAATATGTTCCTGAAGGGTGTTGAGGTCATTGAAAACTTCTGAGCAGAAATTGCACTGGTAGATCATTGCAGGCATAGTAGAAACAATCAACGCAGGATCAGGGGCTTCATGTATTTGCTTAAGATGCTCATTCAGATTGTATAGTGAAGGTAATACTTCTAAACAATACTGACAAATATGGGCTTGCTCAGGTTTATCTAAATGCATAGTTTTCAGGTGTATCTGCAATACTGCAAGGCTTGAAAACAATTGCTTGTTGCAATAAATGCAGCTGTAGGTAACCTTGGCTTGCTTGTTTGAAGGCCCTGTGATATCTGCCACTTGTTGGGCTGCCCGCTTTCGTCCACGAGCTTTTGGTATTGGGGGAGCAGTTTCTACCATAGTTGAACTGTCCACTGAGAGGTTTGAATCTGGTGTGGTGCTAGATACTGAGGTGTAGCCAACAGTCACTAAAGAGGGACTGTTGCTATGATTGCAGGATTCTGGCTGCTGGTGACTATCCATGTGGGTATACAACTCTTCAACAGTATGGAAGTTCTCTGAGCAAATACTACACATATTTTTCTTTTCTGCTCCATTATGAGCCTGCTCCATGTGGTTTACAAGTGAACTTTCCTCTACAAAGAGTTCATGGCAGTAAACGCACTGAAGAGCAGCTCTGTCATCATTTGGGGAACACTCAGGGTGACACTCTGCTATGTGCTTCTGAAGATCTTCAGGAAAATCAAAACCTTCTTCACACTGACTGCATTTCTGAGTGTCTTTCATTTTCCAATCCTCCATTCGGGAGGCAGACTGAGAACCATCTTTGTTCCTCTCATGAACTTGCATGTGGCCGTGAAGTGAACTAGAGGACAGAAATCCACGCCGACAAATGGCACACTTATATGGCTTGTTAGAGGTATGAGTCTTTAAGTGAATTTTAAGGTGATCACTTCTTGAAAAAGCTGCATCACACTCACTGCAATGGTACTTCTTATCTCCTGTATGAAGCTTGATGTGGCGATCTCTGCTCCGCTTATGTTTGAAAAGGCGGCTGCAGTACGTGCACTTGAAAGGGAGCTTGTCACTGTGGCTTTGCTCGTGGTGCTTTAAATAGCTAAGGCGGCTAAATGACTTGTCACAAAACTGGCATGGGTAGGGCAGTCCTGTCCCACCCTCTTCTTCACCAAAGTCACAACCGTCTCCATGGCTTGGGGAAGTCTGATCTTTGCTGGAAGGTGAAGAAGCTGGCCATGAGCAGGAGGGATCATCCTCAATGTCTACTCCATCTGGAAAAGGTGGGAAAGGGGAAATGAAAGTTTAAAGTCCTCCAGTTTGGATTGGCTTTGATAAGTTTGCATGCATACAATTCACTGGTGACTAACTGAAATGCATTTGCAGCTGTAGATCCACAACCACCTACTTTTTATACACTATTTTAAATCTGTGTGTATACAGTCTATTGGTGAATAACTACAACATGTTTGCAGATGTAGATCCACAACTACTCACTTTTCTACAACACTATTTTAAATCAGATGGTAAAAATAGATAAAGGCTATGAAATCAGTCTGCTCTTGTATTATCCTGTTTTTTTAAAATCATTCTTAGTTGCCCACTATGTATTATGCATTGACAATTTTATTAAAATTCATATTTTAAAAATATATTTAAAGTTTCTTTTGTATCATCTATAAAATGATTTGCTTATTATGGGAACATCTGAAAGTCAATTGGAAAAAGAATATATAAAAAGTATTTAAAATTTAAGATACCTGAATGTTTACTACTTAATAAAAAAGTAATTCTGCCTTTTAAAAATTATGTTGGTTTCAAAAGCAGCATTGCTTGTTGAATTGTTATTAATTTTAGAACTCAAATATGAGAATTTAAAAGGAAGCATGAAAAAGCGTAATGGTAATGATAACTTCACTGCTAAAATACAAGAATGGTGCTCTCATCATTTCCTCTAATACAAAGTGCAGGAAATCCATTGCCAATCACTTTGGAAATAGATGGGCCTACTCAAAAATAAACAGTCAACCCTCCTTACCCGTGGATTCTGCATCCAGGGATTCAACCATCCATAACTTGAAAATATTCCCTCTAAAAAAATAAATTCCAAAAAGCAAAGCTTGATTTTGTCATATTAATAAGGGACCCAATTTTACTATGTCATTGCATATAATGGGACTTGAGCATCTATACATTTTGGTGTCCATGGATGGAGGGGATGTCCTGGAACCAAACCTCAGATGATACCAAGGGCCCACTGTAAATGGGCTTCTGCATTTCTAGGAGCTCAGCAAACAATGCTACATAAGTTGTTAAATTCAAATAAAAGGAAATCTCTGAAACCCTAAAATGACCAACAGGGACCACACATCCAGTACTTATGGAATGCTGAGGCAATTAAATTTTGAAAATTTTAAATATCCTGATGGGAATAGTAACAATCAAGGGAAGGATGTATCACTAAGTCAAGGAACTCTCTTGCCCTCATTATAATATGACATTCATGGTGGATGAAAGGGAGAAAGTTGATACCACTAACTATTATATACCAAAGGGCCTCCATCTGTAAACACCTGAACAGCACCTCACCATTATTGTGTCAGGCTGGCACTCAACAAATGCACTCCTATTTTGGGATGGGATACATGCTTTCTATTTTTCATAGGCCTTCACTTGTACTCAGATAATTATGAAAGGGTATCTGTGTTAGGACAACAAAAAGAGAGTCTTATGGCACATTTCTGACTAGGAGGCATATGTACTTTTGTGGACTGAATTCCACTTCCTTAGACACATCCACAAATTTGCATGCTAAAATTAATATCTTAGTCTTAAAGGTGTTACAAGGCTCTTTTTAGATGATCTAGTAGCTAGTGATCAGCAAAAGTATTAATATATAATTATGACTAATTACAAATGTGTAGGCATTAGATTTCTTGGGTCAGCCAAGGTTAAGCAAAGAGAGTAAACCTCACAAAAGCTAGATCCTAACAGCATATTTTGCTTTTCTAAAGTTCAATAGGTTGCCCACCACTTCTTCCTCTTTGCAAAAAACCTTACTGGCTGAACTTCCTTAGTAAAACAGAGCATGGACATTTAGGAACTCATAGACAAAGCAACATGTTAAAAAAAGAAATGAAAAAAAATCTGGAAACAGGAACAAGTGACAAATATTATGGTGAAAGATTTATGAGTAACAATGAAAAGACAAACACAAACACAAGCCAAATAGTTACCCAAACTACTTAGCTTTTATACTACATACTTCTTGGGGTTTAGGCTTTAGCCTATAGAACATAGGTAGATTTCATTTGAGATCTTGGCCCAGCATACAACCCAATTCAGTCAGATAATACCTTGAAGCAGTTTTCAGAGGAACCCTATCTTTGGCCAAAGAGAGATTGCTTGGTAGAGCAATCATCACTTCCACAGCCCTGACAGATTGCTTTAGCCAGCATGGGGTAAAACCTCTGAATCTCCCTTCCTCTGAAACTACAAGACAAACCTGTCCTAGACAGACTCCAGTGGAAGGGTGCTGGTGTGACCTTTATATAGCTATGTTTTAGGTTTTGTTCTGCAAGCAGATCTCCCTCTTTGCTGGTGGAGAAGCACTTTCACTGCTCTCTATAATATCCCACATTCAGTTTCTGATGAAATTGCTGCTGGATTCAAATATTCGTTTATTTAAAATATCTGTATTCTGGTATATCAGAATGGGTGGTACTGAATCAGTAAAAATTCAGTACTCCTGTTTATCTGTTCTGGAAGAATGGATTCAATTATTTAGACCTCAATCCATTAGCAAGTTTTCATACAGAGGTCTGCTGTGCTGAATGGAGGCTATACAAAAGAACTGTCTGTGTATTTCAAAGAAGTTCTGCAGGAAAAATTCAAAGTGATTTCTCTTAATTAAATCTCTCCCTCTTACTGTAAAAATGCTTCTACAGAAAACAAAACATCTGACAGCTAAAATAAAACAAAACAGTTTAGTTTATTTGATAATAATGTTGTCATAATATATTTTCTTTTAACACAAAGTCAGTTAGAATACAGCCATTTAAAAAAAGATTGAAATATACCCCTGGGGGAAAACATTTTTTGAAATGATTGCTACAAACATATAATGTTCTTTAAACTCTACAGTCTCCAGAAAGAAAGCTATCATACAACATTACAGTCCAAATTGGCTTTTAGAAAAATATTCCAAGTCTGTTTTCTTTAAAGTAGCAAGATTTTACTAGATTATGAACCTTTGCTTATCCACAGGAAACAGATGAGGATTCATTCCTTTCCTGCATCTCAAAACTGATAATGCCACCATCTCATTATCAATGCCAGACAGCAAATATCTAATTCTGAGAAAACAACTAACATCATTCCTGGACCTTTGCCCACTGCAACAATGCTTTTAAGTGAAAGCTGAATACTGGACAAGTCAGTGTCATTTACTACTCTAAGAGAAGGGGCTTTCCACATTCATGTCTACAACATGATGCTTAAACTGTTCTACAACTAAGGCAGCAAGAGTACGAACTGGAGATAACACTTGTACCAATCATTGCATAGAACAATGAATTTCAGCAGGTGACACTTGTTACCTGGTTGAATGAAAAGCAACACTTGAAATTCCCTCTTCTACAAAACCATTAAAAGTACAACAGTCCTCTCAAGTTTTCACTCTGACAGCTCTCTCCACAACACACCTATCCCCCCCCCAAAAAAAACCCTTATTTCAGTAGGGCTTATTAAAAATTAGGGACGCAATTAATATAGTGTTGGAAGAAGTAAAACAGAAGATAGACCTTTACTGTCTTAATGAAGTAAATTTATCTTTATGTTTTTGTTCATTTCTTCTTCTAGAGAAGTATTGTGTACCAATGTCTTTATGATGAAGCTGAGCTGGAAAATACAGTCCCATTTGCTTGCACTGCAACTCCTAGAATATGCCAGCTAGCATGGCCACTGGTCAAGGGATTCTGGGAATTGTCATCCTAAAAATAATTTTCCCAGGCTTTTTTTATGAGGGTAAATATTTCCTAAATTATAAGTCCCTGCTCCTGCTCCAAGAAACATACAATCTAAAAAAATCAAGCTAGGGGATGCTACCTCAGGATGAAAGGGGTGGTTAAATAGGGAACAAAAATGTGTTTGTTTCATTTACACATACTTAGGAGTTAGGTGCAATAAAGCACATTGACTAGGGTTTGCACCAAAGGAGGTGCAACTTTAAGGAGGCATTGTTTAAGGAGGGTAGCATTTAAGGAGGGCAGCATCGTGTAAGTGTTTTATGAAGCAGTTCCAAGAAAACCGAATGAAGGGAACAGGAACAAGAAGGGAATGAGGTGTGTGTGTAGGTGTGTGAATAAAGCTACAGAGAACTTTTACTATTATTGAAAGGCAAATGACTGTCCCTTGGATTTGCCTGACATAACCCTCCCTGATCCCTGATTATTCCCCATGCTGGCTGAGGTTTAGGGGATCTGTAATTCAAAACATCTGGAAGGCCTAAGGTGAGTAGATTCTGTTTTGGAGTACCATGTCCTACACAAAATAAACTCATTTCTTCACAAAACATTAAATAAATAAACAAACTATATAAAGCATGCCCCCTCATTATAAAAAGAAGGAGCCACATACTGGGGAACTAGTGTAATGGTTTGAGTACTGGACTAGGATTTCAGGAAATGAGGGTTCAAATTCCTACTCAGCCATGGAAATCCAATGAAAACATTTGGGCACATTACAGTCTCAGCCTTATAGGATGGCAAAGGCAAACCTCCTCTGAATGAACTTTCCAAGTGTGTAAATCAGCACCAACTTGAAGGCACATCATAAAAACAAAAACAAAACAACATTAGCATGTGTAAGAGTCTGTGTATATCAATGTCCATTTGGTCACTACCTTCCAACCTCTCACACACTTACATGGATTAATTTCATTCTCTCTCTCTCTCTCTCTCTCTTTCCCTTTCTCTCTGCTGTTTCCAGATGTCTGAGCCTATTAATTCCCATAATTATTGACAACTGGACATGCTGGCTCAGGATGATGGGAATTGTGAGCCAAAATATCTAGAGGCCATCACTTTGGGGAAGGCTAATAGACACAATGACAGAATTTTGGATTATCAAAAAAGCCTGTGATCGGCACTCATTCTGATAACCTCTTTTCTAGATTCTACCCTCAGCCCTTGGCAGGTACTTCTTCTTTAAGTTCTTCAGAGGAAAGAGCCATCTTGAAACATTTCCTGCCTACTGAATTACAGTTCTTTGGGTTTCTCTTACAAGAAACAAAGGGCTTTCCCTTCCCTTCTGAAATGTTCAGCCAGGAAGTCTCCAGGCACATGGAAAGCCTCCCTGGAGAATCAGTTCCATAGAATTCTTTCCAAGTCCTCTGATCTGTCACCAGCACTCTACCCACAAAAGCACATGCTTTTCAAATATGCCATCTTTCAACTGAAATCTCCTAGTTTTAGCTCTTGAACACTAATAACAAGATGAAATTTAAACACAGGCACAGAAAAACATTTTATCAGAATTAGTTCCTGAGCAAAATATTCACAGCAATAGAAATATGGCTGCCCATCATTCATAATTTTGCACGTTTTTTCAGCCTACATATTAGGAAAATATATAAGACACTCGTTAAGAAAAAAATCCTAAAATTAATTAACCAAATGAAGGGTCATAAAGCCTTCCAGATTTTCTAGTACTGCAACTCTCAGCATTCCTCACCTTTGGCTAAGCTGGTTGAGGTTGATGGGATTTGTAGTCCAACAAGGTTTACAGGACCACATGATTCCTACTCCAGGCTACACACTTAGGAGTTTATTGCACACCAGAAAGAGATGTCTTTCTGGGTTCAATCCTTGATCTGGCATACACCAGATGTTATCACATATAATTTGCTGCTGATTCTGCCGCAATGCTACCGGCCGCAAACAGCCCAAGTAAAAGCTGCGCTCAGCCAGCACTTTTTTGAAAATGGAAGTTTTCTGACATTAAAAATTGGCCAGGTGAGCACTCCTTGGATCCTGGCTGGATATGGCCAGTGGCATCACAGCAGAATCGCCAACAAATTATGTGTGATAAAATCCGCGTGTATCCTGAATCGAGGATTGAACCTGGAAGAAGTAAGATGCCTCTTTATAGTTGTTGGAAGACATACTTTATGGTTCACTAAACTGCTTACATTTTCTCTGTCTTCCTTGATTGTAATATGAAGCGCAGTTCTGTCTATGTTTATTCAGAAGCAGAGAGGTGCTTAAAACAATTAATCACTGCTGTGGTATTGTGTCAAATCTCTCCCCCCCCCTTTTTATTTTCCTTTTTTCTTCTTCTTATTTTTGGTAGCAAGTATCTGATCACTTTACCTGTTATTTAAGTTTGTTCGCAGACTTCCAAGCCTTAAAAAAGTATATAAAAAGATTTTTTTGTATTTTTTGTATCTTTCTAGTCTTTAAAAAATTAATTCCCTTTGCTCCTTTCTAACTTTTTTTCAGAACAACAAAAAAATTTGAACCAGCGCTGATTTATTTTTATGAATCAGGCCCAAAATAAATAATAACCCTTAGTGTTACAAGGATATCTCATTTAAAATAATATTAAGACTGTGGAAAGCTAATTATTGCAATTCTACTTTAAATATGAAATTCTACATTTTCTACACTGTAAAGGGATCTCTTGCTGCACTGATACTTGGTATGATTTCCCTTTTGCCATGCAGAGAAATCACAAAGAATTTCCTGGGGAAAACCAGCAGGATGACGGTGGAGGATAGGGATCAACTCTGCACATACAAATTTGTTGAAATCTACAAGTAAATATGCACATGGAGAATGAGCTTGAATGCCTACTTAGAGATACACAGAAGTGGACCAGAAGCAGAAGATCACTGAGGCTTATTTTGTCATTCTGCCAAGCGCAAACTTATATACAGAATGTAAGGGGTCTCTTTGTTGATAAATTATCAAACCAAAGTGCAGGTGAAGCAGGCAATACTTTCTCCAGAAAGGATATGGAATTAACCATCCTGAATCACATGGCAAATTTGCAATGGCAGCCATATTTAATCTCAACACTGGGCAGAAAGGGCACTGTAATACTGCTGAGAAATGTTACCTTTCTGGGGTGGCTTTGTTGGCTGGAAGATTCTGAGAGGTTTTGTTTTTGTTTTGTTGCTGTTGTTGTTTGGAATACATTTTTGTATTGTAGGTACTGATGTAAGGGAAAGAGCTTCTGTGATAAGGAGCCCTGCATTTTCTGGAGCCCTGTTCAGGTGTTTTAAAGAATATTTATTCAATACAGGAGGAAGAAAGCATGCAAGTCCCTCTTTTGTTGCTCTGTTCTCATGAAGAGAAGGGTGTCAATAGGAGGACCTCTTCTATCCATGGTCATTCTTTTCATGAGCCAGAGCCCCAACTTGCCCAAGCTCTTTCTGGCTTCTCACCAAAGGTGTCTGGTGATTTCCATATCTGTGGGGTGGCAATCCCACTCTACGTTTCAGTCCAAATGTTAAATGAGCTCTTACAGGTGCTAAATCCTATCCACAATGTAGGTTCAACACCTGTAAGAGCTCCTTTCAAATTTGGATTACAATGGGCCCTCCAGATTCACTGGAGCCCCATGAACAGGAACCCCATGAAAGTGAAAAAACTTTCAGTGTTTTTCACTGAAAAACATTGTGTTTTTCCCAGTGTTTTTTTTTTAAATCTGAGAAAACACATCTCTAGGAATCTCTAGGTCCTCCACCACAACTCTATGGTCAACATCAGCCAGAGATTATAATAATAATAATAATAATAATAATAATAATAATAATAATAATAAAATTTATTTATATCCCGCCCTTTGGTAACCCAATCATACAATTACAACCATAAAAACATGTACAGCACCCAACCCCAGAAACCCCTCCCCCTTAAAACAGTATTAAACCAAGAGAGATTAAAACAAACAATTAAATTGAATAAAACAGCACATAACCAATATATGAACCCAGCGGCAATGATCCTAACCATCCTTAGATGGGGCCATGCAAGGATCACTGCGGTGGGCGTATCCAAGGAGGAGAAATTCTAGTCTGGAAAGGCCTGCCGGAAGAGATCCATCTTGACAGCCCTTCTGAAGCTGTCTAACGATGTTAGCTGACGGATCTCGT
>CM034706.1:62324602-62336018 GCA_020142125.1 Phrynosoma platyrhinos | reverse complement strand
TTTTGGGGAAGAAAAAGTGCGTCCTATATGCCGAAAAATACGGTACTTGTTTGCCTGTTAACACCCTTGGATGTAATCCACTACTTTTAAATGAAATGGGAACAGATTGCCTGCCTGTTACTCATTATTGGGTGTGATTGAGTTCCAATGTATTATTATTATTATTATTATTATTATTATTATTATTATTATTATTTTCAGAATCTCTGGATTACAATAACTGAAGTGGCCAGTTGGCCAGTTTGGGGGAACCAGAGATAATTTTCCTATATTTTCCAATGGCACAATGGTAACTGTAAAGGTAACATAATAATAATAATAATAATAATAATAATAACAACAACAACAATTTTTAACCCGCCCCTCTGCTAAGCAACCAGGGTGGCATACAAGAAGTTAAAATGATACAAAATAAAACACATCAATCAAATTACTCCCCCAACCCCCCCCACTCCTTAAAATAGGTTAAACTAAGACAATATTAAAACAATCAAAGTAAAGCCAACACATCATACAAAGGCCATTAAACAGGCATAAAATAGTAATGAGGAGATGGGCAGATTAGCTTTCTGGAATATAGTAACAGTAACAATCATTTCCTGTTTATATCACAAAATTGTAACTTATTAAGAACTGGTTACTGTTTTCTCATGCAAACTGTAAACACAATAAGCCTGATCTTGATTGGAATTCTACTGGGGTAAAGAATTAAAGCCTTCCTAGGCTCCCAAAATGGGGTTCTTATACAGATCATCCCCATGCCTATTTTAGAATATAGTGGAAATAAGATACAGGTGCTAGTTAGGTGTTTGTTTTTAACAGTTAAGGTCTGTTAAGGTCTTGAGAGCCCATGTAGCATAGTAGTTTGGGTGTTTGACTAGGACTCAAATCCAGAGTTGAAATCTCCACTTGCCCATGGAATCCCACTGGGTGGCCTTGGGTAAGCCAGACTCTCTCAGCCTCAGAGGTCAATGGCAAACCTCCTCTAAAAAAATCTTGCCAAGAGGACCCTATGATAGGGTCACTATAAGTTGGAAATGACTTGAAGGCATACAGCAGCAACAAAGTTCTGTCTTGGCAAAGAGGTGGCACTGAAAGATAATGCTGAACTGGTTTCTTTGCAAACAGGAAACTAATCAACTGATTTTTATGTAAGTTTCCTTTGCTTCTTCACTAATGTATTTTCAGTTGTCCTTATTTGGGAATCCTTACTCAGTACTCATTGTAACTAGTAACTATGGTATAATACATAAACAGTATATCACTGTTTTTATAGAGTATTGGATTGTAAGAATTAAAAAGTTAGTGACAAGTCAGAAGCATACTACAAATATTTCATACAGAACATATATACTATTAGCACATATTAAGAACAGCAGATATAACTGTTTCAATGGATCTATTCTAAGCAGGACTAACACTGGAGTCAGCTCTATACCTGTATTCAATTAATGGTCAATAGGCTTACCATCACTAGCCAATCTTTTATTTGCTGGCAGCTGTTGTCCTTCTACACAGGTCTGTAGCATATTTGACCATAGCTGCCTTGTCAAAAGACTCATGTAATATTAATCCTTCCTTGTTTCCACTATTTATTATCTGTTGTACCAAATTTCCTGACTCTGCACTCATTCTGAATTGTGTTTTGTTGACACCAGACTTCACCACTCTCCATAGCAGTGTGCAAATGCTTGATCTATTGCTGGAGCTAAATAACAGTTTGCCGATTAGGTAAAGCAAAGGTTGTATTTCTTATTGATTATAAAGACTGAAAACTACTTCTTAAAAAGAGCAGGAAAGAACAGCTTGCAGGATATGGGCATTCACTGTAACTGGAACAATTATCCACAAGGTGATGGATTAGGACATAGAAAATGTGTGTGTCTTTTTCAATGGTAGGTTTATAGATCTCATTGGAGGATAAAGTAGCCTGATCTTGTCAAGCATGTGCTTATCTATATATGCATATGATTATGGAGCTATTCACATGACATGCCACTCCTTTAAGGTGTTTATTGGATTATCCCACTGCCAGATTATGCCATACATTTCACCACAGGCATTTCAAAACACAACAACAGTCAAGCCTTCAAAGTAAATTTAATTTAAATGAGAAATTGACCCTAGATCGTAGCCTTTTTTAACCCAGTGGAAAAGCACAGGCGGTTGGTAGCTTCCATATCAGGGGACAGTGGATCTACTCTGGGTTTTAGTCTGGGATTTAAAGGCACTATCCAAGGTGTTGTACTCTCCCAAAATACACTCAGCACTTTAAAGGGCTCCTTTAAAATTTGGATTAAAACTTGGAGTGAATTCAATTAAAGTTTAGATTAAAAACTAGAGTGAATTCACCACCTCATTGACATGAGAGCCTCCAGCTGGCACTGTGGGAAAGCAATGATGGAAGATAACAGTGTTTCATGGGTTACCTTTGAGAGGAAAACATTTATTTTTGCACTAGCAAGACATACAGCTTTTCCTTGGTTCACATATGTTACCCGTCCTTCACACTTGCTACTCCATCTGGGAACGTATTCAGCTGCATTACAAGCCCCACAGTTCCTCACTTTTTTCTTTTGTCTGCTTTCTTTCACAGGTTACTCAACCAAACACTTTTTCCTCCATTGTTGGTCTTTCACTTTCTGCTCCACCATCATTACTTATTCAGTCTTTTCTTAATTCTCCTCTGCATCCTTACCTCAGTTGCCATATTCTAGTGCTGCAAAAGCAGGCAACCACATTTCCATATTATGTTTATATTATGCAAATCAGGTGGTTAGTCATGAAAAGGTTGACCAACACACACACACACACACACACACACACACACACACCTTATTTCCCACTGGGTGCCCCTTTATAGATAGCAGTATTTTTCTTGGCTTCTTTGTTGTAGGTAACACAGTGGCACACCACATTCAGCTAAAAGTATTTTGTGTAGCCTCATTATCCTTTTTCTTCTGAGAGCACTCACATGCCTTTAGAAGTTTTAAGAGATGCAGAATATCAACAGGTATAGCCTTTCAAGAAATGGGGATGCCACACAATTTAGAATTTTATTTGAAGCATCTGGAACTACCTTAATGTCCCTATGCTCAGCTTTATTAACAAATCCCATATTCTAAATTCCTATAACTCCCAGAATCCCCCAGGCATCACAACCTCTGGAGTAAAGATCAACAGGTTACACTATAATAAATTTCTAAAAGCAGCAGCTTCATTTATATACCACTTCATAGTGCGCTATGGGATGTCTAAGCGGTTTACAACTTTAAGCTCATTGCCCCCCAACAGTTGGGTACTCATTTTAGCGACCTCGGAAGGATGTAGTCCTAAGTCAAGCCTGAGCTCTGGCTAGTATTGAACTCGCAACCTTGTGGTCTATGAGTGAGTAGCTGCAGTACAGGCATTAACCACTGCGCCACCAGGGCTCCTCAATTACATGTAATGTGATAGAAATAGCTGTGGCTGCACCTACTGGTTAAAAGATACTAAAAGGCAGTAGCAATTGGGCAGCATAGCAACTGCAGATTTTGCTTCACATCAGCATCTACAGAACAGGATAATGTGTCAGGTTATCTCATTTGAAAGGCAGAAATAGGAAGTGTGAAATAGCCCTGGAAAGGTAGATCTGAAGTTAGGTTTCAGTTGCTGGAGTAAAAAGAGAAAAAAGAAATAACGGATCAAATTAAAAAGAATATCAACTTAATCGTGTTTATGGTAATTACAATTTATGGCTCAAATTATTCACCTGAAAATGATTATGCAAATTACATTAATACAGGCTAATACAAATGTGCAAAATTAACAATGACCCTCCAGGTCTACTTCTAATGTAGTGCCATAGTGCTGGAGAAACTGCCCACCCTTGTGAAAAGAGCTTTGAAACTCCATCTCCCTTCTCCACTACAAATATCATTTTGCCAACCAGTTTGACAAAAGTGTAGTGGTGGGGGAGCAACACAAAAGGGTAGCAGATGCAAAAACAAAGCAAGAGAGCCCATAAAGCAGTCAGGGATAGGCCAATAGTAATAAACAAGACTTGGAGCATGCCTTGGAGGCAGCCAGCAAGGGGCTCTGGCAATTCACTTCAGGGAGGGAGCTACACAACTGAGAACTAGAAAAAAAATGCCCCTGGCCTGTTCCTGATCAGACCAGCCTTAACCTAGCAGACAGTTCACTATTAGGAAGGGACAAACAGCAGGGCCCTTCTGCACACACGCCTTTTAAAAAGGTAGAATACTCTGAGGCTTTGAATTGTATTATCTGATATATCAAATTCCAAACAGGCTGCTTGCTCCTGTCTTGAGAGAGAGAACAGTCCCATTCTGCACCTGCTTTAGCCCCTGGATCTATTTCAAGTGAAGTTCATTTAGAAGTATTTTGCAGTGACCAAGTCCTATAGTAACAATGATGTAAATAACAATAGTTCAACCCATGCTCAAGATTGTTCTGATTCATGAGTTCTTTCCATGGGCTCAGGAAATTGGGGCAATGGTAGCATAGGGAGAAATCACAGCAAGTGCTCCCCACATCCTAAATGAAATTCTGATATTAAGTTCACAGACCAAGAAAAACCACATCACAGTCGCTTTCATGCTGCTGCTGCTGCTGCTATTGCTGCTGGACTGTGAGGGTGGTGATGATGTATATTTATATCATGCCTTTTCTACCCCGGGATTCAAGGTTGATTACAAAAATTTAAAAGATACACATAAAAGCACAGTATTAATATTTTAAAATTAAAATATATTTTACACAAATTGTTTTGAACAAATTTTGAACAAAATTGATTCTATTTAATCAATAGAAGTAAACAGTTTAAAAACACAGTGATTAAAAACCTGGAAACATGGACAATAGAGTATGTTATTAAAACCACTTTCCCCATAAACACTTCCTCAAAGGCCTGTTGAAACAAAAAAGTCTTTGCTTGCTGCTGGAAGGACATCACAGAAGGAAGTAGTTCCAGAGCCTAAGGTTAATGTGAGAAGACAAAATAAAGACACAAACAATGTAAATATTTTAAATTTTGAAAAAGCTACCATCACTGAGGGACTAACATCCCTGAGGAGTAATTTTTTTTTTTTAAAAACAGTAGTAATTGCACGTGGTATTTAAGCACAAATAGCTGCCAAGATGAGACTGAGGAGTGCATGACAATTTAAAATGGCTCCTGCAGAACTAGGTATTGTCATGGTAAAGTTTATGTAACTCTGACAAAAGTTATGGGAGCCTTATACTATTCCTGTTGCTACTTTAGACAAGCACTTGTTTTAGTGTTTTAAAATTTGTTCTGTTTAAGCCTGCACTTGAAACCCTTCTTGCAATAGCATGTATACTGATAGCCCTTAAGTCTTTCTGTGTTCAGAAAGAGGCTTAGAACAGTGTTGGGATTACACAGTAGTCATAGTACTGTTATGGTATGCTACTATGCTACTATTTACAGAGTGGAATGGCTGCTGAAAGCTTATACTCTGACTTTTATTCTTGCACATGCTTGGCTTTTTGTTTTCTAACCTACAACATATGTTTATTTTCATGTCAACTCTTAGAGTGAGCTACTTTGTTTGTAGGTCTTCCCTTTCTAATATGTTCTATATAAATAGGCTACCTTTGATAAATTCCAATGATTGGCAAGGGTTCTTCCTGCTACTGCTCCTTCAGTATATATAAAATTAGCACAGTATGTATGTGGAGATAAACAATGGGTACAAAGATAAAGAATTACTAAGCTTCTTTGAGCTTTCATTTTTTACTGTGAGTTTTACAAATTTTGACCCCACATAAGAACAAAGAAATATATTACAACAAAATGGCTGACAATATTGAATGCATAATATATTTGTACTATGTTCTGTAGCAGGAGTGGGAATTATTCAGTCACCCAGATGCTGTTAAACCACAACTTCCAGTATTCCTCACCATTGGCTGTGCTGGTCAGGATTTCTGGTAGCTGAACATCGGAAAGACCACATAATTCATGCCCTTGCTCCATTGTAATCTATTATAATCAGGGAGAAACATATCAATGATTCCCTGTACACATCTTCAAATTACTATGCAGATCTATGCAATATATACCTGCAAACCTCTAAAGCAGGGGTAGGCAACCTTTCCCTTTTAAGGGCCAAGGGACTTCAGCTCCCAGAAGCCTCAGCCATGTTAGCCAATAGTCCCATGTTGGCCAATAGCTCCTGGGATTCTGGGAGCTGAAGTCCCTCGGCCCTTAAAGGGGAAAAGTTGCCTACCCCTGCTCTAAAGTTACCAAAGAATAAATTAAGAGAATTAAGTTTCAGACAAGATGGCTGCTTTGCTTGTTGCATTCTACTGTACTGAGTCATTAATGTCATTACTGTATATTAAGATAAATGTCTGGACTAGAGAAAGTTTCCTCTTGGATCAAGTTGTTGTGATATTCTTTAAAAATCATTAGATTTCTGATTCCAAACACTGACAGCTTTAAGACAAACCTGAAATTCCTGTTTACAAGCAAAAAAAGGGAAAGGGAGCCAGGAAAGCCTTCCTCGTCCAAGAAGGTGCTAATCTGGAGCAAGTGCCAACTACAGCTTCCACTGCAAGGCTTCTCCCCAGAGCCTGGAAAAGTTGGTTTTCTTGGACCACAACTGCCTGAATCCCACTGCTAGCATACTATACTTCTGTAGTCCTTTATAAGGGACCAATCCAAAAATGTAATTTTTATAATTTCATTCTCTTCCCCTGCCCCAATGGAGAAATTAATAGTTTATACTTGGATTTCCAGCAAGTTACGTTTAGTACACTGAAAACACTTTCAAAGAGGTTTCCACATTTACTAACATGTTTCAAGGGAGTACAATGATAACAATTTAATGCAATGTGATATTGGTCACAATCAGGGGCATAAAGGAAGAATTTGCTTCCTCCTTCTATTTATGCCTTGATCATAATGAGGACCCCTGCCTAAATAGCAGCTATGTTCAGAGACTACAAAGACTTCCTTAATATAGAAATATATAGTACAGTTTCCCAAAGTATTTCTAAAAAACAGACAAGCAAAGTATTTCATGTGAGGCCCATGTTACCTTGTGACAAACTATCAAAGGCCTGCATGTCAACAGTAAATAGTGTGGGAGGCAGAAAATAGGCAGGGTCAGTGTCATTCCCACATCAGTTCACTCATTCCCATGTAACTGCTCACACTCCCCATCCATCCATCCCTCTCATCCCACTTCAATCTTTTAAGGAATTCTCAAGTAACAATAGCAATACCAATAGCAGCTTCATTTATATACCACTTCATACTGCATTAAGCAGTCTCTAAGCCCTTTACAACTAAGCTAAATGTCCCCAATAAACTCACTTTGGTGACTTCTGAAGGATGCTAGGCTGAATTGCCCCTGAGCCCCTGGCTGGTTTGTGACTGACTGGCTGCAGTACTGGCATTTAACCATTGTGACACTAGGGCTCCTGGTGTACACACAAACTTCTAGCAGAGAAGGTACAGGGTTCTGTGGGCTACCTGTTAAAATTCCTACTCCCTTCTCCTGATGAATGCCCAGTTGCCATTCATGAGGAGTTCTCCATGCATACAGCTGTATGTGCATTCATTTCTATACCTACATCTAGGTGGGCAAGACACCTCCTTCAGTGTAGGAGCTTCCCGCATAACTCCTTCCATGTCACGGGAGATGATGCCCCACTCTAGCAAGGAGGAGCCCTGGTTAAATGCCTGTACTGCAGCCACTCACTCACAAATCACAGGCTTAGGAGTTCAATACCAGCCAGGGCTCAGGCTCGACTCAGGTTTGCATCCTTCCGAGGTTGCTAGAATGTACCCAGCTTGTTGGGGGCAATTAGCTTACAGTTGTAAACTGCTTAGAGACTGCATACCACGTTATGAAGTGGTATATAAATGAAGCTGCTATTGCTATTGCTCTAGCAATAGGATGCAGGGAAGGTGTGCATTTCTGGAAATATAAGGAAGCACACAGTTGCAGTCAAGAAAGGCATAATACAGAGTATGAAATAATGTTCTTTCTTCCAATAAAAGATTCAACCCAGTCCCTACATTCCATATCATAAGCAACATTTGAAGCTTCCCTTCATTTAAAACATGGTTTGTCACTCTCAGACTTGCATGCAAAACAGAATTCATAACGCTTCATGGGGTGAAAAACTAGCCATTTAATTCTGTCAGTCACAGATTATGGTTATACTTTCTGTAAACTTTAACCTAACAATTATTATTTATGCTTTTTATGAAGCTGAAGTACACAGTCTCTAAAAATGGAGACTTGTGGTTAAGCATAATTGCTAATAGACACTAATGTACTTATCCTTCTTGAATTTGTATGCTTATTTTAAGAGGATTATATCTTGGTATTAGTAATAATTTTTAGCAAGGATATGGCCTTTTTCTCCCTGAATAGAATGATGATGAACTGCTACAGCCTTTCTTGGCACTGAATTAGCATTATTATTCTCTTTGTTAATGATAATGTTTCCAGTCAGTTAGAATGGCTAGCTTCTGAAGAATTTAATGTGTTGACACCCTTCATTTTCACAATAACCTTTGTTTACTGTTATCCCTAATCAGTTTCCAAATGAGCACCAATTTGTACAGAACACTGCTGACAAAGCTATTTTCAACAAATATACACCTAGATCAGGGGTAGGCAACCTTTCCCCTTTAAGGGCCGAGGGACTTCAGCTCCCAGAAGCCTCAGCCATGTTCGCCAATAGTCCCATATTGGCCAATAGCTCCTGGGATTCCGGGAACTGAAGTCCCTCGGCCCTTAGAGGGGAAAGGTTGCCTACCCCTGACCTAGATCATAACATTTTCACCATCCTCCAAATTTCCTTCTCAGATTTAATCCAGCCATTGTAGTGATCATTTAATAGTGGAACAACTTTCTTAAGAGATCATGCTTGGCTGTGTAAAGGAAGACATGTTTCCAGTCAGAACAGATCTTTATTACTTCATTCCCAGAATCAATGGCTTCTTCCCAAAGCCTAGCAAGCCTCTGCCATCCCTCATATATCTCTGTAGAATGGTGTTAGCCCTAAGAATTAAGAGACTTAAAGACTAGTTGTATAGATGTACTTTTGAACAGGACAATAAAGCTTGGTGCCATTATCAGTTGTAGCTGATCCTGAAACATGCCAATATTTCAAATAACTTATATTAAAATGTATCTTTGTTTTGTTTTGCTTTTAAATTCCATTACTGGAAAACCTTTGCAATGTTACCAGAACTTGGAAATGTTACTTTTTGGGGGCTGGAATCCCTCAAATCCCCCAGGCAGCATGGCCACCAGATATATCTCAAATATGACACATTATTTGAACATGGACATATTGTATTTATCTTTCTAGCAATTTAACAACTATGTTTAGTCACTAATTTAGAAATCAGTGACTAGTAATTCCTTACAGCAATTTGAGGTCTAGATGCCCATATCAAGTTTGATGGTGTGTCAGTTCAACCAGGATGTAAAGAATGGTGTTCGTATGTATAGAGAGTAGACAGCATGTAGGACTCCATGCCACTGTTGCCACATCATTTCAAATCTAAGTGAATCTGAAATGGCTACTGTTCCACTAAGGACAGAAAGTCAGAGTAGTGTAGTGGACTGAGTGTTGGACTACAACTCTCCCCACTGAGCCATGGAAACAGTCATTGACCTTGGGCAACTCTTAGCCTCAGAGGAAGGCAAAGGCAAACCTCCTCTGAACAAATCTGTCTTCTTGGAAAAACAGGAAAACAAATCTATTTTCCCCAAAAGCTCCTGTGCCTTTAATAACTATTTAACAGCAGAAGTTCAAGAAATAAAGCTGTACCACTGTATCTCTAAAACCTGTGCTCTTGGCTATTGAGCAGGATGGTACAGGTGCAGCAGAACGATGCACGAGGACAGGATAATACTTGTATGGGTCTACATGGAACTTCTGCTACCTTCTATTTATGAATCATGAATCAACGACAGAAGTAAATCTGTTTTGTCACTGAGTATACCTACAACACGAACTGTGGTCTATTCTATCTGATGCACCAGTGTAACTGGACATATGATGTGAAGTAAGTATCTGTAGGGTTCACTGGCCCAGATTCTGTCAGACACCTACAATGCTGTAACTATACCAACATGGATAGCAATGGCATTTGAGGAGAAAGGCCACAAAGGTGGCCACATACAGTGGCCATAAAGGAAATGTGGCAGAATCATAATGCTCATTGTCATAAGACAAAGGCTCCCAGGTTCAGACAACCTATTTCCCATTTGGTTGACATCACAGTAAAGAAGGTATTGCTCAGAAAGGCTGGTGTGGACAGTGGCCTCTTTCCACGGCATAGGCAATTGTCTAGGTCAGTCTTCTAAAGCACCTTGCCTCCAAGGATCACTTCAGAAATCAGGCACTAAAGAAAAGGACTGCTTGGAGCCAGGAGCCTTGTTCTCCTGGTGAAAAGGATGACAACTTTGTCACACTTCATAGCCACTGTATGAACTAGTAAAATAGTGCAACTCCTAGCACAATGGACCATTACACCAGTGCAATCCATCAACAGGATTCCACCCACATTTTAGTTATGTACTTAAAATATCTTCTATAAATAACTAAAAATGCAGTGTATGAAATAAAATACAGGAAGCTGTCTGTACTAAGTCTGTGTAGCTCAGCACAATACACTAAGTGCATACTTATCATGACACATCACAGCACTGTGTACAAAGTTGTACATCTGTGTACAACTTTAGCTGGCAAAACTCTCCCTGGTTTTCAAGGACTCTCAACATGCAAGCATTGAACTAAATCTCCTCCTTAAGTAGCCATTTGTCTGTTTATCCTGAGATATGAGATGAGATGTAAGACCACTAGCTAAATAACCAGCTTTGTACATGATAAGGGTTTTTAAAATAACATTACGAAAGGAAAGCTGAAAACTTTTATTTCACTGAGTTAGGAAAAGTTCACACATAGGAGTGCACACACATTTGAAAAATCGGAAAAGAAAGGAAAGTGATATGGGTGCACATTCATAAAAGGAAGAAGAGATACATTTACCTCAACAAGCCTACTTGCATTTTTGCTTTATATCTTTACCTCCAGCTTCATAATAATAATAATAATAATAATAATAATAATAATAATAATAATAATAATAATAATAATTAAATTTTATTTATAGCTCACCCCTCTGCACAGCAATCGAGGTGGGTTACAGCATTATAAAACATACAAATGTAAAACATTCCTTATCCCGTATCCAACCCTCCCACCCCTTAAAACTGAATTAAACTATTGAAAGATTAAAACAAAATACAATATAATAAAACACAACAAATAAAAGCAGCCACAGGGAGGGGCAAGTAAAACCATCCCTTCGAGCCAGAGGGTTATTCCGGGAAGGCCTGCCGGAAGAGATCTGTCTTTA
>CM034706.1:62297988-62309060 GCA_020142125.1 Phrynosoma platyrhinos | reverse complement strand
CACACATACACATACATATTAAAAAATACAGCAAACACAGATGGCTTCCATTTATTTCCCATCTTTACTTTTTCGGTGAAGTTGTCTTCTTTTGCTAAGTGACAAAATGAATGATGAAATTCAGTTGCTATGCTAGAGAAACAAAAAACAAACCCTGGTGCCTAATCCCTGAGGAAAAGTGGACTTCAGTTATGAATCATCCTTACCAGGAACCTTGGAAATCTTAAATGAAAGTCTTTATATACTTATAGAAAACATTGTGAATAATATGAATGATCAGAATGCTCAGCTTGTCTCCCCACCCCACCCTCTCTCTTTATCTTTAAAATTCATGGCTTGTGAGGTTGGTACCCACCTTTTGTGGTTATTTAAATAAAACTTCCAGTGTCAGGGACATGAATGAACAGCACTAACATGATTTTTATGACATGTTTGTGAACACTTCATACTGCTGGGGCTGCACTTAAGAGCTTTGCATAATCAAATCAGACCTATTGGATGTTACAGAATTAGCTATTTCTCTCTTGTACTTGATTTACAGAAGGAAGAAAAACTTTAAGCATTCTCTTCTCTTATGTGTTCCTCTCCATTCATTTTTTAGTATTTTATCTGAGTCCTGTCTAGATCAGGGAATGGATGGTAAACTCATCTGATACTGCCACTGATCTTTTTTTGAAAAGAAAAAAACCCCTGCTGTTCTAAGCAATCAGCATCTGAAGATAATGAAACTATGGCTCTGTAGAATATAAACTATTTATGGCACAAGTTTTTCACCCAGGAAGAAAATATCCTTTTAATCAACCTTTCTTTTTCTTTTTCTTTTTCTACTACAAGCTATTACTGATCTCTCCACTTTACTAGGTTTTGTGTTGTTTGGGTTTTATTACTGATGTTCTTGTGTGCAGCTTCACTGGCAGCTATTTTAGGATGAATACATTGCAGCAGAAGAAATGCCAGACAATTCAAAAGAAGGCAAATGACATGTTATGTGACCTGCTACAATAATGAGCAAATTGGGGGGGGGGATTCATGTCAATTCAGAATGATAGGCTTGCAATTTTCATAACAGCTATGGAACAGCAGACAGATTCATGTATCTTGTGGTGTCTGGAATCTAAGGGCATTTGCTATAAACCAAAAGATTGGGGGGGGGTTGATTAGAAACAACAAAATGATGAAGCACAGACTAAAATGTTCAATGCTGCCAAGCAGTAATGCTGATTCTGAAAGCATCAGGAAATTTTAGAAAACACTAGTATAAATAAAGGAAATCTAAGAAGAGATTTGCTACCATGTATACACAGGGAATTCGCAACCTTATCCTTAATAAAGAACCTATCGATTAGTACAAATGCTAACTACAAGGGCTACAAACATAAGGTCATGTCCAACTCTCTTGCCATCTGGAATCATATTCAGGTCAGTGGGACTCAGCTGCAAAAATATAGACTCTTGCCTGGTTGTTTACAATCATGACTGAACTCAGAACACAAAGAATTTACTACAAATATTAATTTTGTCTTTACAAACAATGTGAAATTTACAAAAGATATGTAAAGAACCAACCTCGGATCATCCTAGAAAACCAGAAGCTTCATTGAGGAGCTAGGATACAAAATGTTCACACAACTGACTCAGCACACACACAAGAATTGCCAGGTTTTTCTGGAAATATGGGAAAACTCCTCAGGACTGGCCAGTGCACATTAAGATCTCAAGAAACCCATAAATATTCTGAGGCCCTCTTCTTCCAAGATGTGAGGCTCTCTCTCTCTCTGTGTGTGTATGAGAGACAGAGATTTTTTAAAACAATTAATCTTTAGAGTTAAAAACAATTAAAATTCATTAAAAGACAGAACATTAAAATATGCAAATCACTAGCCTGAAATAAACTGAACTTAAACAAGCACAATCTTCAAACAATTGTCCCTACATTGACCAAGATATGATACATTTTAAACATAATTAATTTATTCTAGAACAGGAATGCAGTGGCTCAAGTGGTTAAGATGCTGACTCTGTTGATTGCAAGATCAGCAGGTTAGTAGTTCAAGGCATAGGTGCCACATGATGGGGTGGCTACATGATCACAGAGTAGTCTCTGACAATGCTGGCTCTTTGGGTTAGTAATGAAGATGAGCACTGTCCCTATGTTTGGACATGACTTGACAACCTTGTCAACAGGGAATAACTTTACCTTTACCTACAGTACTTATTATAGACCCACAGTGGAGCCAGTAACTGCACAAAGGGACCATGGCTTGAGCTTATCAATTGCACAACGGTTAATTAGCTTATCACCTCAAAGTCAAAACTGAGTGAGAGGGCATGAAGTCCCTTACGAGATCTCACCTTAGCCATAAGTAAAATGAGATCCTTCTGCTAATAAGAACATAAGAAGAGTCATGCTAATCAAATCAAAGTCTATCCAATCCATCATTTTGTTCATAGAATGAGAACCCAAGCAACACATCCTTCATCCACACACAAGCAACTAGAACCAAACTGCCTGTGATAATGTACCTGATAAACAGCCATTCTGACTATTCTACATTGATGGATCTAACACAAATTTATCTAATCCCCTTCTAAAGTCATCCAAGTTGGTGAACATGAATTCATCTTCTAGCAATGCATTCTAGTTTAACCGTTAAGAAGTACCTACTTTTATCCAACCTGTATCTCCTCCCTCTTATTCTAGCAGATGACACTTAAGTCTAGTATCATATGAGATGAAGCTTTTCCATATCTTTCTCCAAATTATGTGGAGGTTTACACACATCTATGAAATTTCTCACTTTTTTCTTATGCTAAGTAGCCCACAACGTCAATCCTCTGTTTGCAACAGGGAGGCAATAATACATAACAGTGTATTATCATAACAGATAATAGTAACAGTTACTACTTCACTGTTGTAAGGATTACCCAATATGTTGTTTTATGATGTACATTATTAAGTATAAAGCAGCATTCCTTATTTGAAGAACCACCTTTTCCCATTCTTCCAAGTATTCAAGTCAGGCACAGGTCTACATCTCATCAGTTTCTGAGCTGAAAGCTCCTGTTAACAGCACTCTTCTGTTGTGGCACCTCATTCTAGACATTCTTCTACCAAGAATAAGACATTCTGTGTATTTTATTTTTCATTGCTTCAGTCTGTTATGCTTTTTAAGTATTTGGTGAATCTTTACATTGTCAATATATTGTATGCACTGCTTTTCTGAATAATATTTAGTTCAGATTAGAAGAAAGGTGGCATTGAAGTCAAATCAATCAATAAATATTGCTTTTTTAAAATTGAGTTTTTATTCTAGTTTAAGGCACCTAAAAGAAAGCCTATACATAGACATTTCTAAAATAAATTAACAGATTCAATTTACAACATAATTGCACAGTGCAGAGTCATATGTAGATTCACAGTTAATAATATCCAGCATTCTGAAGCTCGTTGATGTACACACAATACAAATGTCTCTCAAGACACACAAAAAGTAACTTCTGACACTGATTTAGACTCATTTGGGAAAGTTCAACAGGCACATCACAGCTTTTTCACATGTGCGCTGGCACCTGTTTGAACCATTCAGTCAACATTAACATGTCTTGTATCTGCAGGAAAAATGTAACAGAGGTTGTCCAATCTCAAAGTGTGTTCATATGAGACCACTAGGGACTCTTGATTGGCCCTCCCATAAACATTTTTTAAAAAAGAAACAGGGATAGTGGAGTGGAGCTTTAGATGGGGGACCTCTGAAACCATCAGCACTGTATGAAGATTTCATTAAAAATAATCTGACATTTCTAGCACCAAAGGGTGGAGATAACTTTAAAATATATTACTGTTTTGCATGCTCTATGAAGCACTGCTTAAATGCAACCACTGTAGTGATGCAAAGCTCCCAAGAATGCAGATTCCCTCTTACTCTGTGGCAGTTTAGCGATAAATTTTGAAATGAAGGCACTCATCATGACAACCCCCATAGAAACATTCCCAAGAAAAGTTCAAAACTGTAGGGAGAACTCAAAAGAAACCACTTCTGCTAGTTTTTGTTTTTACCAGGACCAAGCATTTTGTAAAGCTGAAAAATCTTAATTGTTTATTCCAGAGCAAGGTACTCCAAAATACTTTGCATTACAATTGGAATAGCTTCTATTACTATATTGTTATTGGGAGGGGGAACATACCACCCAGAAACTATAGCTGCATCTGTACAGAAATAATGCAGTTTGGCACCACTTTAACTGCCATGGATCAATTCTATGGAATTATGTGATTTGTAGTTTTGTGAGATATTTAGCCTTCTCCTGTCAGAGAGCTCTGGTGCCACAACAAACTACAAATCCCAGCATTGCACAGCATTATTTCTGCAGTGCAGATGCAACCTATGAGTGTCACAAAGAAACTCAAGAGGGAAAAAGAACTAGAGGTAGGCTACCAGACTATGTCATTATCTCTGCTAAGGAAATATCCCAGTGCTTTCATCATTAAAGTCCTCACTTTACTGCATCAGTGATCTCAGTGTAAACCTGTTCCAGCTTATATCCTGTAGGGCTAAGGCACTTCAAAACTGCAGGACTGAATTATCTACACTGGTAGTGTTCCTTGCAAGCAAACTGGAATATATTAATTTAATAAAGTCATGAGATGAGATACAGGTGTAGTAGACTTTGAGCAGGACATGAAATGTGTTTGTGTGGAAGAGACAAGAGTTAGAAAAGTTGATGCAGTCTGCAAGCAGGAACAGCAAGCCAGTGTTCATTCACAGGATCAAGATCAAGACTACACCACAAATTTTCAAGTGAGTTTTATTCTAACCTGATTTCTCTTCTATGGCAAAGAGGTAAAATTTGGAAAGTTCAAGCAAAATCAGTAGAGGTTACTCTCCATTTTGTTCAATCAATGGCTGCTTGTATAGTTTTGATTCATTCCTGTTTGATGGGTTCACTATATTTTATATTTGACAAAGTTTCACATTGCAGAAAGGGATCATAAAGATCATATGTAGGCTGTTCTGGTTTTGTTGGATGATGAGCTCCTGCAGATACTGGATAAGATTCAAATTTCCATATTGGTTTCATCTGAAGTTTTTAACTGTCTTTGATACCTGTAGACCGTGACTGTTGATGATTTACCTCCAGTTCCATGTATGGCATTTAAATAAATTATTTTATTCCATTTTATTTTATTTTATTCTTTTAGAAAAACAAAACTATGGTGTAGTTAACGGATTCTCTCAAATGACATTTTTAAGTCAATAGGTAGATGAGAACCTGGAGAAAACAAAAAAATGTATCTAATGCACTGTTAAATGTTTTATAACACCTAGTCACAAAATCTCAACATATCATTACAATGTGAGGCCTAATAAGAACTTGGATAAAATCAGAATCTAAGCTGTGACCAGATTCTTCAAACTGTGATGGGAGACCTCCAACAGTAAGCATCAACAGCTTACAGAAATGAAAACTATTTTCAACCATTTTCTACCCTAAGGTTTGTTGTTATTGTTTTACTAAGGGACTAGATTCAGGACAGTTGATTTAAAAATGTGTTCTACAAAATGGAAGCATATCTAAGTCTTCAGTGAACACAATAATAAAGAGTGATGGAGAAAAAGTTCCAATGGAAGTGTGCTGGCCCAGGTATTGCTGGTATGTTCAAAGTTACATGTGCATGTCATACAAGGCAACAGTGAGGCCTAATAAGTCTAGCCAGATTTATCCTACAGGATCCTGGAATCTGTAGTTCCATAAGGTATTTAGAATTCTGTTAGAAAGATCTATTCCTCTCCCCTAACAACAAAGAATTCTAAGCACAAACTACACATCTCAGGATTATGTAGGAAGGGCTATGAAGCAGTATCAAACTGTTTTAACTATGTAAGAAAGAGATACTCAGTGTTTATGAACCCAAATAATACTAAAGGACTGGAGCAAATACCTTCAAGTTGATAAGGATTTAGGAATCTTATTCATTAGATAAACATCAGTTGTAGTGGGCCTAAGCACTACCTCAAAATACACAGCAGACATATTAGGTAGATATATAATATTTCTTTATTTTATAATCATACTGAAAGTTATTTTTGAATCTATGTGCATTTCCTTTTTGTATCCAAGCAAAATGCTGGAAATAATCATTTTAAAAATCATGGCCTCCATTCATAATAATGATCATCATGTGATGTCTTAGCATTTAGATCATAATATAATGATCACATCCCTTGTGTACTTGTGAGAGGCTGACAGATGAGTTAACACAATGAAATGTTCCTGACTGTATCATTAAACTCATTTTAATATTAAGAATATTGCAAGATCTATTTGTTCACTTAGGTTTTATTTTTCTTTATCTGTATTTCAGAGTTTTCATGAATGGAGTAAAGTTGAACAGGCTGAAAGCCAGATCCCTTAAAATCTCTGTTGCATAACTGAAAGGGAATACCACTATCTCTGGTTGTTAGTATACACACACAGGCAACACAAGTTCAAAACTCTGTGACAAACTGAATTTTATGTTTATTTTAAAAGCATTGCTTTTATTTTACTTGAAAAAAAGCAAAGGGGCTCATCTGGATCTGCAATGCAGTATCAATGGGGGATTATTTTGCTACTATCAACTGCCTTATGAGAAGTGGCTTGGGAGCTAATCATGAGAAGCTGAAAGAAGGATTAAACTTTTCTTAGATGCTGTGGACCCAGTCAGGATTGGAGCCCACAAATTTAGTTTTGAATGAACTGCAACTATTAAAAGAACTCCACACTACATATTTAATATACTGGATAGTTTTACCTTCACACAAGAGAAAAGTCAACTATATAACTGTGTTGTTATAAACATGACAGTGTGAATGTATATATAGATCTACTCTGAAATTGTCAGATATAGGGTGGGATATAATACTTTAATAAAATAAAATTAAAATTTAAAAAAATCTTTGTTTCTTCATTAATATTTGTTAAGTGTTCTTTTGGCCAAAAAAATAGGGCAGTACAGGGCTGAATTAAAGATACAGTTGTCCCTCCCCATTTGCAGACTTCAAGTCCACGGCCCCGCTCTTTGTGGGAGAGACAAGCAGGGACGGATATAATGGTGGTGCACACTGGTGCAACCCTCCCTATGTGCACCACTGGCATGTGCACCATTATTTTTGACAGGGCTGAAATATTTGCAAGCTGACATTTCCGTGTGTGTGTGTGTCCGGAATGGATCTCCCATGAATTTGGAGAGGCTACTGTATATGTCTTAACATCTTTTCTGAATGCCAACAGACACATGGGCTGGTAGCCAATGGGGGATGGGACTAATTCTGTGGGAGGGGAGTGACGTAAGAGAAAGTGACACTGTTGTGTGCCCTACAAACAATCATCTGTGGGTAGCAGTGTCCTCATGAGGAGGACCATTTTTGTATGTCTTAATGGCTAGACATGTTCATAATGAAATAGGCAGGCCACTGTGCATTAGAAAGTCAGGGCATCAGCTGCCATGCTGAATTCAGCTTCTTAAATAACAGAAATCAAAGTTTAATTTTATTTATAACTTAATATTCTGCTCTTTAATGCATATATTCAAGTGGCTTGTAATATAGATAAGGCCAAGCCTCATATTAAATATGTTCACTATCTTGTTTTATGAGTAATAGGAAGGAATCCCAGGTAAAATGTACACTGTGGGGAATAGCAGCAGCCATGATGACACAGCATTTGCTTGCAGCTGAGTCATGCTAACTCATGCTGTGTCATGCGAAGTGATATCATGGAGATGGTCACCTGGTGCTGGAAAGCACACAGAACTGCTGCAAAACTGCAGAGTCACCCATGTGAATGACAGGTGTCCAGCAGGAAGAGGCAGGGCCAGGGGGACATGTGGAGCCCTGGCTATATAAGGCAGAAGCCTCTGGACACACATGTGGGTTGTCGTAGTGGTGTTGGTAGAGTCGTGTTGGATGGTTGTTGTGATTGCTGTAAAATAGCCTTGTACATAGAGGAACTAAGATTAAAGTCTCATCTGAGAGATGTCTCTCTGTGGAGTCTCTTTACTCTGTAGGGAAGGGGAGAGGTGCTTCTCCAGCTGACATGCTACTGGCTGCATCTAAGAAGGTCATGTTCCTGGTGCTGCATGCTAATATGGATCTTCACATGCTGTGTAACCACGCTAACATAATATAACTGCTGCCAGGCAGTAAGCCACTTGGAGGAGATTCATACAAATTATTTTCTCCCTGATAAGTTACCAGTTCAACCAATATAACAGAAACCCCCTCATACTGGGAGCAGCTGAGGCAGTGGACCTGAAGAGCCAGTTATACTCCCTCCCCATCCAATCTATCTGTACAGCTCTTGCCATGACTCATCATAATGTTTATACAGTCATGATGTATTATACAGTGGGAGACAGTCAATACCACAAAATTATTATTTAGTGTCATCTAATAAAATGGATTGGCAGCAGGTTAAGGCAAACAAAGGCAATCAAATCTTTACAGAGGTAAAGTGTGTTACAATTTGTGGCCATAGATGGCACTGAAAAGAACAGGCAAATAAATAGGCATAGCAATGGACAGTAGCCCTGAAAGGGACACAATACATCTATACATTACAAGGCCACATTCTTCTGTCTTTAAAATGTTTGAAGCAAACAGTAGATGTAATTTTTTCTCTCTTTTGCATGGTTCATGAATTTCTTATCTTCATCTGACTGACCACTCAAACAGATAGAGGGTCTGAGTAGATAAGTCTTTGGGCTTATCCAGAGGATAATTCTGGTGATTTTTAATCCCTCAGTGTTGCGATTTTTTAAAATGGCACTTGAAGTAGGCTTTCTTGGTCCAATAACATCTTTCAACAATAAAAAAATGACATTGTAAAGCTCAGTCTGATTGAGATTTAATATTTTTTGCCATCCTATTCAAAATGTGGGCTACCTGTTTCACTTTCTATGGAATGAGGTGAGAAAAGAAAAGCATTTCATAGGTCTTACGTTAGTAAATTTGGTTCAATTCTCTGTGCTTAAATATTCAGTATGAAACTGCCTGGCTTTAGTATGATGGAATCAACATAAAAATGTAAGAAACAATGTTAAAGATGAAACAAAACAAAACAACAACCAGGTATATCCAGCACTGACTTCACTGGGACTAAGGCTAGAGCTAGAGCTGCTCAGCAAAATCACAGCTTGACATCCCAATCCATATTGCTTCAGACCACAACTTGGCAAAATTACCTTTTGGGACTATAACTGCCAGAATCTCTTAGCCAAAATGGCAACTGGGAGAATCTGGGAATTGTAGTACAAATAAATAAACAATGTTCCCAAGGTTGGGGAAGACTGCATGTAGGAAGCAGGGAACGTTTCTCAGTGCAGACTGCTCTAATACAGATACTACACCTTTCCATTAAATCCCTTGATTATTAATATTTAGTACACTGAGGTCAGCAGCAATAGTTGTGTTTATAAATGTAGCGATCTCTCATTCTCTTGCTCAATACATTTAGCATAATTCAGGCTTATGAAAGTTTATTACCCATGTCAGAATACTAGAGTTGGTATCCATTGATTTATCTAACAGTTTCAAAGTGATAAATCAATATTTTCATGCAGAAAATTTAGTGTTTTTTTAACTGTTGTCAATGTACATTCATATGTTTATACATGCATATATTATGTTAGAGCGAGCAAACAGGAAATCAAAAATTCACACAAACATGAAACTCACTATCAGCTTACTGTCTTATTAGAGTACGCTACTTTTTCATTACCATTGAGACAGTAAATGGGATAATCCCTTGTACACTACAGATGTGTATGTGCACAAGCATGTATGTACAAATATGATTCCATTAATCAATACAAATGAGAAATCAAATGTACCACCTATTTTGTATTACAAAAATCCATGGATGCTCAAGTCCCATTATATATAATGGCATAGTAAAATTGTGTCCCTTATACAAAATAACAAAATCAATGTCTGCTTTTTGGAATTTATATTCTTTTGGAATATTTCAAGTTGTGGGTGGTGGAATCTGTGGATATGGAAAGCCCATTGTATTGCAAAAGTCTTCCTAAGCTTATACTTTTACTATGAGTAACATTTGAATGCCTAGTTGCTAGACCATATAAACTATGGTTCTGGTCAAGTAAGATGAAAGTGGAGAGAAATCTAAGAATGACAAAAAAGGGATTCTGATTAGAAAAGCAGAAAGATGTGACCATGGAATTTTAGGTAATGTGAGATACAGCATTTCAGAAAACATTTTGTACTATTGCAGGGTTTGAAAAAAATCTGCACTATGATCTGAAGATACAGACCTATGTAAATCTTGAATTGGTTGGTAATGGAAAGGAAACTGCCTGGAAAACATATATTTACAATGTTGGTCTTGGATTGCATGAATGAAAGCTGGGATATAAACATAATGCATAAAAATAACTAAATGAGAAGCAGAACAGTCTGGTGCAAAGTAGGAAGAAATATTTTTCAGGTAGATGGAGAAGGTGTAACAGAAGATGCAAGAAGGAGAAAGAGAGTAGATAATGAACTGATAAGGAATTGAAAACAGATGAGCTTGTGCAGAACAAAAATGGCAAAGTCCATTACATACTATGGGTTATTGATTGAGCATGAGTCATGCTCCCTCCTCACGTTCTCCTAATATACTTTGATTCTGCAAAGATTTATCCTGATTCAATAACCTTGTCTGTTGGGAGCCCTTAGAACACATTTCTCAATTCAGATGTCATGGAAACTTGTAGATTTAACTATCCCAGGAAGTCTGACTTCCTGAAGCCAGGTGCGTAATGTTTATTAGAATCATAGAATCATAGAGCTGGAAGAGACCGCAAGGGCCATCTAGGCCAACCCCCTGCCATGCAGGAACTCAAAATATTTTGTTTAAAGTCCTCCAAAGAAGGATACTCCACCACACTCCATGGGAGTGTATTCCACTGCTGAATAGCTCTCACTGTCAGGAAGTTCCTCCTAATATTAAGGTGGAATCTCTTTTCCTGTACCTTGCAACCATTGTTCCGAGTCCTATTCTCTGAAGCAGCAGAAAACAAGCTAGCACCC
>CM034706.1:62260311-62282938 GCA_020142125.1 Phrynosoma platyrhinos | reverse complement strand
AAGGCAATGGCAAACCTCCTCTGAGCCAGTCTTGCCAAGAAAACCCTACAATAGGGGTTCACCTCTTATCTGCTGCTGCTTCCTCCTCCTGCCTCACGCCATACCACGTCACCCCTTCCTCCCCCCTCCTCCTCCTCTAACCTGACTTCCTCTCTTCTTCCTCCTCCCGCCTCGTGCCGCGCCACCCTTTCCTCCTCCTCCTCCTCCTCCTCCTCCACCCAACGTACAAGACGACCCCCTACTTTGGAGAAGATTTTCCTGGGTTAAGATTGAGTTCTACTATTGTGGCTGTTGTTTAAGTTACTTAAAAAGCAGAAAAATACTTTTGGTATAAGCCTGCAGCACTTAAACATTATGCTAGTGTGTGTTTGTGCCTTCAAATTACCTATCAACTTATGACAACTCCATTAATTTCATAGAATTTCCTTAGGCAAGGAATAGTCAGAGGTGGTTTTGGCTGGTATCCATTGGTAGTTTCCCATCCAAGTACAGTTGGCCCTTCCCATTCACGGACTTGGGATTCGCGGTCTTGGTTATTCGCAATCTCAACATGAGCCCTGCCCACCTGGCTGGGACAGCTGCCTATAGGGCTAGCACCATTCACAAAATGTCCATATCCGTGGGGGTCTTGTTCCCTAACCTCTGCATATATGGAGGGATGACTGTACTAGCCAGGGCTAACCATGCTTAGCTTTCCACACAAGATGAGATCTGGTGTGTTTATAGTATTTTGGCACTGCTCAATAAATAGAAAAAGCATCTCTCTGTTCATCTTTCCCACCCATAATTAGTAACTCCCCCATACAAAAGCAACACTTCTACAGATAATCTTTACAAGTTTCACGCAACTGTTGGGAGCTTTTAATCTATTGAATAATTTAAAAGAATAAATCCATTTCACACTCACTACAAACTAATGAGAAAAGGCAAAAAGATCTGGTGAAAGAATTCAGGAATTTTGTTTTCACTATTTTTATTTTAAAGCTAAAAACTAGCCAATCACCAAGATACTAAAATTGTCTCACTTCCTGAAACAGCCCAATGATCAGCTAGCTGTTAAGACATGAAAAAACAAAGCCTATACCTGAAAAATCAGAAGTTCTAAAAGTATTTTTTTTAAAAAAACCTATCTGCTAATTAAGCAAAGACGTATTAACCTGCAGAGGACAGTTAACCCTAGAGGCCATTTTTTAATTATTATACATCTTAACCAGTGTAGTAAGGATCAAATAGATAATCTAATTCTAATTCCAGGACAGTAATAATGAGTCAAATAAGAAGTTCTGAATTATTGCAACTAGTTGTCACAAATCCCTTCTGCAATACAGAAACCAGACATCATCCAGTACAGTGGACCTTTGGTATCCACTGGGGTTTGATTCCTAGACCTCCATGGATGCTCAAGTGGATGTAGTTAAATGGTGTTCATTATATAAAATAGCAAAATCAAGGTTTACTTTTTGGATTTTATATATATTTTGGACTATTTTCAAGCTGTTGTTCAATCTGTGGATACGGAGGGCCAACTGTACTGCTTCAGCTTTGTACATGAAAAATTGGTATGACAATTTATGCAATTAATTTCTAATGCCACTTTCAGAAGATTACCCTTGCCTTAAAAATATTTGAAGACATGATGCAGAAAAAGTAACATATCCCTACAATTGGGGGGTGGGGAATATTCACATGCAGAGGAGATAAAATAATCAGCACTCTAGAATACGTCTAAAATATGTTTGGACACCAGGGGCTGCATATATCCACCAGCCTTCATCCAGAAGTGGAGGCCAAGGTCATGCACACACATTCTGTGGGCTCCCAATGACAGCTGATTTAAACTCCTTCTATCTACTGGAAATTTAGCATCTTCTCTGAAACAAAAGATGACTTGAGCCTGATTGACTAGAGGGTTGGTGGAGGGAGAGAATTTGGGACAAAACAATTCTGGGGTATAAGTGAAACATGTCTTTTTCCTGACTGCAAAGTGATCTCAAGTAGTTGAACAATGTCTATTAAGTATGATTTGTGATGAAAGGGTCCTTTCTCAGTACTTGAAAAACTACTTTTTTTTGGACTACATCTTTCAGAATCTGACAGGCAGCATTGTCATGCTTGCTGGGGGAGGTCCTGGAGCTGTGACCCACAAAATTAATTTTCCAAATTCTATTGCCTTCCTCCCTGCAGACATATCTGTTTGTCCTTAAAACTCAATCACACAAACACATCATCCATGAAAGGGACATGTAAACTGTGGTGATTCTTCTGTGAGAGACAGAGTGAACAGATTGACTAAGTAGGTGTGTCTCTGTGTAAGAATATCTGATTCACTAAAGATATATGTCTGGAAGCCAGGTATATAAGAAAGTGTGAAAGGGATGTACAAAATCCTGTATGTTTGGTATAACAATGTGTATGATGATCAACAGAGCTATCATGGCATAGTGGTTTGAGTGTTGGACTATGACTCTGAGTATAGGGTTCTATTCCCAGCTTGGCCATGAAACTCACCAGGTGACCTTGGGCAAAGTCACACTATCTCAGCCTCAGAGGAAGGCAATGGCAACCTCCCTGAACCAATCTTGCCAAGAAAACCCCATGATAAGGTCACCTTACCATCAGCACAAGTCGAAAATGATGTGAAAACATACAAAAACAAACAAATGATGATCAATATTGGGTGTAAAGGTACAAAAATTTGGGTTATATATGCAAGCTGCATATGCTGTCAAGAGGAATAATCCATCTTTGGTATAGATAGCCTATTAAACTTTCAATGCTAGGGAAAAATGTGTTTGAGCTCAAATGTATTCCAAGAAAACTAAAAATATAGTTTCCTTGGTATTACTGTTTACAAATAAGATAATTACATCTTCACTCAGAATTTTATTCTTCCCGTAAAGCAGTCTAGTTGTACAGAGATCATCTGTTCTTGCTCTTGGTGTCAGCAACAAATAATATTGCAAGTTCTGTGGCAGCCTCTGGTGTTGCCCCAGACTATGGCATATATCCTGCTGTTAGTCCTCCCTAGAATAGACCCATTCAATTTATGTATATGTTAACTCACCATTCAAAAACTGATTGAACAGGTCTACTCTAGCTGGGACTAACCAACAGGACATCAACCTATGAGTACATGTGTTTGTTGTTGTGTGCCTTCAAGTCATTTCTGATTTATGGTGACCCTAAGGTGTCCTTATAAAGGGGTTTTCTTGGCAAGTTTCTTTAGAAGGGATTTGCCATTGTCATCCTCTGAGGCTGAGAAAGTGTGGGTTGCCCAAGGTCACCCAGTGGGTTTCCACAACCAAACCAAGGATTCAAACCCTGGTCTCCCAGAGTCATAGTCCAATACTCAACCACTACACCACACTGGCTCTCAAGTACATCTGTACTACACAGTTTATAGCACTTTGACACTATTTTAACAGTCATGGGTCCATTTTATGGAATTATAGGAGATGCAGTTTGGCAAGATGCTAGAGAGCTCTAGTGCACTTTCCTGAACTAGGGGATAATATCTGTCAAAATGAGTATTCTAGGGACATCATATATTTACAAATCCCCAGATTCTATGAGATGGTATCAGTGCACTATAAATATTCTGTGTCAGGGTTTATTCAACTCTATACTCAAAATTTATTAGGAAAACATATTCTGAGTTATTCACACCAGCATAGACTCTTCAGTTTCTAAATAATATAGGTACTTTTAACTGGATTTTTTAATGAATGCACAGAAAGGGGGGATGAAAGTAAGTGGAGACAAATGTGTGCTAGGCATATACATTCATATAAACCATAATTTAAATCTATTTGCTTGTCCCAGCTAGACCCAATGAACCATGAGAATTTAGTAAATAACACATATACAAATTCAACTAATTCCATAGATCTAGTATAAGTAGTCTGAAAAGAAACAGGATGAGTGGGGAGAGAATAAACAAGGGCACAATGACAGGGAAAGTATTTCAACTTGTTTTTAATCTGATTTATTTTTAACTTGTAAAACTGTTTTAATGTGTGTTTCATCTCTGAAAATAATTTCGTGTTTAATATTATTTTAAACTGATCATGTTATATGCTTTCCTGTGATCTTAAGAAAAAGAGAATAGAATATAGATGTTTTAATAAATAAATAAATAAATAAATACTGTCTGGTCCAGATTTCAAGGTGCTATAGCACTTCATTATATGCCAATGACATAATCTGGGATTTGCTGGATTCTCAGAGACAGAATTTTATCTCTTTCCTTACTGGACATCTTCTACTAAGTGGCACTAATTGTTCATCAAGTGAAACTTTCTCATGTGGTATGAAACACTGTGGGAAAGTTTCAAAACTAGGGGTCAGAAGGACCTCAAAAGAAAATTAGGAAAATTTCTCAACATGAACTCTGCAAATAATTATGGTAAATCATTTTGCTGGGTTACAAGACAGTTGCAATCAATTTTCAAAGGTTTTCTGAAAACTATAGGACATGAATACAATTTGCTGTGATATTCAGAAAAGTGAGTAATAATATATAGACAGATTTTTTAAATTGTTCTTTTGCTTTGAACAGGAAGAAGAGATTCTGGTCTAAACTTCAGTAGACATTGAGAGTAATTTAAAAATTAAGCAAGACTTTACCTGATGACTTTGAACCATAGGTCCAAAACATAGTGCAGAAATAATCCAGTTTGAGACTACTTTAACTGCCATGGCTCAATGCTACGGAATTCTAAAACTGTAGGTATGTGATACATTTAGCCTTCTCTGTCAGAAAGCTCTGGTGCTACAATAAACTACAGTTCCCAGGATTCCCTATCACTGGGCTAGGGCAGTTAAAGCAGTCTCAGATTAGATTATTTCAGCAGTGTTTTGGACCTTAGAAGGTTATGTGCATAGCTTTTCAAATTAATCCATAATTCTAATAAAAGTTAATACATAAATTCTAAAAACTTTTAAGATTTTCTACTAGATGGGAGAGTAGGCAGATAAGACCGGAATGCTGCAAGGGACAATCAAAGTATGGTTTAGAAATATGTGAGTTAGAGCAAGTGCTATAAAAGTTTCATGATTTTTTTTCAGCCATGTCCACTGGGAGTTAAATCTACATTATGAGTTAAGGCAAAGCCTCCCTTACTAATTCATTTGGGAATATTAATAGTAGTTACATCTGCCACAGGACAGGATATTTGGTAATTTTCATTACCAAATATGTTCACATTCTGCCTGCAGTAAGAAAACAATTGTACCTGCAGTTAAGGAAATAACAGCCTAGGAACAACCTTCATTGCTTCGTTATCATTTGTAAGGTATCTTAGGTTTATCTAGCCCAATGCTAACTACTTATATATTAGGATGTAGGATGCTATGATTGGCAATAGGTATACATATAAGTACACTATACATATACATTTGCCCCTCCTGATTTGCAGACTTGCCATTTGCGCTTTTGATCCTTTGTGGACGGCAAGCCAGGAGGGACAAAATGGGGTGTGTGCACCGCCATTAAAATAAATGGGGCTTGAATATCTACATTTCCCCCCATTCACAGGGGTGTGTGTTCGGGAACAGATCCCCCACGAACGGGGAGGGACAACTGTAATAGCTTTTTAAAAACTATGTCTGCCATACAAGGAAGTATATGGTTTTTAAAAATCAATATACCTCCCATATAAGGAGCACTACAGAAGTGATATAAAAGTATGTACTAGCTAATTTCCATATTGTTGCCCCAAAGCAACACTTACTGAACAAAAAGGAAAGCCCTTCTAAACTCCTTTTAACACATTGCCTGTATCCAAAACTTGCTTGTAAGTACATTCCCACTTTCTGCATGTACCTTAGCCTAGCAGTAAAAAATACTGGTAGGTTGTAAGCAGCTGAGGAAAAGAAATAATTGTCTTAACTGTTGCAAACTGACCCCGACATCATTAAACACTTGTTGGAAGGCAGCATGTGCACAATGCATACTATTAGATGTTCAGCTCAAGCTCCCAGTTTCATCTCATAAAACTGACAGCACTCAGGGAAATGTGGGCACTGGGTCTGAATTTTAACATGGTATTTAAATGCTGCACATAAAGTTTACAGACCTGTTTGTTTTAAAATAAGGGTAGAGTCTGACTTTGCTTTAAGTAGCATGCTAGGGGGGAAAAGGGATGCAACAATACTCGGTACTCATTATTCATGAATGTTGGCTCTTAACAAGAGTCCAATAACATCTCTCTCACACACAGAGAGAGAATGCTTAGGATTTGAAAACTGCAAAACTGCTTAGGACAATGGATATCACACAGAATTGCCCATTAACATAAGAATCCCCCCACCCCCATTACATAATAGGAGTTACTGTGGAGGAGAGAGGAGTTGCCTCCAGTTAAGCAGTCATAGATACCGGTACATATCTACTGGGACATAAGTCAGGCAGGTCCCCTCCTGCTGCAACTTCAGAATGTATGCTCTAGCAAAATGCTATGTTCGTTTTTAGGTCAACTCTGAAGGGGAAAAACCTGTCAGACCTGGGTTCATTCACAGCCCCAGTGTAATGAGTTCTGGCAGTCTCTGCCTCTCTTGATGAATATATTTCCCCTACTGCTTTTTACCTGAAAAGATGCTTCCATTACAAAATAAAGTTACAAATACCGAGAAGCAATTGAATGGTAGGAAAAGCCACTTTGGACACAAAAATGACAATGCATAGCAAAGATCACAGCAAGCAATTCATAAACCTTTGGTATGTAGCATAAAAGTACAGGCTCTACATATTTCAGGGGTGATAACCTTGTCTCCACCTAACATTAAATTGCTTGATCCAGCATTTTTCAAAGGATATCCTGGCTAGGGCTGCTGGGAGTTACAGTCCAACAAAATCTAGAGGGCAAAAAAATTATCACCTCCTTTGTTTCTGCTATTAACTGCCCTCAAGTGGATGAGACATCTCCACTTTTCTGCCTAATTCCTGCAAATTTAGGCTGTAACCTCTCTGAGTCTATCAATTTGATGTGTGGTCTTTCTACTTCCTTCTACCTTTGCTAGCATTACTGTATTTTTTAATGCGTTCTCATCACCTCCTACCTACTGGAAAGTCTGCTTTTCCATCATCCATCTTTGGAAACCTTTACACCAGAAAATGCCAAATGCTTCCACCCATACTCCTGCACCACATGCACGCACACACACCTATAACCATGAAGACTAGAAACTGGCCTTTTTAAAAAAGCCAAATTTCCAAATTCAGATCTCCTCTGTGCAGCATGCCATGCTCCTACTCTTGATTTTATGGGCAACATACAGAATACATAAAACACAGGCTAAAAGCTTACCCTTTTCTCTTATTCCCCTTTTTCTGTTATGAATATACACACATCACCAACTTGAGTGTTCAGAACATCTCACACATGTCCTGCTTCCAATCTTGCACTGGCAGGCTATCATATTTAATGATGTAAGGTGTAGGGTATGGCTTGCCTAGCTGCCTTATGTTCTCCATCTTCCATCACATATCCAGTGCTTGGAAATAACACATTCTGTATAATGATATTACTCATTACATTTAAATATTTCAATAGCAATAGTGTTAACATTTGAATTTTTGTATGAGAAGAGAGTTCTATTCATTATTTCAGAAACATTACCAGCGAGTGATTTAAGACAATTCTTAGTAAACACCACCCATTACTTTGTGCATTGAAAGCAATGCATTACTATTGTGCTATATTAGTAATGCATTAATACTGTGCATCACACTGTACTAAAAATAATTCATCAACAACATATTACTCCCTACTCATGAGTAACAAGTAGAAAAACAAGTGGCATGTTGCATTTTTGAATTATACTTCCAAATTTTGCAAATGCAAATGTTATTACCTAAAATCACATAAAATCAATCAAACATTAACCAGAATGGAGACTGCAGTCAAGAAATAGGAAGACTAGGAATGAGAAGGGCAGCTATGAAAGAACTGGAAAAGATACTGAAGAGCAAAGACATACAACTGAGTACTAAAGACAGAATCGTTCAGGCTGTTGTATTCCCAGTTACCATGTATGGATTTGAGAGCTGGACAGTGAAGAAGAAGACAGAAGGAAAATCAACTTATTTGAAATGTAGTACTGGAGAAGAGTACTTAGGATACCACAGACAGCCAAGAAGACAAACAAATGGGTCCTTGAACAGATCAGACCAGGGTTCTCCTAGGAAGCAAAAATTATCACGTTGAGACTGACGAACCACTCCTGCCACCTTGACTATTTCTCTCTTTTAGAATTTGATGTGACTGGCTTCATATCCCTCATCAAGAACTATTAATAACACACTGGTAGCGTTTGTTCAAAATTCTCACACCGAGGCCAAAACAGGTTTTTATAAAATATAAGATGGTTTTATTGTGTTTCAAACATACAGGCAATGTTTCTTGATTTTCAAACTTGGTAATAATATAACTTGGTTACAGTTTCAAGTATATGGTAGCTATTTCAAATACAATCCTTCAGCTGTTTCTATGATTACAATCTAAACACACAGACACTCTCTATCCTAGAGCTCTGTTCAACCACAAAGAGTTTTTTTTTCTTTTGACTCTTATGTTTGTATCACTTAGTTCCCTCAAGAACAATCCACAGCCTCTGGCTTAAGGTACTGCCTCACTGTACCTCCATCTAAGTCAGATCCAACTGACACTCTCGAAGGTTCCGAGCCTTCTGTTCCACAATTTCTAACTGCCTAACTCCTTAACTGAACTATCTCACTCACCGCCTGAGCTATTTATCTCCTTCCATCTGCTCTATCATTGGCTGATTCCAGCTGTCTCAGGATTGGTCAGCTGTCTTCTGGTCTTCACAGCTCCCTGCTGTCTTTCTGTTCATCACAGAGATTATCATACTTTGGCCACATAATGAGAAGGCATAGATCATAGAAAAAAACAACACAGCAATAATACTAGGAAAGGTAGAGGGTAGAAGAAAAAGAGGAAGACCACAAACCAGATTGATAGACTCAATCAGGGAGGTTATGAACAAGGGCTTGCAGGATCTGGGCAAGCCAGTGGAATATAGGGATTCTTGGAGATGTCTCATCCATCCACTCGAGGGCAGCTAACAACAACAAAGTCACAGAAGCTTCTAATCTATAAATGTCAACTAATCCTATCACCAAAGCCAATGGTCTAAATCTGAAAGAGCCATATTTATGAAATGTTATTTTTAATTAACAATTACTAGCCTAGATAGGAAATATAGGTCATGAATGCCTGAGATCTGTGGCACTGCAATTTCCCATGCTTTTGAGCAAATGATCAGTAGCAGTTTATACCTGCAAGGAGCTCCCTCCACCGTACTTTTCATAAGAGAATGGACAAGCAGGCTGTACAAGTATAGTTCTGTTCTGGCTGATTTCTCAAAGTAGAAAGCTGGGATCAAACAAGATTTAACATTTGTGTGAATGCATACCCTATTAATATGCCCTTGCATTCACAATGTGGGCAGGCAATGTACTCTTGGAAATCCATTCCTCTACATGGATAGTCTTTCATGGAATTCCAGCATGAGTTGGAAGTTTAAATCTATCTTCAATTGCTAGACCCTACTAGAGTAGCCCCACCCTGAATCAATTATTGAATGGAAGGTCAATATTTTGGTAAACTCTATTTGATTCAATAGGTCTACTTTAGCAATTGAAATTAGGCCTTAGAGTCTCAAACTATAATATATTGCAATATGGAAATCACTGCTCTCCTCAGAGCACCAGGAAGAACATCAGCAAGTTTGTACATCATCACCCCATCTGCAAGATATCCTTTATAAAATTACCTAATGAAAAAAGAATAGATTTGGCTCTGAAATAAATTCCAGCTATTAATATAGTACATAAGTGAACTGCTGTTTTTCTGTTCCTGATTATGTTCAACATTATTTATAAATGGAAATTTAAGTAGTATATTTTCCCCATTACTTTGTGTCCTGGCAGGTGGCTTTCTCCCCCTCTTCCTTCTCCTCATCAGAGATGTTACTGCTGTAACCTGGTCTAATAAAACTGCAACTTTGGAGGAAAATGAGAAACTGCAAAGGCTTAAAAGAGTTAGCAGCAATAAACCCATGGACTTCAATTAATTTCCAGTAAAAGATTGTTTTAGGGCCAACAGCAGAAATTCTCTTCTGTCCATGTTAAAATTAGGTTTCACCACATTTACTTTTTATAACCTATATAAAAGTCAAGTTAAAAAAAGTAATAAATATCTAAAAGCCATTTCAGCAGACTGGCAAAGACACTTTGTATGCTTGAAACTCATCCTGCATATTTCTCTCCACGCCAACAAGGATCCATAGTTGATCAAGAGCCTAAAATGTCAAACTAACCAGGAAAATAGCCCAGTTTCCAGGACATTTGACTGCATTTTAATAGACCTCCTTCCAAGCTACTTCTGCATGGAAAAGTGCTGGCAAAAGAAAGGAAAACTAAGAGATCATGTGGTTATAATTATGACCAGGAAAGGAACATTTCTGCAGTTCACCGGTGAAGTAAAACTCTGTCGCTGTCTGCTCCCAATAGTGTCCATCGCAAAACAACTGCCTCATTAAATCTCTGCAGTAAGATTAATATGCCGTAGCTGCACTACATTTATAACTTTGTACTCCATAAAAAGCACATTTAATGGAAAGAGCTAGAGCTCTGATACAAACTATTACTAGAAAAACTTGTAGCAGCATGTATGGGGCTTCATATGCTATTCTCATGTGTGAAACTGCTGTAAAGTTTTCTGTATCAGCTTGAAGTCTGAAAGTTCTCTCTCTTTTTCTTTGCCACCCTCAAAAAGAAACACAGAACAAGTAAGTTTATCACTGGATACTTTTCAAATGCCCTCCCAGTCCCAAACGGGGGTGGCTAAAGGAATATTAACACATATGAGCAATTTAAAAGAAAAAAGTTTGGCTATGGTTTGTGCTGTGTTAAAAGTGAAGAAAAATCTGATTTTAAGTGAGGCAATAAGCCTCAGAAATGTTCTTATTGTGTTAGAAAGCTTTTCCAGTTTGAAGCCTGGACAAGCTTTTCTGTCCATGATCTTCCTTCACCACGCTATAGCATTATATCTACATCAGCACTGACCATGGTTTCTGTACAGTATGACCCTCATATTCGCAAGACTAGTAATCACAGATTTACTTACCTGCATTTAGGGAAAAAGGTCTCTCAAGACATCTGGATGCCCTCCAGCATAACACCATGGTCAACTTCCAGGAGAAATATTGGGTTCACCATTATCTGCAGTTTTTACCATCTGCAGTAAGGCTGGGAACAAATTCCCATGGATATGAGGGGTCTTACTATATTTAAAACATTCCATTTTTGCTCTTGATAAAACTAACCAGATGCCCATGTAACCACAAATTGCAACTTCATTTATAAAGCTGGATTTCACGATGGTTATAAAGGCAGTACTGGATGGTGCCATTGCAGAGATAACCCTATACCAGTGATGGTGAACCTATGGTACGTGTGCCAAAGGTGGCACTCAGAGTCCTCTGTGTGAGCACACACACTGTTGCCCCAGCACAAAGTTCACCAGAGTTCATTATTAGAAAGCCAGAGGGATGTGGCACTTTGTCATAAATAAGTCGGTTTTGGGCCGCAGTTTGGGCACTCAGTCTCTAAAAGGTTCACCATCTCTGACCTATACCATTGTTAATGAGAGCCGGCATGGTGAAACGGTGTGAGCATCGGACTAGAAATCTGGAGACCAGGGTTCAAATCCCTGCTCAGCCATGGAAACCCACTGGGAGACTTTGAGGAAGTCACCTCTCTCAGCCTCAGAGGAAGGCAAAGGCAATTCCTCACCAAACAAATCTTGCCATGAAAACTCTGTGATCAGTTTGCCTTATGGTCTCCATAAGTCAGAAATGGTTTGAAGGCACACAACAACAACCACTGTTAAAACAAACCAGAGAATAGAAAAATCAGTTAAAAGAAAGGGGATGGAGAATATTGTAACCATACGCTCCCCACTTCCTAACCAAGACAAAATGTTGAGTATATTATGTCTGTAATGCCATCAGTATGGCATTACTGTGTCTGCTTTACAATAATACTATAATACTTAAGTTGTTTTATATACACTATGAAATATAATAAGCAAAAAATTGACAGCAATCAAATGCTTTACTAGAGAAAAGCCTGGCATCTTGGATCTTATCTGATGCAATGGTAATGTGGGAGGGATCAAAATAATGTGGTCTATCTCACATTAGAAAACAGTATTTGTGATATTTCTAACAGCATTGAAATATTGAACACTATTCATTTTGATATCACAAAAAAGGCACTGGGAAATTAAAACAAAAATATTTTGTGTCTGTTTGTGTTTGTGTCTTGTACAGCTAAGCCTTGCTTTTCCTGGAATAAATGCTTAAGGTGTCCCAATAGTATATTATCCAAGCATGTCAATCACTTAATTATACATTGTGATTTAACAGCAAAGCAGAGTGATAAGATGGGTTTACTACAAATATCCGTAACAATTGATGAAACAACAAAGCAGGTTAAACATTCTGGAAAAATATATTAATTTCCTCATAATTTATTTTCCTATCTCAGCCCACTACCTTCCTACAAATAGAAATATGCATGGAATTTAATTTTTTCAACTAGTTCTAGACATTCCTAGAAAAACAAGAAGAAAATTCCACATTTCATCAAACAGTTAGTACTGTGTGCCCTGCTTGGGGTAGTAAAGGAATAAAATATTACATGGTTTATCAGAAGCTTAGACAACACAATATTAATAAAGAAAATCTAATTTAACTTGGGGGGAAATTTGTACTAATAAGTTATTTGTCACATATTTAACAATTATTAGACAATTCATAAAGGAAGCACTCTTGTACATTAGTTGTGATAAAATGCTTGGCTTTTCAGTCTAAGGAATTCACATTGGATGAAAGCAAAATTCCTTGTTTAAGATTTCTTGAGACTTTTCCTATGAAGATCCATAAACAAACACCAACACAGAACACAGCACAATGATTTCACTGAGCAAAGACTATTTAAATACAGTTTTTCAGAATGAGTAATCAAACAAATTAAAGGATTTAATCATTCTTTAAACTATAGAAACTATGTATGTTTTTTCCCATAGGAGAACCAAGTAACAAAAGAGAGCCATTGTAACAAACATGTTATTAACCCCCTTATAGCTGTTCATTATAATGAACAGATCAGATTTCTAACCTAAAATCTTTCTGGTTGAAGTAAAGGTTTAGCAACAAAACTCCCAGTGACTTAAATGTAGGGATCAGTAGCTGCTAACAAATTCAGTGGATTAAGATCTAAACTATCTGCTCATTTATGAAAGCTACTAGACTGCAGAGACACTGGCCACAATCCAGAAGTGTAGATTATGTACCAGACAAATATATACAAGTTGTTTTCTCTTTCAGCCTTTCCTGTGTTAAACTCCTACAATATTTTTTTTTAAAAAATGTTCAAGTTTACAAAATAGTTTGATGTCTCTACTGCACGGGTAAAAGAAGGCTGGTGATACATAGAGCAGGTGGCATGAAAGTGGGCTGCCAAAAATATTTAATTAAATAAATCTCTAGTTGCACACAGTCTTGGCTCACAGGCACAACAGCACTTTCATATGTAATGTTTCTTTTAAAATCCTTGTTAGATCTAAACAGTTAGAAGGTCTGCAAATAAGGATCCATGCATCCTCATGACTATCATTTATCCTTCATACTGAAGCCATGATGAACGAGAGTGAGGAGTTTGGGAGGAAAGAGAGAAACTGATGAGAGGTATGATTGGATTTCTACATACTTCCAGGAATGCAGCAAGGATAGTTTTAAGGTAAAAGGAAATCTAGGAATGTGACATTTACCTGTGTGTGCAGCTGACTGTCCCACACTTCCCTGGTCCTCCAATTCATTTTCTTCTACTGTCAGGGAAAAATAAAACAAACAAACAAAAACAATATGTTAGGTAAGTGCCATAAGGTATTCCATGCACACACATCATTCACTACTCTGTTCTTAAGGTCAACAATGTTCCCTCTCCATGATAAAGGGAAATTCTTCCTAGCTGCCTGCCTGACTCTCAATATAACAATTTAAGCTAAGTGGCTTTATAGCCAACTCCAAAAAATATTGTTGATAGTAAACAAAATCAAGTATCAGAAATGATAACCAGCATCAACAGTATCCTGTCTTGATAACTCTAATAATCTTAGCATACACTATAGACATCAAGTATGTGTGCTTCCTTAAATCTCAAATTCTACATGGATTTTTAAATTGCCAAGAAAAAATATTTTTGGGATTTGTGCATTAAAATTGTCTGCCTAGTGAATAGCTCTCTTTATCATGACTGCAGAACTGTTTAACTCCAGTAAGCCTTCCATTTTGGCTGAGCAATGGTCAGTTCCACTGCAACTATTCCTGCAATTTACATTTGGCTGCAGCATCTGAATTGGGCTCTGGAGCAATTTATAAGGGAAGGAAGGCATGATGACAAAGAGGAAAGTGAAGTAGAATTGCCTTTCTTTCTCTCTTTCTCTGTTTTGAAAAAAACAACAACCCTCCTTATCAAAAAGCAATTAGTATTCTGATCTGAATGAACAGTAGAAAAAAAGTGGGCTTGTTTTCCAATTTCGAAATGGGGGATTTTAAGTTTCCTTAGACATATATTAGGAAGTCGTCTTGAAGCCAAGATAGACATAGAAACAACTCCATGGCAAATATGCAAACAGATGCTTAGTCAGATGTTTAAGTCTAACAAGCTGGATGCGTTACCAGCAGGTATTTGATAACAGAAATATTCCATGGAGGCATTATTTGTTATGCCTTATTACCTAATATAACTTTTACTTGTATTCTGAAATTAGTTGTTCTACAAAACCAACCATAAAAGGCAGAAAGAGGGGGATAACCTAGATAGCAAGTGAATGACAAAAGTATTATCAAACATAATTATGAATAGCTAGCCAGAGAGTTCCCCTTTTGGGACTGTAGCTCTCATGACCACCCCCACCCCCTTCAGCCTGTTTGATGCAAAGCACACAAATCTCAAACAGCCTGTGGATATATGTTCACATTCTTTCTCTCTCTCACACACACATACACACACAAACACATTTCTGTTTAAATATGCTGGCCTTATCATGGCTTGGGGTATCCAAGTATAGCTTTGTAGCAGTGAACCTGAAAGCTCTCTCTGAACCCATCCCAATTCTTTGTACCCATTTCTCACACTCTCACACAAGAGTCAACAATTTCATTTTGAGAAATGCTAAGAAACTTCTATAAAAAGCAGTAGCATACAGAGCAAAAAAGTAGATGTCACAAACACAAAGAGGAAGAATTATAGATAGAATGATGGAAGAGGTTCAGCCACAGCAAAAAAAAGATGAGAGGAACAGCCTGGTATAAATTTGTGTGTAATCAATTTTGTTTCAGGAAGATTACTAGATGAAACTCCCTCAACCCGCCTGAGCTGCAGAGTGGGGGGGGGGGAGGCAAATCTATCTGAAAGGCCTGGACAGCCTCTGCCAAACTAACTAGCAAACATCAAATAAAATTTTCCAAATCTATCAGGCCCATCTAAGAGATCTGGGGTGCAGAAGAGATAGGTCATGGGCTCTATTTGGGCAAACCGAGCAGTCTAGATGTCATTCTAGAAAGAAGAAATAATAATACAAAATGCTGGTTGCCTGATAAGCCTGTCCTCTGGCACTGTATGGCAAAACTTACTATGAATGGGAAAGGGGGATGCTGTGAAATCCCTTCATGCAGACAGAAGTGTGGAAAACTGTCCCTTGAACCTAAGCTGCTTTAAACTGTGATGAGACTCAGGGCCTAAGCAGACTGCCAGAAATAGTGCACATTAAATTGAGGCACTACCCTGGCTCAGTGCTAGGGAATCATGGGAATTGTATTTTTTTCTGAGACATTGAGCCTTCTCTGTCAGAGAGGTCTGGTGCCACAATAAATTACAGTTCCCATGATTCCTTAGCACTGAGCCAGGGCAGTGCCTCAATTTAGTGTGCACTATTTCTGGTAGTCTGCTTAGGCCCTCAGTTCTCCACATCTTGGGAGCTTATTGCACTGCTAAAATAAAGCATCTTATCTCTCCCAAATTCAGTTCTAATTTGGGTGGCATCCAGATACTATCGCAATGATTTTGCTGCCAAGTCTGTCACCCAAATACAGCACGGTTTGAGCCTGGGTCCCTGGCATGTTGAGCATGCCTCTTTTCCAAACCGGGAGTTTTCTGACTTAAGAAAATGGCTGCCGGAGTGCTCCTGGGACCAGGGTTGGACCCAGGTTGTATTTCGGCAGCAGATTCAGCAGTAAAATCCCTGCAATAGTATCCAGATGCTGCCCAAATTAGAAATGAATTTGGGAGAGGTAAGATGTCCCTAAATCTCTCAGTCAAGTTGCCTTCTTGTGAACTCTGCACAAAAGCAATTTCAAACAACAGGAATATCTAAGAAGAACACTCCATTTGAGGAATAGAGCAGGAGGTAACAGTGATATTTGGCCTTATTTGTAGCAGGTCCACTCAAAAGAAAATTTATCCCACTTCTTTCCTGTTATGTACAATATTCAGAAGTTCAGTTAGATGGAAAACTCCCTGCTTTTGCTTCTCTCCCACTGGCAACTGTGAGGTATGATTAGTAACTTATTTTTAACTCTTTCTTGATCTATACTACAGTGAATTATGGTTAACAGTTGACAGTGCTCATGTGGGTCTGTCAAATGTTTTAAGTGTACATTAGACTTTGGCTACAGCTGTATATTGCCAGGGAGAGGGTATTTCTCAGGAAAAGGTGTTTACTTTTTCTTCTAAGATTCTGTGTGGTTTCCCAAAATAAATAAACAATCCAAAAATTGTTCAAAATCCAATGAAGTTATAAAATTTACCCTCCATATTCATGGGTTCTGTATCCATGGAATCAACCATCCACAGCTTGAAAATCTCTCTCTCTCTCACACACACACACAAACACACACACAAATAAAGAATCCAAACAGCAAAACTTGATTTTGCCATTTTATACAAGGAACACCATTTTACTCCACCATCATATATAATGGGATTGAGCATCCACAGATTTAACCCCAGTGGATGTCAAGGATCCACTGTGTAAGTAAACTGTACAGCTAAGAAAAACATAACAAATGAATATGATAAAACGAATCAGGAATTTATTCATCCTAATTTCAAAGACTTTAGTGCTAAACCTAAGTCATTAAACTTGATTCTGAAGCTTAAGGAAGGCATGCAAGGCTGACCATGAGACACTGCTGGGAATTTTTTCTTATATCAAAGTATTGACTAAACAGCCAGTTCAGATGTTTTCTAAGTGGCCATTCTAAAGAAGAGAAATGAGCCTCATCCTTGGATATTGGTTGCAAAATCCCTTTAAGACCCACCCTGCAGAAGGAACTCAGCAATCAGCCTGCCAATGCCACAAATCCTTAATTGCTACTGTGGTGTTAGCATCCTGCTTGTGCTGACAGATGTGGGTTACGTAGCACTTGATAAGATCAGTTTAACCTTACACTTACGGTACTTTCCAAATTTGGCCTGTGGAAAATTATTAAAACAAAACTTAAAGAATAGAGCACAAAGTACAGTCCTCCCTCCATTCTCACTGACTTGGGATCCATGTCCCTTGCTTATCCATAGAAGGCAAATGGAGGGGGACAAAATGGGGTGCACGCCAGCAAGCCCTCACAGGACCGCATCTCTATTGAAGCCAATAGGGCTTGAATATATATGATTTTCCATTTTCATGGGGTGTGTGTTTGTGTATGGAACAGATCCCCTGAGGGAATGGAAGGAGGACTGTAACATCAAAATATGGTAGCTGCTACTATTGGTTTGCTGTGCTCGATTTGTTGTTCCTTATTCAATTTTAATATGTCTCCCTTAAATATGCCATCCATATTCTGCTAATACCCAACTTTTTCTCTCCTTTCCGTCTAAGCTATCCTAATTCTAAACCAGTATCTGATGTATATAATGGTCTAGATGAGGGTGAACAACATGAACTGAATCCATACAATACATTCAATTAGATCAAGGAAAAGACATTCATTCTGTTCTAATCACACACTCCTTGTAGATTCAGGTGCATTGTTTGCCTTCAGTCCTAAATACAACCCTGAACCTTAATGCCCAGATTTCAGCAGTGACTAAGAATTATCTTCTGCTAGCTGAGGCTTGTGTACCAACTATGCCTGTTTCTGAAATCTAATACTGATATACATTTTAACTACTGGAATATAGTACCATGCTATACGTGAGGATGCCTTCAGAAGTGTTTTGATATTTCGTCTGTTTCAGAATGCTGTAAAAAGAATTTTAACCAGATCCAAACCAAGCTACCCAAAGAGGAGTACTATCCAATACAAATCTTCCTGGACTTTGATATTGTGAAAGGCAGAGTTATCTCTTGGTCCTGACATACTCAGAAGCATGTTTGGCAGGGATATGAAAGGGGTCTCCCTAAAAGGTTATTGCTAGGCTGTGAAACTCGGTTGCCAAGGGAAGCTAGGTTGGACCTTTCCCTGTTGTCAATCTGCCTTTGGGAGGCAGGCCTTTGGCTGTCAAGCTAGGTTTCTGAAAAAGTGAGTTTAATGTGAATGGATGCCATTTTTCCTTCATAGTTTTTCCTTCATGGTTTTTAATAACTTAGAGGTTTGATGACTGAGGGACGAAACAGACAGGCAGGAAAAAAGGGCTTGAAGCTGCCTTTTCCAAAAGTGATCCAAGTCCCCACCAAACCACACCACTGGCTCCCAAGGTGGATGGAGTGCACGTGTCATGACCACATGGCATGGCTTCAAGCTGTGCTGCTGGATAGTTTTTTAATCTTCTCCCCACAATTGCTGTACACAGTCACAGGAGTACACCATTGGTGACTGCCATCCATCGGATGGCCATCCCTGTGAACCTGCCCACAGTCTCATGTGCAGCACTGCACTGGGACAGGGCATTGGAGCAGAGGTGTGCCCATGCAGATGCCAGCAAGGTACAATCATGCCCCCCTTCACCTCCCCTTCATCATATGCCCCCTCTTTGACGGTTTGATTTGTGTATGCTTTACATACCTCCATGAGAGATGTCACACTTTCTCTTTGGGGCATTGCCACCTCCACCACCTGGGTAGGGCAGTTCCATCCCTTCTAAATGCACTCTGCGATGGGTGTTTATATGCATAATTAGGGTTAGCATTTGGATAAAAGACCCCTTTAGAGCCACTCTGGTGGTGCTGCATTAGACGTGCAAGCAAAGGTGTGCATTTTCCTGGAAGAAGCAGAAAAATCCAACTCCTTTTTAGTCTGGCTTTTCTCCCCATATGGTGGCTTGAGAGTGGTTTCTGGCCAGCCTCAAGGCTTGCTTCATCTAAACACCCCACATAGAAGCCAGCTGGAAATGTGCTTATTTTGACCATCCGTTTTGCCCCTTAATTGATCTGTGTTATGTTTTACTTCTGCATCAGTAAAAGGTTCACTTACTTTGTTAACTTTATAGTTAGCTGACTTTGGACAAAGACGGGTAAAAATCAAAAATGAAATGATGATAGTTTCCCAATGCTAATGAAGATTAAGCAGTGTAAGGTGTTAGGCTAGAAGATTTCCTTCCTATTTAAAGACAGATTCATAGAAGAATTGGGGCCATGTGTGCTGTTAGCATAATTTTAAGTTCCAAAGGCAAGTGAAGAGCACCAATGCTATAGCCACAATTTTTCTCATTACTTGGTGTTGCTATCCTTGGTATTTAGCATTTCATACCTATACTTAAAGGCAGCCTAAATTTACAGAAATTTACACTGCATTACGTTCAAAAAGAAAGAGAGAAAACAATCAAGATATCATGCCTGGTCTATTTGAATTTTTGTCTGTATGGAGCATTGCTTTGATAAAACTATGTGTTGTCTCCAGTTTTCTCAGTACACTCAATAGTTCACTGCCAAAAATGACTATTGAACTGTAATCCCAGCTAGCAGCTTCCATGGAGAACTTTGAAAGGCAGGACGCAAATTTTTAAGCACCCCCTGCCCCCCCCCCACAAAAACTCAAATATTGCAGTACTGACCAACACAGATAAATGGATACTAATAAAGAAGTAAAACAGAATCCCTATCAGCAATTCAGTCCATAACAGTCAACTAATCACTAACACCTGCTAATCAACCACACCAAAGGCTACAGAGTGATAGGCCTTCATCCATCATATCATAATGCCATAAGTCTGCCTGAAGCCAAAGAATGGCTTCAGAATTCCAATGTGTTCCACTGCACACAAGATGGGAGTGTTAAATAACTCTCTCATTTTCCATCCATACAAAATAATTGTATTTTGTTCTTTTTTACCCAAGCTATTAACACAGATACAAAAAAGTTATTTAAAGGCATAAGATATACTCAAGTATAATTTGTCCTCATGTATAAGTCAAGGGCCAGTTTTGGGACCAAAATTATGGATTTTTATATGACACATGGATAAGTCAAGGGTAAAATTTAGGAGGATGTAACAAAGGATGAAGCAAAGGAAAACAATGGGCCTTTACAAACTGCCAGAAATAATGCAAGTTGAGTCCACTTTAACTGCCCTGGCTCAGTGCTAGGGAATCATGGGAATTGTAGTTTTTTTCTGAGACACTGAGCCTTCTATTTCAGAGAGCTCTGGTGCCACAATAAACTGCAGTTCACATGATTCCCTAGCACTGAGCCAGGGCAGTTAAAGTGGACACAAGCAGCATTATTTCTGGCAGTCTGTAAAGGCCCAATGTCAAAAACTTTAAAAATGTCAACAGGCGTAACTATTTCTGCTCACTCTAAACGCTGGATGGAAAGGGAGGGAACTACAGTAAATGTGCAATGGGACTGTGCAATGTTTGAGACAGACAACTAAGTGTGGACAGGGCTAAGAAAATGTGCACATGTCAAAAAGGATGAAAAGGCAAAGCAATGCAAACTATGATACCTGTGATTATAGCCTTTAACTTTATCTGATTAGAAGCCAGAAAAGTTGACAAACATATACAAATGCCTTATTCAAATCCTTCAATGCCTGGTTCCTCTTGGTGCTCTTTTGAAAGGAAGCACCAAAGAGTTGCCACCAGGCATTCAAAGAAGTCAGAAGCAGCACTGTGGTGGAGAGAGTAAAGGGGGTTGGTGCTTCTTTTAAGTGCTCCCAGGATGGACTTAGCTCTCGCATTTTGCCCCTCTGCATAGAGAAGGGAATGGTTCCCTTTTTTTGATAAGAGTTGAAAGTGCAGTAGTTACATTGACCAATGAATAAGCTGACCCAGTTTTTTGGGGTCAATTTGTTGACTAAAATTTCTAGACTTATACATGAACATATACAGTATGTGCCACTGGAGAAAAATCAGCACAGAACCTTTTGAATGTTAGTGGGGAGGGGGACACATATACCCCAAGCTACTTCCCACAACTGCTTGCAGACTTCTGAATAACCACTTCATGACATGATATCTGTTTTTCTGAATGGAATAGATGCATGTCCTGCCACCTCACATTCAATTGGGTGAACTTTACAAAATGCTATGTATGGTGTAATTATACAGCTGTTCCCAACACTGCTAAATATTTGCTCAGTGCAGAAATGTATACTACAGAACACAGGGCAGTCTTCTCTGACATCACATATTTAAGAAAAGAATGGAGGAGGGGGAATAGGAAGGTTTCAAATTGCAGAATATGCTGGCAATTTGTTCAGCTCCAACTAGAGGTATTTAAATTAGGAAAAAGGACTGACAATGAAGTGACAATGAGATAGGAATGTTATCCGGTTGTTAATACATTACTGTTTCCCAATACTAGCAGCAAACCATACTTCATGCAGCTATTATATTAGCTACTTATATTCTAGAGCCTAGCTACATGTTAAGTTTTTAGTTTGCAAATACAAATCAGTCCTTCTGGAGACACTTTTAATAATAATAATAATAATAATAATAATAATAATAATAATAATAAATTTTATTTATAGCCTGCCCCTCTGCACAACAATCGAGGCGGGCTACAACATTTAAAACAGGCAAATTTAAAACATTCCCTCATCCCCCAATCCAACCCTCCCAACACCTTAAAACAGGATTAAACTAGAAAAGGATTAAAATGCTTTTCACCTGCAGATTAGCACACTTGATTCATGCAAACTACAACAGCCCACTGCCCATATCTGAAATGTAGGAGATGATGTTGCCAGTAGATTACCCCAGCCTAGAAGAAAGATTAGTTGAAAAATTTTCAATGCACAGCCCTATCTCCTATCAGGAGTAAGATCCTCTTGCATTTCCAATGTAGGATTAACATGACAAAGTGACAGCTTGAAGAGGGCTTCCGTAAGTCCTTGTTTCAAAGATGTGATGTGCTATAAAATGTGGGAACATCCGAAGTCGAGTAAATGTTTAGTAAAGCCCATAGGGGATAAAAACATTATTTTCCTTTTGCTTTATGAACACACACTCCACATTTGATTAGGCTGCCTTTTAAATAAGGTCAGGTTTAAAAATGTGCTCTTGAAGCTTAACAGAGAAAAGAATTAGGAAAACAAGGGGTAAATACAACACTGTAAGAATACAGTGAGAAAGTACATTTAAACTTGAAGCAA
>CM034706.1:62237414-62252512 GCA_020142125.1 Phrynosoma platyrhinos | reverse complement strand
TATGATAGCCAGGTTTAAATATTTTAAAAGACGTCATATGGAAGATGGAGCAAGCTTGTTTTCTGGTGCTCCAAAGACTAGAACATGGAGCAATAGATTCCAACTATAGGAAAAGAGATTCTCCCTAAACATGATGAAGAACTTATTTTCAGTAAGAGCTGTTTGATAGTGGAACACACAGCTGCAGAGTGGTGGAGTCTGCTTCTTTGGAGGTTTTTAAAGTGGATGGCTATCTGACAGGTGCGCTTTGAGTGTGCATTCTGGCAAATAGTTGGACTGGGTGGTCTCTGTGGTTTCTTCCAACTCTTGTGATTTTATAAAATTACACACAACCTGACAAGGCTGTGTGTAATTCACACCTTCATCATGTATCCCAATTATGTCCAAATATGTGTGCTTGTACATGCTTTAAATTTGTTTGTTGACTTATGATGACCCCATGGATGTCATACGGTTTTCTTTGGGAACGAATACTCAGAGCTGAAAATAAGGGAAGTACAACAAAATCCTATGAATTTTCCCATCCTGAGCCAGAGATTGGAAAAATTACTTTTTTGGACTAAAGCTCCCAGAATTCTCCGGTCAGCATGGCTAACCCTACTGAACAGACATGACTGGTAATTTTAATCTTTCAAAAGTAATTCCTATGCTTTTTTAAAAAAAAAATGTTGCACAAATAGTGGTACCTGCATCAAAGCAAATAATTATGTAGCACATTGGTTTAGTGGAAACAATGTTAAATAAGCAGCATGGAAATTTTAAATGAAAGTAAGCTCAGGGGATAGCAACTTTCAGGGGAGGATCAGTAAAGGGAAAACTTCCTCCCACTTGCCCTTTCCCCAAACAAAATCCTTCACTAATGCACATGCTTTACTAATTTGCCCACCTATATTTTGTGACTGAATGTGTGTTACAGTCTCGTAGCTAACTTGTTGCATGTTCACAATTGTTCACGCAACTTAACACCTGCAAAGCACTCATTCAACAGCTTAATCCTGAAAGTTAATACTTTCTTCACTATCACTGTGACTGGGTTTAATAGCTGAAGATTCAGAGCTAAATGTCCAAGCTGTCTCCATTGAAAAATATGGTATTTGAAATGTTATTAAACCTCTCTCTATCTTTCCCCACATGAAGCCCTTACTTTAATAGTGAAGTTACCACCTGATAGTCATATCTAAACAGGGATGGAATTATTATTGACCAATCTGTAAATAGATAATGCAGCATGATAACTATAAACTGAATGTGAAGAAGTATGGATCAAATCTGTACCACTAATGCAACACAGCCAATTTTACACATGTACATTGTTGTCAAAAACCTGGAGGTAAAATACAGCAGAGAACAAAAAAGCATCACAGAATAATATTTAACAATGCACCTGGTAAAAGCTAAAAGTTTAAAATATCATGTGGAAAGGCACCAAACAAAGTGTTGACACATACACAGTAACAAAATCAAGTGATTCTTTACTTCACATGGTAACTTCTTTCAGGTTCACAGGTACAAAGAAGCCTACTTCCTGCAAAGATTGATTCATGGGGGAGAAGATTTTCAACAGCTACTAGACATTAAGACTATTTACTGAGGCTGTATGCTTCTGAATACCCGTTGCTAGAGAAAAACATGTGGCATGTGCCTACCACATTCATATGCTGCTTATCTTCTCAGAGGTATCTGTTTGATCACTCTTGTAAGTGCACTACAATGTCTTTGATCTGATCCAGCAGGACTCTTCTTACATTCTTGAGAAGCAAAACTTCTGCTAGCCAAGTCTATAGCCCAACTGCTTTGAAGATAGGCACCAGAACTTTGAACTGTGGTTGGAAGCCAATGTAGCTCTCGTATGTAACTGACTTAATACATATCCTAAGATGGGTCCCAAAAACAACTAGAGCATCTGGCTGTTACACCAGCTGTGCCCCTTCCTAGAGCTGAAGGACCTGAAGATGGCAGTGCATGCTGGTAACCTCAAGGCTGGATCTTTAGAGTGCACTGTATATTGGCCTACCTCTGTACCAAGTTTGGAAACTTTAATTACAGTAGTTCAAAACACAGACGGACTGATTACTGGGCAATCCAAGTGATCATATCACACCAATATTAAAATCACTCCACTGGCTGCCAATTAGTTTCTGGGCAAGGAACAAAGTGTTGGTTGTTACCTTTTAAACTCTACATGGTTTAGGTCCAGGTTACTTACAGGATTGCCTTCTCCCATATAATCTGCACTGTACACTCAGGTCCTCTGAGGGACATGTATTCCAGTCAGTCAGGACTAGATTGGCAACAGCCAGCCAGAAGACTTTTTCTTCAGTTACTCCTAGACTGTGGAATGACCTGCTGGAAGAGATTCGGTAGCTGAATATGCCACCTGAATTTAAAACAGCATTAATGACCAATCTATTCCAGCAAGATTATCAAGATGATTTTTAAATTTTAAATGATGGAGTGTTTTAATATATATGGGTTTTGTTCATTCTTTTAAATGAATGTGTTTTTAACTGGTGTTGTGTATTTGTTGATCTGTTATTGTTCCGCACCCTGATCCCTGGGGGAGAAGTGGATAATAAATAAATAAATTATATTAGTGGCAACATCCTGACTGCAGATTTCAGAAAACTTTCAAAGGCAGCTCCAACAATAATACATTACAGTAATAAGTTCTGGAAGTTAATTTCCAGAATATTGTTTTCTTTTCAGCCACTAAAAGTCTCATACACACCCATACACATGAGGTATCATAAAGTTTTAATTATCACCTTTAAAAAAATTTGACAGGAAGTTTATTTTGATTTGTAGTTGTTAACTTATCTCTACGTAGTCATCATCCAGATTTACACATTTTTCCCAGCGTTTCTTGATTCTCTGAATACTGTTAGTGTAGAAGTTGGCAGATTGCACCTTACAAGGATTTTACACTTTAGTCACTTCTGGCACAACCTGTCACAAAAATAAAGGACACAATGAACTGATTTTCTCAACATCATGCACTTAGGGACCAATGATGACACTGACAAAATTTCATCAATATACCATGATAACCTCCGGGTGATAATTATTACTTTACGATACCCCCTCGTAAGGTGAAATCTGAAGACTTCTACAATATCAGGTATTTGGAGGGTCAAGAAAAACTGGGAAAATGTGTAAATCTGGATGGTGACTACATAGAGATAAGTTAACAACTACAAATAAAACCAAATTTTCTGTCAATTTTTTTAAAGGTGATAATTAATACTTTACGATTCCCTCGTGTGTGTGTGTGTGTGTGTGTGTGTGTACATGGAATTTGACTCAGCTGTTACTACTTTTTGTCTATCTCAAAAATACAAGTTTTTTTGTATTAATAGTTCTTCATAGGTCATTCTGTCCCCCCTGCAAAATCTAAATTAGCAATTATCTAATGTTTTGTTTGTCACCTTTTTGCAGAAGAAATTGATCCGTACATTACTTTTGTTGCTTTGTTTTGTCTTATTACTGAGATCTATGCTTTATTTTACAGTCCCATCTGAGCAACTACAGTCACCCCTCCAAGTCTGCGGACTTGAAATCCGCGGACTTGACGATCTGCAGAGGGGCAATCGCCATTGAAATGAACAGGGCTTAAATATATGCACATCTCCTAACTCGTGGGGGGGGGGGGTCCGGAACAGATTTCCCTCGGTTTAGGAGGGCTGATTGTACTGCCTTTTAAACTTTAATACACATGAATATTCTTATAGTCTGATCTTTCTTAATCACAAACTCAACTTAATCTAAACTTTAGAAACATAGATGAATAAGCCTTCACTGATTTTTTAAAAGTCATGTTACATCTAGAAAAACCTTAAAACCCTGTTGTCCTTACACAGAATGATACAGGCAACATGACTAGGGAAGCCAATTATTATCACAGTAGCATCAGTTAACAACTTAGAAAAGACTGTTGACAAATACCAGTTATTCCATCACCAAATTATCCCATTTCTTAGGTGTTCTAAGAAAGTTTGTTGTAAGACTCAGTCAAAAACTGAACAGGAGCAAAGGAAAGAATGTCACCACATCCAATAAGAGTCCCTCTTAAAGGGCAACAAAATAAGAAATGTCCACTGACACAGAAAATATAAACAAGAGTAGAGGGTGATTATAATAAATATATGTATATAATATAAATACTTATATTGAGAACCTACTGCACACAGAAAACCCTGCCAGCAATGAAAAAGTGACATTGTTCATTGTTGCCGCACTGGTTGCCCCCCCTAAAAAAAAAAGCTGTTGTACCACCAGGCCAATGGAAGGAACCACTTGCATAAGGAGTAAAGTTATTTGGTCAGTGTCACAATTGATACTGGTTACTTGAACATACATAAAAATATACCCTGGAATATAGTAAGAATATTAATAAAGAATCTACAATACCTTGCCAAATGATCCATATGTACAAAGCTGTGTTATCCGATTGCTGCACAAGTTATTGCTCACTGGGATGATGTTCAGCTTGCCCATTTTATGAGGCCTTGATCATGAGAAGGGAATCCTGGGGTATATATTTGATTTGAAAGTGTTGCCTTCCCTGCTGTGTACCAGCCACTGAGATAGAAATCTAATACTGACAGAATATAAAAAGGCCTTAGTTTGAAATTTTACTACTAGGGGAAAAAAGGATGTTTTAGAATTCTTTCTCAATAAAGACCTATTATAGAAGTGTCATATCTCTAAAATTACTGCGTGGTCATTTTTCAACAACACACTGCAAAAGATATTAACACTAAGATCTAAAACAGGTAAGATCTGGGACAACAAATCATAAATCCCTAACTTAGTTAATGCTAATTAAGGAATGGGTGGGGAAACTGGGTCTCCAGATGTTTCTATAGCTATATCTCACATCATCCCTAAGTATAGATCATGCTGGCTAGAGCAGATGGGAATTGGGAGTCCAGCAACATCTGGCACACCAAAGGTTACCCATCTCTGAACTGAGGGTATATTTTAGTTCCCATCCCATCACCATTGAAAAGCAAACACTCTAAAAATCTAACAGTTACCTAACATGAGCACTGCCTGTTAAAACATATTAACGTGATAGAATTTGCTGATCACTAAGAGAACTAGCTACAATGAAAAAGGGTATTGTAATGTTGAGTCGAAAAATATGAAGATGGCATAAAGCAGGTCTGATAACATTCCACATATGCATGACCACCAGCTTGATTCTCAATTGCCATGATAGCTCATATTATTTGATCAGAATTAAGAGTGCTATTAATACAGACCACCCTTTTTCTGGCAAAGAGAGCTGACCTGCCTCTATTGGAAACCTTCCGGACAGACAATTCACCTTTTAAAATAACTTGTACCCCCCATCCACTCCCACTGAATGACATTTTAAAAAAACTACCCATTTTTCAAAGCCATCTTCTCTTTTTGGGCTTATTTGACAGTCTTTGAAACATCTGGGGAGTCCCAGGGGCAGGGAACTAGACCCCCAAACATGTTTAAGTTTTTGCCCTTTGTACTAATGCTATGGCTGGATTCAGGGATTTGAGCTATCAAAAACAGGTGGCAGAATAACATTCTAATCACCATTATTTCCTGGGATTTTTAATATTTAGAAATAGAGAGTTTTTAGGATTCTTAACAAAACCTACTTTTATAGAAGTCTGTATATGTATTAATAAGATTGGGCTGGTAGTACGCCCTTGAATAGTTTACTGCAGCTATAGAAGAAGGAGGAGGAGAAAAAGACAATGACAGTGGGCCCATTAGTATCCATTGGGGTTTGGTTCCAAGTCCCTCTGTGGATACCAAATTCAGTGGATGTTCAAGTCCCATTAAATACAATGGCAAAGTAAAATAATGCCTCTTTTATAAAATGGCCAAATCAATGTTTGCTTTTTTAAATTTATATATTTTACAATATTTTAAGTCATGGATAGTTCAAGGCGTAGATATAAAATCCATGGATACGGAGGGCTGATTGTATACAAATATGTATACTAGGAAATACAACATAATGGAATGATAGGGATGACTTTAATGTGCACACCCAAAATGGAATATTTACCAAAAGATTTTACTAAACTAGTACAACCTTTATATAGTTGCTTTAGTCAATCAGTTCTACCACTTTTTTTCACTGTTAACAATGTACAGTTCAGCAGGTTTTTAAAAGGTAGGTAATTTTGTCCATCTTGAAGCGTTTACAGTAAGTGTAGTAAATGTTGTTTCATACATACCATGAAGTATGCATTTTCCTCAACCACAACACTTCCTCACTTTTAAAATATAAACTACCCATAATGGCTCAAACAAGCAAGGAGAGTAAGCAGGTCACTGGACTGCAATTCTTCTTTAAAGGAAAACAGAACTCTTCATTTCATCTACAAGTATAAAGGGAAAATGATATTCAATGCTTATGGACATTATTACTATCTGGGAGGGATTGCTCTGCAATACAGTCCATGTTTTACACATACAATGCCCTGTATTCAATTTCTAGCAACTCCACTCAAAGGAATCAAGTAGTAGGCAAGTGAGTTGAGCTACTCTTCTAAAGATGATATATAGAAAACATAGAAGCTAATACAGAGGATGTTAAGTAGATGGATAAAGTCTCTGATCTAGTATAAAGCAACTACCTATGGACAGCACATTTACAATTTCATGAAATTTCACATAATTTTTAAGTTAAACTAGTCATGTATTCTCTACTATTGGAAGAAAGGCATACACTTCAGAGCTTTTAAAGCTAGGGTGCAGGTTGGGGGAAGAAATACACCAGCATACATCCCAAAGAATTGTTGTTGTTGTTGTTGTTGACTTTCAAGTCATTGTGACCTATGGTGACCTAAAGGTGAACCTATCACAGGGCTTTCTGGGACTGAGAGTGTGTGACTTGCCCAAGGTCACCCAGTGAGTTACCATGGCTGAATGGGGAATTGAATCCTGTAATCCAACCCTCAAACCCAGGGGTAGGCAACCTTTCCCCTTTAAGGGCCGAGGGACTTCAGTTCCCAGAATCCCAGGAGCTATTGGCCAACATGGGACTATTGGCCAACATGGCTGAGGCTTCTGGGAGCTGAAGTCCATCGGCCCTTAAAGGGGAAAGGTTGCCTACCCCTGCTCAAACCACTACCTTATGCTATCTGTCCAGTGTGACTTTTCCAAAGAACACCTATCTACCTGTCTATTAGTTAGGATTATACAACTTGTTTCAGGCAACAGATTTGGAAGTGTTGTTAAGGTACAGCAAACTGGCACTGGCTCATTACACTTTTTTTTTTTTTTTTTACTAAGGAGGGGGCACAATCTGAATTTTCTCTGTCTACTCAAACTGCCATTATCTCAAAACAAAACATGAAAAATCATCCCTTTCTCTGAAAAATCAGAAGACTGAATAGAAATATAAACTATTAAGTAGACTAATAAATGCACCCCCCTCATACAACATAAATAGATTCAAGTCCCCCCCCCTCGTACAACAGAATCCCCAGGCATATGGCTAAGTATTGCTTGATCATTACTCTGGCTGAAAGTAAAGCTACTGAACTTTAGAAGGTTTCACATCTTACACAGCTTCTTTCATCTTCAATAATTACTAAACTAGCATAATTACTCACACTTGAGGTGAATTGTGATGCATGCTAAGAGTCCAACTTGCCTAAATTTAGAAGGACTTTAAAAAAAGATTACAACTGCACTTGATTTTCTAAGATGTGCATCTCCTTTCAAACTTCCAGTACAGAGCATTTCTTATTGGTCTGCTATTGCTGAAACTTCTCTTCCTTCATTCTTTTCTAATAAGAAGGTAAGTTAAAAGAAACTACAGTCCTTGAATTTTAGCTCTTTGTAGTGACAATATTGCTAAGTACATTTAAACACCAGACATGCACATGTTGCGAGCAAAACACGAACAAATAAGGCATACATAATTCTTGCTAAGCTGCATGTAGACCCCAAGGCAAAAAATGAAACACAAGACCACATTTTCCTCCCAATGGGACTGATGTTGACCTTTGACAAAACTACAGGGGACAACAAAAAATTCCAAATACATATGGGGAAATACATCATGCTGAGATTTGTATCAATATACCACTGTTATGAAGCATTCATGGTGTTAAAATAACATTCCAACATAATGTTATTTGAAAATATGAAGTACTAAACTATATTCGAACTGGATATTATTTTCTTAATTTTCACACTTACATTTACTGTCACACTAGCATTAAAGGCCCTGGTTAGTTTTTAAAACTTCAAGCTTTATTACATATTTCTTGAATTTGAAAGTTGCATGGTTGTCTTTTTTTAATAACACACTTAATTTTTCTAGATGTAAAAGTTACAACTACGAGCCCAATAAATACTGGGAAGAATTCAATGAATCTCAAATCAGCTTTGCAAATATTTCCTTTATATACTATAGGTATCTAAGACTTAACAAATTCAGCAAAATTCAGATATCAGTGACAATATATCTCAATTATAAGATTTGGATATTATTTTGGCTCTGTGGAAAATTCAGCTTGTAGCTAAAACTATATATGTTCTTAGTCAACTAGATGAAGACTTCTGCAGAAGAATATCATGTGTCCTTTAGGCAAAAACAAAGGAATATCACTAATTCTAACCTCTAAAATGGCAAACCAGCACTCAGGGTGAAGCACTGCCTGATGTACCAGAGCAATGCTGCAACATGCACTGTAAGACTCATACTGTAGATAACAAGTCAATCCATGGATATCAACACAGGACTGCTATAGTAGCAACATTACAATCCCCAAATGTGGCAGAATGGTCCATGGTCAACTATTCTATTTCTAAGAATGGGTGAAATCAGGGTTGTAGGAACACAACAGGAAAGAAAACTACTGAACATTTTAGGTTCCACAAAGCCAGGTGTATTGTCACATCCTGAAGTATCATTTTGCTTCAACTGGTTGAATTTACTACTAGATCATAACCTGACCTGAGTTGCACGAGCACCTCTACAATCATGCACATCTCCAGTTTAAAAAAAGATGAGGATACTAAAATGTATGTTTATATGGACTTCATCTTCCAAAAGGGTGAGATCCACTGTGATATGATAGGAAGTTCTTACATCAGAAAATGATGTATAGATCATGTTGCCAGCCCCTGTAACAGATCCAAATGCTCCACCAGCCTTGCAAGCCCCTGGCAGTTACTGTAGCTCCATAGATCCACAACAGCTGTTCTCCACTGCAATTATGACATGCCAAAAGGATCAAGGAGTAGATCTCATAATTTAGATTAATAAAAAACATCTACTGTTCCAAGACAGATTAACTTGCATATGGTGGTGTATCAACAGAGAAAGAGTGAAAATTGGCAATGTCTGCATTTTAAGGGTGATTCTAAGATTCTAACAATTTGCAGTATTGTTTTATATCTGCATCTTTCAGTTTTGCACTATTTTGGCTAGACCAAAAAAGAGGCAGCAATATGTTTGAAAACAGATATTAGTAGTAAAGAGGCCCAGGGGATTTTACAAATATTTGTTTCCATTCTTTCAAGAATATACCAAAGAGCTGTGAAACCCATGGAAACAAATCCTTTGGAATAGCAAAAATGAATCAAAGGAGAGAACAGGTTGCACAGATACTATTAACTATAGATATTTGCTTGTTTTAATCTGTTGATTTTAACTTTTGTCAGTTTAATATTTTTTTTAAGGGGGGGAGGGTATAGGGGCTTTGGATGTATTGTATTTTTACTTTTTGTGAGCCGCCCCGATTGAGCTCAGAGGTATAATAAATTTTATTATTATTATTATTATTATTATAACTATAATTAAAATTTTTTGTGTATGAAATTTCTTAAGTTACATTATGTCAAGAAATCTTGCGATGTTTAATATCTAGTCCATGTAAAGTTTTGAAGAGTAAAAACATTCAAGATGATGAAAGAAAGGTATGTACCACTCTGAATGCCAATTACTTTGTGACATGCTGCTGCTAAATTAGAATTCTCAATATTGCATCAACATCTGTGCTATTATTTGCAAAAACATATTTTGGTTCTCCAAAATGTGTCAGAAAAATATACACCTAAACATATAGCTGAAAATATGACCAGGAAACACGTTTTTGGCGTTTCCAACCAAACAGAATATTATACAGTACATGGCTGAATTTTCTCAGAAGATAATGTTCAAAGCAATTCATTACCTATGTAGCATTTTCATTTTTCCAATATAAATGTTGCATAATTCATGCTAAACATACTAAACCATATTGCTTCTTTTATAAAGAACCAGGCTTTCAATAAATTTAAGTCTTAGTATCACAAAAGTATGTCTGTACATCAACACACTGAATCATACTGCGCTGTGAACATATTTAAGTCATAGAAATATTAAAGTTTCAAGTCCTTAAATTTGTGGGGCTATGTCACTATCCTTGGTTCTAATCTAATATTCAAAATGATAAATGATTTCCTCCCACATTAATGTGAGATAACAGATAGTACTTTATTTTGACTTAGAAGGGGAAGTTTCCGAGTATATTTACATTTTCATCACAAACATGTATCTCGAAATTATACTTGTTTAGAAGTTGTTCCATACAAATAAATGTGATACTCAATCTATGGAGTTTACTTTCAAGAAACAAAAATGTACCAGTATGCTAATATTGTGATGGTGTCTCCTTCCCCCATTCAAAAAGTAGACCTATAACTGGATGTATAATTAAAAATAATTTTTGATTGAAAAACATAACCATGACCAAACTCCTCATAAGGAAACAGGAAAAATAAGTCAGCAACAGAAGTTGATCTTTTCCAATGGCAGCATTAAAAACTGGAGGTATGTGTCTTCCATTGGATCCATCAAATGGGAAAATCAAGCAGGGATTGGATAAATCCATAAAGGCCTGTCTTGACCTTTCCCTGTGCTTAAATGTACTAGCAGAAATTCTGTTTATTCTTGTTGTTTTTAAACTTGGCTGAGAGGAAAGAAATAGTAAATGGTGATATTTAATATCAATTTTTCTTTAGAAGTGCACTGTGTACCATCTCTTTCTAGAGAGCTCCTTGAAGGTATGGGACAAATGACTATGTGTTGGGGGTGTGTGTGTGGACAGGAGAGAGAAACAAAGGTCAAGTTTGACATAGCTGATGCTACTCATTCTTAGTACTTCCAAAAGCAACTTATAGAGTAGATGCTGGCCTTTAAACGTCAAATAAATACCATAATTTAAACATTCTTGAAAGGAAAATACTGTCCCACCTGAATATATTCTCACACAACTCTTTAGCATACTTGCATCATATACACTATGGCCATCATTTCCAAATGAAAAATTTACACCACATGATAATATTTTAGTACATAATTACATAGGCATTGAAATCTCCTATATACCCCTTTCAAGATAATTCAACCAAGATTAGCAGCTACCTCATTCCGACCCAGAGAAGGAGCAAAGGACTCATTGTTCAGAATAGCTATCTTTAAAATAAAGGAAAATCAAAATAATCACTCCTCAGAATCCACAGCTGCTGGTGAATTTTACTATAGTTCACCTAATATGAAAAAAAACAAAACAAAACAAAAACGCTCAGATTTTCTTAATGCACTTATCTGCCCTGAATCACTATTGCTCTGGAAAGCAACTTTCCAAAGTGTCAATTGTGTCAAAAATTACATGCCTTTGAAATCTTTTATACCATCAAAGGGACATGACTAGTCAATATGTAAGCTTCATTCATCCTCAAGGCATTTGCTTCACAATTATCAGATGCTGGTTCCAAATTAAGTAATTTGAATGCTTCAAATTAACACCCCTAAACACTGTTTGCCCTCCTAAACAATGTAGCCCTTTGCTTAGTAATTTTTGTTGATTCACAATCACCACAAACAGTTTTAGATAATTTTTACAATGTATCTTGCATTGTTTGCTGCTGCAAGTTTGTTAAATATACAGTACTTTCAACAACCAGCTCCTGCTTATTTCTGAACAATTTAGCCTATTAATCATTTCTGAGAAAGTAAAGGAACTAAGGCTACAGTCAGACTTATTCAGAGTCAAGTCCCATTAAAAGAAATGGAACCTGGTTTTAACAGCCACAGTGAGGAGACTGGGTGATAAACTAACATTACACTGACCTTATTAAACTATAACTAGTATTTATGATTCTGTTGAATACTGTTATTTCAACTCAAAATACATGTGTGATTTGTAGAACATATTTCAAGTGCTGAAAGTAGATTGTTTAAACTTTCCAACTGCCTCTATACTCCAAATTTTCCTTCAAATGAGGCCAAGCAACAAAAATGGACACCATGGGGGGGGGGGAACCCCAGCTACATGGAAATAGAGCTGTAAAATACTAATCTGTGCAACAATAATCTAAATATTGTATTCATCATGATAGATAATATTAGCCTGCATTATGACTAAAGGCGATAATGAACAGACTAATGTATTGGAATGTGTAAGCTATGCATTTAATTAAGCCACTGTATGTTTAGGTCAGTACTTGCTGCCAATAGCAGTACTTCTGACATTAGGGTCTCTCTCTCTTTCTCTCTCCTCATGGGTTGCTGATATACACCAAACACTCTTTTATATGACCATACAAAACTGGAAATTACATATTTTAATTTATATTTTTGTTTATATTAAGCCTTTAAAAATAAACATTTTGTTTCCATCAGAAGGAAATCAGATAATAAAAAGACTGTCTGTGGGAAAGCACAATGGGTGTTAAGCTCAACTTCTTTTATCATTGCCCCATAAATACAACCAATTGATGGCTTTACTTACTGGCCATAGAAACCTGCATGCAGATAAATTAAGGAAAGCTATCTAAATATAAACATATGCACAATCAACAGAACTTTCATTGTGAAGTCTTTTAAAAGGTAGTGGAAGAACATCAAATTTGTTCCTTACAAGCTGTCAGAGTAAAGCATCTTTGTTGAACTGTTAAGCTTCAGTAAAACAAAAATTATATAGGGGTTGAAATAGAATGCAAGGCAGCACATTTGATATACACTGCTGGCAGGACTGAGAAGGAGCATTGAAGTCAACAGGAGGATGCTAGCAGCTAACTTTTGGGATGAATTTTTACTGCAGCCCAACAAATCACAACCATACAGAGCTGAGTACTGTATCTAAAATAGGATGACTTTACACTCATTCCAACTAATGTGTTGTCACTCATTTCAACTCAACAAAACCCAGCTCATATCACCACATGAGCCCAGGCCTTCACGCAAATCAAGCTTTACTTCAGTCATACCCCCATTGCATTCATAAACCAACTTTCCATAACTTCTGGCAGTATCTCTCCTCACCCCAATGTTACACACTCACTGCCACCACCACTGTCCCATCTTCAGTTTCATATCCTCCTCTAACTGCCCAGGATGGGAGGAGATCTAGTCCTGTGTTATCCTAAGTGTATTATTAACCTCACTAGCAGAAATAGAGTAGGCTTTCTTGTTACAGCAAAGGGACAAGCAGAAATTGCGGGGGGGGGGGGGTGCGGGGCTACAGTGCATTGCATGAGCTGAGAGGAATTAGGCATATGGTGCAAGGGCTAGCGGCCTTGAGATCAATTGCCTGTTGATCTGTGAGAGGATCAATACTAACTGGGTGAGGATGGTAGCAACAGAAAGAAATGGAGCAAGGAAAAAGAAACAGAGAAAGGAAGGACCTGTTTAAGTACCAACAAAATAGTATCAGAGAGAGGAATCTGAAGACCCAGGGGCAGCAAGCGTCACTCTGAAGGGCGGGTGACAGTGTCCCAAATGGAGCAGGAGGGAGGACTATGGGAGGCCAGCATGTCAAGACCACTGGGCTGAGAAAGAGAGAGGCAGCAGCCCAGGCCAAACCTCCCCAGGACATTCCTGTGGCCTGCCACCATCTCTCACAAGCCGCCCTTTGTCCTCCCTTCAGGGCCTTTGCTCTTTCCTCCTTAGGACTCATTCCTCTCTGTGTGTGTCTGTATGTGTGTGTACACACATGGTTACTTGAGGCTCCTGTGCCTTGCTCCTTGCTCTTTTTCCTTCCCAGCCTCCCCTCAGCACCCTTCAACTCTCAAAGAGACTTCTCAAATATCAGCCCACCCCACACCCATACAGACCCCTTCCCCCTTTCTCTCTCAAAAAGAAGTGGGGGGGGGATAAAGAGAGAGGAAAAGAGGGTCCATGTGCTCTCTTGCCCCTCCACCCCCCTCACCACAGGCTCCCACATTCCTCCACAGCTCCAGCTCCAGGAACTCCAGCCTCCAGATCAATAAGCACTTCAGCTCTCTCTCTCTCTCTCTCTCTCTCTCTTCTCCTCTTCTACCTTCCAGCACCACATCCCAGCAAAGACCGCCCACTCCTGCTTTTAGGCTGTGTGTGTGTGTGTGTGTGTGTGTGTGTTTAAGGGACGGAAGGGGGGAACCCCCCCACCACCACAACCAAACTTCCTTCTCTAGCTAAAACCCAGACAGGCTTCTTTGAAAGAAAGAAAGAAAGAAAGAAAGAAAGAAAGAAAGAAAGAAAGAAAGAAAGAAAGAAAGAAAGAGGCAAAGCTTGCCAAAAAGTTGTAACGCTCAGCTCCGAAATAAGCAAGCGAGGACCGTTAGGTCTTGTTTTACTTGAGAAAGAAAGGAAAGAAAGAAAGAAAGAAAGAAAGAAAGAAAGAAAGAAAGAAAGAAAGAAAAGCTGACCCTTTGCTCCTGGGACGGTCTGGGAAGGAGGAATGCGGAGCAACTCCGGTGCTGGGTTGTCTTCCCTCTTTTTCCCTTCTTCCACCTTTCCTTTCCTTTCCTTTCCTCCCTTCTTTTTCTCCCCACCCCCCTTTTACCCCCTCTTCTGTGTTTTCCAGCTTTGGGGAGAACCAAATACCTAATGCCCCCCTTCCAAGAAAAAGGAGGGAAATTTTTACCTCAGAATGGGTGGGTGGGTTTGTTTTGAAACAAATCATACATAACAACAACAACAACAACAACCCAATAACTTTTTCACTACGAATTTACACAGAGCAAGTGGGGTGTGTGTGTGTAAGAGAATGACTTTAAAGTCTCCCCTTTTTTCCAGGCCCCACTCGTGTGTGTGTGTGTGTGTGTGTGTGTGTGTGTGTGTG
>CM034706.1:62216805-62229803 GCA_020142125.1 Phrynosoma platyrhinos | reverse complement strand
AGTGTTCTAAATCCAAAAAACAACTTCAGATTTGCTCCATCATATACAGTTTTTTCACAACCTTTTTTGATTTCTCTTTGTTATAATATGTGACTATGGGGGGGTTGAAGACTACCAGAAATAGTGCAAATTGAGTCCACTTTTAGGGTTAGGGTTAGTGCTAGGGAATCATGGGAATTGTTTTTTTCTGAGACATCAAGTCTTATCTTTCAGAGAACTCTGGTGCCACAATATACTACAGTTCCCATGATTCCCTAAGTGCTCCTGCAAAGAGTAATAACAATGTTGAAGTCTTCTAATAGACTTTTAATCCACTTTAATCCACTGATACGAAACACAAAAATGTGTTTAAAAGCACCACAAGAAATTGTACTGGAATATCTGAGTAGCAACTGAATTGATAAAATATTGAATTTGTGAAAGAACTGTGTATGTTTTTTTTAATTCAGCACCCAAAAATACATTAAAAACAGCTACAATGTTGAAATAAAAGTGTTTTCATCTCAAGCCTGTGTAATTTTTATGCAGGGATTCCTTGAGATTGGAAAATTATTTCAGTAGTTCTGGGGTGGGTAGGAGGTAAAAGATTGAGAGAGGCTGGTTTACAGCAATTATTAGTTCTGCAGTCCCTTGGACTCCTCGTCCTTAAAACAATGCAAATGATGAAAAATCTGGAAACAACTGTTACATCTTAATGCTTAAACATAAGATCCATAATAGAATTGGCAAGGTCATTTCCAAGGCAGATTACTGTATCATGTCCTAGATCTGAATGTTCTTGAAGACTATAGAAAAACTTAAGTTGGCTCAGACAGCAGCCACCAGGCGTCTGACACTTTGGTAGATTAGATCACATTACACTTATCGGTATCTTTTGCCAGTTTCACTGTTTGCCAGCTTGCTTCTGGGCTTAGATGGTTTTCACTCATAAAACCCTAACCTGTCTAGAACCAGAATACCTCTGAATAATCCTGCATAGAGCTATGGAATGTGGGCACTTGAGATAGAGGCTGTGGTACTCAAAATTTCAAATAACCTTTAAAAAGATAATGAACCCATTACCTTTAGAGAAGTAGCAAATGCAAACATATTCCAGTAGTCTTTTCCCCATATACTTTTAATAAGACTTTGATTGTTGTTGATGATCTATATTGTTATAATTGGCATTTAGATTGTCATTTGATTGTTTTTATGATTAGTGAGTTTTATAGAAAGGCAGGCTTTCTGTAATTCTGAATGAATGCTTTCACAGAGAAAGTGATAGTAATTGTGATTCCTTCAATATTCATTTCCCATATATTTTGTATCCATCCCTCATAAGACAAAGTTCAAATTGATGTGATTTTAAAGAAATATCCCATTGTGTCTAATGAGGCCTGAAAGTAAATTCTGAACACAAACTCCCTTCTTTTGGAGGAACAATTAAAAATGCACTCTTTCATCACACCATTGATTTACTCTTACAGGACATCCAGAATGACCCAGGAGCTCCAGAACACAGTCTTCTTCAAACACCTATAAATGTTGCATCTTAGCATACCTCTCATTGTTATATCATTTCTGTGCTCTATGTTTTTTTCTTCATTAATGTAATTATTATTAGCCATTTTCTGTATGGCTTGATAAGCACTGATTCCATCACTGCCACTAGTATTGTGTAACTTGTTGCATAGTGGAGTAACTCACCTAGAGAGATTTTAACTAGAACCCTGATGGTGCACCACTATACTGTTTTTTCCAGGAAGGGAAGGCAGACAATATGCTGGCTCTGAACAGCCTATTTCTCCTGAGCAACTTTATTTCCTTCACAACTACAGCATCCATAACAGTTTTTTCTCCTGCTGCCACCTCCTATGCCAGCGTAGTTTCAGCTGTGTAGGGGACCAACAGGATTCCAGCCACTTTTCTCAGAAATGACAGAAATCAGACCTGTGGTAAGAGAAGAAGCTTTATTTGTCAGCTGCAATGAATAGTAATGAGTCTATTCTTGAAATAAAATGTTGTCATTTACATTGCCTTCAAAGCACGAGTAGCTCCTGTGCACACGTCTCTGTAATTCAATCAGTTGCAGCCTGGGTCTCCCTTATCTGGAATTCTGAAATCCAAAATCTTCCATAATCCAAAATTGGTCACATAGGTGGCTGAGATAACGATGACTTTGCTTTCTGATGGTCCAGTGTACACAAACTGTTTCCTGCACAAAATTGTTAAAATGTTAAAAATATTATGTCTACAATTATCTTCAGGCTATGTATATAAAGTGTATAAAAACATAAATGAATCTCATGTTTAGATTTGAGTCCTATGTTCAGGATACCTCATTATGTATATGCTAATATTCCAGAATAAAATAAAATAAAATAAATCTGAAATCCAAATCACTTTTCATCCCAAGCATTTTGGATAAGGGAGACTCAACCTGTACTCTCGTTTCACAAAAAATGCTTCCCTTTTGCGGCTATCCTTGTAGGGCCAATACTAGTTTACATTTTTACATGTGATCTGAAGAATGCAAGACTAAAAATATTTACTAGTGAATAAGCTGCAGGGAAAAAGGTAGGTGAAGGTATTTCCCGTTGACAAGGTTGTCAAGTCGTGTCTGACCGTAGGGGGCGGTGCTCATCTCTGTTACAAGCCAAAGAGCCAGCGTTGTCAGATACTACTCTGTGATCACGTGGCCAGCATGATTGCACAGAATGCTGCAGGGAACTCAGTGGAATTTACTTCTGAGTAAACATGTTCAGAATTGTTCTGTAAGTTGCAGTCTTGTTATGTACACCTATCTTGTAGTACGTTTCTCTTCTCATGAATTCTTTTATGCCATAGTTTTGTAGAATAGCCTAGATGAATATAAATCACATGCCCATTGTTGCCATTAGTGTCACATATTAATTGTAGGTCAGTTTATACACTATAGCTGGCATGCTGTTAGTGACATACACATGCAGGGCCAATAATTCACCATTGCACAAAAGACATATTCTGCTGGCCGCAGCTGAAATAAAGTTGTGCAAACAGCAATGTAGCACATGTCGTTGTTGTGTGACTTCAAGTCATTTCCAACTAGCAACCCTGAGTCAAACATACTACTGGGTTTTCTGGGGTTAAGAGAGCATATGACTTGCTGAAGGTCATCTAGTGGGTTTCCATGGCTGAGTAGAGAATCATACCTTGATCTCCATAGTCCATCACTGAAGCGACTACACTACGTTGTCTCTCAGTATAGTACATACAGACATGTAAAGGGTACATTGTGCATTTTGCAACAGGGCCTGTTTATTAATGTGTATTTTGCTCTGCTGCTATTCAGTTGTTTAATGCTGGTGTAGCATGTCTCTGCAAGCAGATATTTACACTATGCTGAGGGGATGCTGGATTGCAGTCACTTACTGTAAATCTTCCATATGGACAAATTCTTAGAGAGTATTTGCAACACAAAGTTTTAGAAGGCTGAATGCACTTTAACTGTCATGGTTCCTTCCTATGGAATCCCTTGATTTGTAGTTTGGTTAGTGTAAGAAGCTGGAGAGACTCACCAGAAGAGAACTGGAAATTGGAGATATCAGAAAACCTTGTTTGTCAGTCAGGAGGAACCAGTAGAGCCAGCAATACTGAAGAAAAAGCCTGTTCGCCCTAGCAGGGTAATCTGCAACAGCTGGGAAGGGGTATGGTTAGAGATGTGATGGCCCAGGAAAAAAATAATCCAGAAAATTTTTTTTTAAAGTTTTTCCTGTTTTTTTTTTCCCTGAAGCCTTTTTTCCCCTGAAAAATAAGGAAGAAAATTGATTATGGAAATTTTTATTTTAGCATGATGAATAAAATATTTAAGACAGAGTGTTCATATATTCTCCAAATCATTTCTAACACTATGAACAGTAACAGGTTGTTTGAATTTCTGTGCACTGAGTGAGGAAAAGCAAGTCCCTGCTTTCAGTTTGAATTCTCCAATACAAGAGTTCTTGCTTTAGAGGGCACTGCTATTGCCATAAAAGAAGAAAAATGTTTAACTTTTGTTTTTGCTTGTGGGTGGGTCTGTTTCATTCTGTTCTGTTCTCTTCACTAGGCCTCAAAGCACTGGAAGGAAGTACAGCAACAAAAATAACTTGAACATATATTTAATTTAAAAAGGCAAGAGTTTAGAATTATCTTAGCTATATTAATTTATCTTTATAACCTTTATTTAAACAATAATTTAATTACTACTAATCTGATTCTTTACTCCCCCCAGCCCCAACCATACTTTAGTGTTTTCTTGCAAGGTATCCACTAAATTATTTTTTCTTTCCTACTCCCCTCAGGAAAATGGTGAGTCCAACACCTAGCATATGGAGGCATTTTCACATTACAAGTTCTTCTGAGAAGAAAAATATGCATTTCCACATGCTACCAGGGTGGCAAAACACATTATTTTATGTAACAAGTGTCCTGTAGATATTTAAAAAACCTTCATGGATCTACTGTGTATACTCAACTATAAGTCAACCTCATGTATAAGTTGAGGGCAGGTTTTGGGGCCAAAATTCTGGATCTTGATATGACCCATGGATAAGTTGAGTGTAAAACTTAGCAGCATGTAACAAAGGATGTAAAAGATGAAGCAAAGGAAAATGATGCTAAAGATCTTTAAAATTTTTGCCAGGAGGCTGGATGGATGAGCTAGTAGAGGGATTTATGCTTCTTTTAGGTGCTCTGAGAAGAGATTAAGCTCTCACCTTTCACCAGGGCATGGTTCCTTTTTTTGATAAAAGTACAGTACTTGCATTGACCCATAGATAAGTGTACCCAGGTTTTGGGGGTCAGTTTTTTTACTAAGATTTATACTTGATTGTATACAGTAAGTGAAGAGCCCATAATGATGAAAGTGCACATATTTTCCTCAACATTCTCATTCACGAAGTCCTCAGTCTGCTCCATCCACCACAAAGTGTTGTCTTACCAGCAGCATCTTCAAATAAACAAATACTGAAAATAACTGCATTCAAAAATACTCAATAACTTCATTTGTAGACAAGTTGACACCTGAAGATCAGGAAAAAAATGATCAAGCTCTTTCTTCAGGGATGCAATTTTCAATAACTAGAAATACATGCTGGCAGGAAACTGGAAATTATTAAGACCATCATACTATTTGCCCAGCAGACATTTGTTGAACAAGCCTCTTTTGGAATCAGAATATGAATGCATAATAGAATCTGCAAGAAAAAAATCAACAAAGCCCATGTCTTGCACTACTTATAGACAGATGAGCAAATGTGAGAAAAGAAGGAATTATAAATTTTGTGATAACACCTCAACCAGATTTTTACAGAAATAGGAGAGAACAGACATACTGCAGAGTATATGAGTTGTAAAATATGTGAAGTCCTACAGAAAATTGATAGTGTTTGCTTTGCTGACTGACAATGCCAACAATGGGCCTTTGCAGACTGCCAGAAATAGTGCAAATTGAGTCCACTTTAACTGCTCTGGCTCAGTGCTAGGGAATCATGGGAATTGTATTTTTTTCTGATACATTGAGACTTCTCTGGCAGAGAGCTCTGGTGCCACAATAAACTACAGTTCCCATGATTCCCTAGTACTAAGTCAGGACAGTTAAAGTGGACTCAATTTGCACTATTTCTGGCAATTTAATATGAAAGTAGCATGGGAGCTCATAATGGATACGTATCCACATATTGCTGCAATAGGATGTGCATATCATGGGCTAAACTTGCTTCTTAATGATATTATGAAACTGGACATTTTCAAATGATCTATAGACCAGCAAAAGAAGTTATAAAACATGTAAAAAGTACTTATATTGTAGCCGCAGTTTTCAAGAAGCAGCAAGTAGAAAAAAATGCAAATAATAAAATAATGACGCTGAAGCTCTGTAGTAAAATTTGGTGGGGTGGAGTGGCGATGTCCTTGAAAAGTTTACTAAAACACAAAGAAGCTCTTCAAGAAACAGTAATAGTTGAAGTTCTTAAAGTACCCAGGAGTGTAAGAAACACTGTTCTTGATGAGGATGTTTTCTGGGTTCAGCTGCAGAATCCCCTGATGATTCTAAAGCCAATTTTTACAGTAATCACTGCATTTGAATCAGACAGTTCACTTCTGTCAGAAATTCATTATCAAATGGCCAAAATAAAAACAACTGTTTTTGAGAATTTCAGTGTATCTACACTTACAACTATAGAAGAAAAATAAAGTGTAAGATTTCCATGATGACAAATTTAAAGAAGCAGAAGCAGAGACTAAAACTGATGCTGATAATTATGGAGATTATCGAACATGCCGTATCCCATCTTTCTACTGATGGGATACATGTACATTTAAATGTCAAAGACGGGTTTTACCGCATTCACCTGTGGCCACCTGTCTGCGGCCCATCTGCAAACCAGGCTTCTCTGATAGATTTTAATACACGGGATTTTCCTATCTTTGAAAAGCTGCTGGAGACAGGCTGCAGACAGGCAGTCATGGGTGAATGTGGTAAGACCCATGTTTGACACTTAAATGTGCATGTATCCCATTGGGGAAATATGGGATACAGTGTGTGCGATAACCTCCTATAGCTCAGAAAGTGAGTCTGATTAAATGTCATGCCTATTCATTGAAGCTTAGTCCCTCCTTCCTTCCACACACTTCCCTCCCCCCCCCAATTGTTTGTATGCAAATGGATGCTTTATGGCTATTTGATATTGTGGAGAGGAAATATAAGTAATTTTCTTTGTTACTAATGTTGATGGTTTCTTCAGGGTTTTATTTTATTTTATTTTTATTTTGGCTGGTCTACATAAACTAGCAAAACCAAAGAGGTTCCATACATTTCAGGAGATTGTTGCCCCATTTGTTACAAATAAAAAAAAAATTAAAAAGTAAATTCCATTTGAAATAATTGTTTGAATACACTGTATTTTAATATACCAATTGTGATAATATTATGCCAAATCAAACTGTATATGGTCATACTTTATGTTCCTAAAGCAACAGAGTGACTTTCAATCTGTAAAAAAATGCTAATGTTGCATTTTTCAATTCTTCCAAAAAATTCCATTTTTTTTTCTGGAAAAAAAACCTCATAACTTCAAACTTTCTGGAAATTTTACATCTCTAGGTATGGTTGTAGCAGACTAGCTTGGAAGACCTATCAGGAGAATGACTTTAAAAGAAAGGAGAAACAAGCAGAGAATGAGAAAGAACCCGTTTGCTTTTCCAAACAAATTGGCTAGGCTTAGAGACCTCGAGCCAAGCATCCCTTCTTGTGACCACTATTCCAGGAGCAGCTGCAGGGAGCTTGACTGGCAGAGGCAAGGAAGGGGAGGGGCAGCTGCACACTGGCCGCCTCAACCCCTCCCTGAGGATGTCATCAAGGCATGCACCGTTACATGGTTCATGCCCTGAATACTTTCTCCTGGCACAGCGTCTTCACGTGCTGCATCAGAAGAGATGTGGAAGAGCCACACGTTGGCTCTTCCAGTGCCCTTTCTGTGGCTTGAGAAAGGAGAGCTATTTTGGCACTCCTATCCCAGGTGCCAAAAGGGTGGATTGGGGCCGAGGCATGAGGCAGCCTCGGCCCCAATCCTCCTCTTCCTGGGGCAGCCCATGGCCATCCGTCTGCCTCCCCCCAGAGTCAATCAACAGGGGAGGCCCAGAAGTCATTACTATACCAAGAGAAACCAGAAGTAATCCTAAAGAAGACAGCTAAGGAACTGGGATGTAACTCCCTATGGTTTTCACTGTCAGGAAAGGCAAAACTTTTACCTATACAGAATCTAAAAGTTTTTCCAGATGCAACAGTACAGAGACTTTGTGAGGAATTCAGTGTCCTCTGCCTAGGAAAGGGGCAGCTAACCTCACCCAGGACAGAAACAGCCTGGATCTCAAGGGATGTTACTTTTTCTGTTGCTATGGAGTTGACATTTTATTGCCTGGATTTTATTTCCCAGAACCCACAGGGCCAAAGAGAGTAATGTTTTCTGTCTACATTGATATCCTTTCAGACCATCTTAACCAGTGGCATCCCTGCACTGGGTGTCACCTGGTGTGGGGGTAGGCTTCTGGGGTTGAGGCTTCTAGGGCCAGTGTGTGCTCCCTCCTCCATGCCACATCATCTTTTTCCTGATGAGAAAAAGGATAGGATGGCATGCAGGGAGGGGAGTGCATGCAGGGATGGCGCATGGGGGAAGCGTGGGAGGAAGGCTCAAATAGGTGTCACCCCCCTTCTTGGGTGTCAGCCGGTGCAGGCTGCACCACCGCACTCCCTCTGTGACACCAATGAACTTAACTGACAATAACAAAAGTAACATCTTGACAAAATGTAGCCCAGTGACTCTAACTTTGGTCCCATCCACACTGCAGAAATAATCCAGTTTGGCACTGCTTTAATTGCCCTGGCTCAGTGCTAGGGAATTCTGAGAACTGTAATTTTGTGAGACATTTAGTCTTCTCTTATCAGGGAATCCTGGTGCCACAATAAACTACAATCCCCAGGATTCCCTAGCACTGAACCAGGGCAGTTAAATATTTCAAACTGAATTATTTGTGCAGTGTGGATTGGACCATAGTCGTCTTCTTCTTCTTCTTCTTCTTCTTCTTCTTCTTCTTCTTCTTCTTCTCCTTCTCCTCCTCCTCCTCCTCCTCCTCCTGATGTATGATTTTTAACAAATTTGCCTGATGAAGAAATCAGTGGACTTTGAAAGTTTCCATGATGTATTTTGCGCATTTTTTTGGTTGGCCCACTGTTTTGTGGGGAGCTTTAGCTGAGTGACTGGGAATTTTGGAGTCACAAGGGAACATTTACATTGGGAATGCTTTGTCTTAGAGCAAGAAATGCCAGGGACTTGCAGGAGGCTGTGATGTAATTATGCCTTTGAAGAGGCCCTGCTTGCACAGGACCTGCTATTGTAAACTTGGAGGAAGAAAACCCTGACTGAAACAATTAATAAAACCTCTTGAACCATAGAATGTGGTGTAAGCTCATGGACTTTCGAGACCAGGGAGAATATAATGTTTCCTTATTGGGAGAGGACTCCACAGTGAGCTGCTTAAAATTCTCCACTAGAGAGCTCTAGTGTTGAAATAAAACATATTATGCAACAATAGTATTTTTCTATGTTTTGTCCTCCAGATGTTTTGGGACTTCAGATCATAGAAATCCCAGCCAAGATAACCAATTATGGGTAGGAATGCTGCAGGTTGAAGTTCCAACTTCTGGAAGACCAGCATTTGAGAGCAACTGCAGCAAAACTCTCTAGCATAGCATTCTAGGTGCTTCACCAAATGACAAATCCCAGAATTCTATAGGATGAAGATATGACAAATAAAATAGTGTCAAACTGCTGAAATTGTAGTGAAGAGACATTCTTATCTTCTCTTGTCTTGATGGGGTAGTCACTGAGACACAAAACTTTGCTTTCTCCTGAGGTGACAATTCTTGCTTTATTCTGATTTTCTCCTGTGGGGGAAAAAAAACAGGTCTTGAAACTGCAGTAGATTTATAACTTTAGAGTAAATGTTTGTGAAGATCATCTTCAAAGCTGCAAGGAAGAAGGGGATATAGATCCATTTGAAACGTTTAGCAATAACTCTTCTCCTGCAGTGGATATGCACACTGATCTCCGGATCGGAAAGAAAATGAAAATTCAAAGGAGCTCTCCTTCTGAGCTTCACTAGCAATTACCCTTCATCCCTCCACTGAGATTTCCAGGGGAATGGGAGCAGTTGGTGTTCTCTTTAGATACCTTTAAGCATCTACAGCCAGTAGCTAGTGTAAAAAACAAAACAAAATAAGGACAATCTATTCTCATACCTAGGGCATAAGCTGATTGCCAATTGTGGTTGGAGAGATGTTAGCCTCTGTGGCAGTCTTGCAATTAGGTATATTATGTGACATTTACACTGGTCCCAGAAGCTTCAAGCACCAAACACAATATGAAACAGAAAGATACAAGACAAGAAGGACGACTGGATTGTTCCACTACATCTGGTTTTGCTGTTGATTCTACTGCTTTATGCCTGCTATGTTGTTGCACTAATTTGTCCAGATTTGGGAGGTCTAGTCTTAATTATTTCAAGTATGGAGAGTCATTCAACTTAGACATGTTGGGAAAGGAATCTGACAGCTCAGAGCACAGGGCAACGTATGTTTCCACTTACCCCCAACAACTCTTTGCACCAAAAGAATTAATCCCCAAGAATAATAAGTAGTTACTATTTTGTTTTATTCTACACATACAATTCGTTTGATCTCCTGTCAACAAACAAAGCTCACAGTTTAGTTGGGTAGATTTTCAGGATCTTAGATGTATAATTTAAAAAACATGAGAGCCATTGTTTAACTGTTTAAAACATCACTTTTTTTGCAAGATTTTTGCAAAATAATAAAAAACAATACTTTAAAAAAATAATCTTACTTCCTACCCCCACCTCTCCAAACTGAAACCTGAATCTCTGTGGAAGCCTTGCAAACCTACACCAAAAACTGACATTTTTTGGAAGTATTTAGTTGTCAAAGATATTTAGAAGGTTGATATTCACATTAGTAAGGCATGTACATGATATGAAAGTTGGGTTGTCTCAAGATTCTGTATGCTGGGCAAAGTACAACTTTAGAAATTAATCCAGTTTGAGGGTTAAATTAAAACAAAAGCAATCACCTTTATCTGTGTTTGTGGAGAAAATAAAACAGTGTGATGTAAACTAAATGAATGAGGGCCTGTGACTTGAAAAGAATGGACAGACAGAGAGAGGGAAAAAAGGGGTCAGAAGATTAAATTTTCCCTTAGGGAAAAGTCATTCTTTGGAATCATTAACCTCCTTCTAGGTCACTACTGGGGGTAGGGGAAACCAGCAGGAAATCCTCCAGCTCCAAGAAGGATGGGTGCATCTTACACAGCCCCCCCTGACCTGGTAAGGATACAGCAGGCATAATTGTGTTCACAAATTTCCCTTCAGAGAGATTTGATTTTAGATTTCCCCTTTAAAGGTGCAGGATTGTTGAGTTATATTGCCAACTGCCATTTACACTGGTTATATTCTGGAAGGTGTAATATAATTAAAAGTATCTTGAAATTTTCTTCTTCTTAATAATAATAATAATAATAATAAATTTTATTTATATACCGCCCATTGGTGACCCAATCTGGGCGGTTCACAACATTAAAATAATACAGCCTAAAACCAACGTATTTCCAACCCCTCCTGATTGAGTCTATCCATCTGGTCTGTGGTCTTCCGCTCTTTCTTCTACCTTCTACATTTCCTAGCATTATTTATTTTCTAGTGATCTGTGCCTACTCATTATGTGGCCAAAGTACAATAGTCTCAACTTGATCATCTTTGCTTCCAAGAAGAGCCCTGGTCTGATCTGTTCAAGAATCCATTTGCTTGTCTTCTTGGCTGTCCATGGTATCTTAAATACTCTTCTCCAGCACCACATTTCAAATGAGTTGATTTTCTTTCTGTCTCCATTTTTTATTGTCCAGCTCTCACATCCATACATGGTAACTGGGAATACAATGGCCTGAACTATTCTGACTTTAGTATTCAGTTGTATGTCTTTGCTCTTCAGTATATTTTCCAGTTCTTTCAAAATGTGTATCATGCACAACCTGCATTTCTATAATATAAATAAATACTGAAGTTTAGATTTTTAATAGCTGTTCTAGTTAGCTACTTTGTCTATGCTACAAACATGCTTAACTAGTATGGTTTGTACTACAGCACTTTGGATTTAAGAGCTACTGCACAGGTACCAGCCAAAGCACAAAGACTCCCTGTGGTGATGGGCTCTATTCAACTTCACATGAGGTAATCCAGTGCAAACCTTTTCTTTGGAAATTATGTAGTGATGTAACAAAAATGTCCCAGCCCTGATGCCCATAAATGACACAAGACAATGTGATTTAAGTGACCTTCATATTGTGTCTATCAGTTGGATTGGACATTTTATACAATTGCCAAGTGCATGTGTTTAAAATTTGGTGTTATATTTTCATAGTGAAACTGAAGGCAGATGTAACATTAATACAGTTGCCCCTCCATATCCATAAATTATTTATCCATGGATTCAATAATCCACAGTTAGAATATATGGATAGTGGCGAGCCAACTGTATGTATGTTTGTATATGTACATACAGTTGGCCTCCCATATCCACAAATTCTTTATCCATGGATTCAAGCTTCCACGGCTTGAAAATGTTCAAAAAATATATAAATTCTAAAAAATAAACCTTGATTTTGTCATTTTATACAATGGACATCAGTTTACTATGTCACTGTATTTAATGGGACTTCATGGATTTTTGATATCCATGGGGCGTCCTGAACCCAAATCCCAGCAGAAATGAAGGCCCATTGTATAGCCATAGAGCTGACTAGGAAGCACACCAATTAGGTGGGATTTAGACTCTGCCTTCTCCTACAGGCAGAGTTGGGAAGTATGGTCCACAAATTTCACATGGTCTCCAAAATCCACTCTGAGCGCTCCAAAGCCTGAAGCCCCAAAATTATTTCTCAAGGCCAATGCTGAAAAACACATCTCTGGTGTCATTTTCACTCCTATATATTCCCCAGCCCTAATTTTCATCAGGAAGATAGCCAAAATCCAGAAGCAAATAATAGAAATAAGACTTGAGGTTTACTTCTGGGAGTAATTTTTGGGCTATGTGGCAGGGTGGAACTGCTCTCCAGTGCAATTTGCCAGCCTCCTAAGAGGGTGAAGGGGAGAACACATACAGGATCCCTTCAGTTTTTGGTTCTCCCCTTCTATCTACCCAAGTGCACTCTATTCAAGAGATTCTTGTCATCCTCATGGAGTTGCTGTGGAAAAGAAGAGACAGGTAAGTCTCCAAGTCACTTTGGAGGCCTTATTTGATCTGAATGGCATTTTATAAATTTATAAATAAGTATGAACAATTATTATATTCTTGTAGAACAATTCAGTAAATTTCATTGTACATTTATAAAATGATTCTACTGTTCTTCTACATCAGGGGTAGGCAACCTAAGGCC
>CM034706.1:62188452-62216495 GCA_020142125.1 Phrynosoma platyrhinos | reverse complement strand
TACCCCTGTTCTACATACACATAAAGAAAGATTATGTCCAATCTTGCAATCAAAAATAGGAAAGAGATATTTTTTGTTGTTTGCTTCAATGTACTGTAACCGTATGAATGAGAGAACTCTGTGAGTCATCAGTGGCCCTGCTGAAGTCTTGCAAATTTAAGGCTATGGCTTCCTTTAGTGCAATAACTCCAATCCTTTGGTCTTCCAGATGTTTTGGACTCCCAGCTCCTAGAATTCCTGACTCTTGGCCAATCTGGCTAAAGCTTCTGGAGTTGAAGTCTAAAACACCTGACAACCAAATCACTGCTTTAGTGAATCAATCCATCTGTGATGTAGTCTTCCTCTTTTCCTGTTGCTTTACATTTTACTGGACATTATCATTTCCAATAAGTTATGTTATTTTATGAAACAGGTTGAGTCACCCTTATCCAAAGTGCTTGGAACCAATAAGGTTTTTGATTTTGGAATATTTGCATATACAAAGATATCTTGGAGATGGAATGCACATCTAAACATGAAATTCATTTATGTTTCATATACACCTTATACACGTAGCCTGAAGTTAATTGTATACATAATGTTTTTATAAATTTTGTGCATGAAACAAGTTTTGTGTACACTAATCCATCAGAAGTAAAATCCACCACTATCTCAGTCACACATGTGGACAATTTTGGATTTTGGAGTATTTCTGATTTCAGTATTCCAGATAAGGGATACTTACTTAACCTGTAGGTTCAAAGTCCATTAGTCTCAGGGGCTAAACAGACCAGCATTTAACACCAGCCTCAGGTCAGAGTGAGGGCGTGGTGTCCGCATGCTGATGCCGCCCTGACACCAGCGTCACTCCGCCTGCCTAACCACATGGCAGACAGTGAAAGAAAGTGTCTTTGGCTCAGTATTTAGATGCTCTGCACCAAAAAATCTCCAAAAAGCTGCTGCCATGACAAAGGCACCACTGAATGTCAAAGCTAAATTCAGAATAGAAAGCTTGACCAGATGCTATTTTTTTTAAAAAAAGAAGTAGAATAGATAAAGTTGATGTCAAGTCAACAGTGTAGCAACACTTTTGATGTCCAAACTGGTATTAGTTCTGATGTTGCCAAGTGGCATAAATGTGAAATCTTCAAAAACTCAAAAGATATATTGAAGGAAAAAGAAAATTAGAATATTGTACTCTTTCTTTCTTTCTTTCTTTCCTTCTTTTCTATTATTAATATACAAATGGTACACTATTCACATATATGTTAAATTCCAGTTACATTGTGGGGTAATTTAAGTCTCCCAAGGGTTTAACCCTTTAAAGGAAACAAAAATATACAAATATGAAAGCTGAACCTGTTAAAGTTTGTCTTTCATTAACAGAACAACAGAAATGTGGCCCTGAATATTTTTATCTAAACTTGCCTTCCTAAAGAATGAAGACAGACTCAGAAAGACAATAAACATGTTTGTTGTTTAAAAACAACAATAATGGCTTTAATAAATAATTACATGACAACACTAAATCCTAATCTAACTAAAGATAATTATAGATAGCAGGAGGATTGAGACAGAGAGAGAGAGAGAGAGAGAGAGAGAGAGAGAGAGAGAGAGAGAAGACTAGCAGGCAGGTTAGAGACACATACCAACTGTAAGATTAAAATTTATAGGATGTTATCACACGAGGGCAAATCTGCTGGTTAATCCACACAAATCCCAAACAGAAACTGGATTTGTGCCCCACGTTTTCACACAATCCCGCACAGAAACTGGACAGAAAGTGGACAGAAACTGGTGTTAACTGAGATCTTTTGAAATTCAGTTGTTTGGAGGAAATGCAAATGCGAAATTAAGGTAATTTCGCATTTACCATAATGTGAAAAGCAAATGCGAATTTGGGAGCATTTCCCTGCTTTTCCCATGGTTCCAGTGAGCATTCCTCTATCTGCGCATGTGCAAGATGCTCATTTCTAGTACATTTACGGGCTTTTCTCACTTGTGTGTGAACAATAAATGCGCTTACTGTAATTTCGCAATTAAGGTAATTACATGTGAAAGCCATTTGCGGAATCAAGATTTATTTTCCATTTATGCTTCATTTCCACTTTATTATCGCTTTCTGGCCCACGTGTGATAACGTCCATAGTCTTAAAGAGAGAGAGGGACCGAAATAGGATACCCTATCTATATAATGAGGGGAAAGAGAATGCATAAGTTTCTTCCAACAACATTAAATTAAAATGAAACGGAATAGAATTATAACAGTTTAGACACAAAGCTAACAGTTCCTGGATTTACTTGTGTATCTAATTCTACATATTTAAATCAAGTTAAAAGCAAAACAAAAACAAAAAAACCTTTTAGATCATCAAGAAAACATAAACGCAGTTTCTGCGGGGAAGAAGTTATTATTACTCGCAAAGCCTGATGAAGGCTGAATTGCTGAATGTATGCATGTTTCTTAGAAGTGATTACATTTTACCTAACCAGCAAACAAATTTTTGAAATAGCCAAGTATATAACTCAAATTCTGTTATCACAACTAATAATTTTGTAATTTGTATACATCACAAAAAGGAATAGCATGCTTCACTTCTTTTTGAGCCAACTTGCATTTCTGAAGCAGAAAATTAAAACACACACACAAAACTCACAATTAGGCTAAATAAATTAAATCTGCTGATAGTTACTGTCAAGAGGCTTCTCAAAGTCAGAGAGCTGCTGACAGTTATTCCCCATACTCCCAATATGTGCATTTCATATAACTTTGCTTAAAACTAGTGAACAAATATTCCAGAGTTGCAATTGTTGCACTGTTTAATAGTTCCCTATTGATTATGCAGGCTTGCATGGATGGAAGTGCTGGTGTTCATCCAACACAAAAAAGGAAAGCTATCACTAAAACTAAATACAAGGCATACTGCGAAATAATATAACATCCATGCCTGTAGCATCTCAGAAATGTTTTTTTTTTTTACTTATGCAATGCTTTAGTGTAGCTTGAAGCAGAACAAAGGCCCAGTTCGGGCTGGAATTCACAACTGCAGTTATGAATGCTTAGAGTTAAACATTTGTGACTGGTTCATATTCTGTGTGTGCGAGTGTGTGAGTGTGCAAGTGTGTGCACGTATACCTTTAAGATGCCTGTCAGCATATAGCAACCCCATGAATTTCATAGAGGGTTTCTTTAGGCAAGGAAGAATACTCAGGTGTATTTTTCCCAGTTCCTTCCTCTAAAATAGAACCTATAGCACCTGGTAGTTGTTGATGGTCTGTCATCCAAGTACTAACTAGGGCTGTCCCAATCCTGACTTACTGGGCAGCAGCTGCTGTGAGCAATGTGGGGTCTGTTCTCATGTCAACGGGGATTTTTAAAAGACTGTAAAATGGATTTTTTAAAGACAGTAAAAAGTAACTGAGGGGCTGAACAGACCACCCCAATAGAGCAGTATTTCGCCGCCTGTTTTAGCACTGGATCGGGGCTGCAGCAACCCCATGCCGCAATCCTGATCTGGCAGTTTGCTGCTCTAAAAAGAAGCAGCAAAATGCTGCTCCTTTTTAAAATGGCAAAAGGGCAACCTTGCCAGCATGGTGGCACTTTTCAGCACTCCTTTTGGCATTTGGAACACAGTTGCCATGCCAAAGGACTGCCACTTGCCGTGTGGTTGACTGGGTGACACAACGCTGTTATCAGGATGGTGTTGGGGCACCCAGCAGCCAGTCGCCACACTCCCACTCCAGCCTGATGCCCCAGCATTTAGTGTTGGTCTGTTTTGCCCCTGAGTGAAGAATAATGCTACAAGTAACATATTGAGTTTTTCTTCAGTGCAGCAAGGAATGGTAACAAGTTACTTTTAAAAAACAAATATATACAGCAACAATTCCTTTCAAAATAACTTTCCAAACTCTAATAATAATAATAATAATAATAATAATAATAATAATAATAAATTTTATTTTTATACCGCCCATTGGTAGTCCAATCCGGGCAGTTTACAGCATAAAAATTAGCATATAACATAAAACAACATGGGCCTGCATCTCTCCCCCAGATGACGTTGGATGGAGTGGAGGGAGGGCTCTTCTTCTTAGACTAGGCCCGATGGAGATGGGCCTGCATCTTCCCCCCAGTAAAACTCTGCTTTACTCCTGCAACTAATATGGGAAATTAAATCATTTTTTTCTGCAGTCTTACTATTACTGGATAGCCAATACCATAAATTCCAACGTTTCATAGATGAAAACTGTGATATGTGTGGCCAAAAAACATTAGTGTAGTCAAGATGGCAAAAGTTAATAATGGGGAAGAGCTGACAAGCTAGGGGAAGCTGAAGCAGTCTGCTTTTGTCTGAGCCTACTGGGAAAGAGAGTGGTTCAAGTCCCCACTCATCCATATAAACTCAGTGGGGAACCTTGGGCAAGTCACTCTCTTTCAGCCTGAGAGGATGGCAAGGGCAAACCCCTTCTGAAGAAACATGCCAAGAAAACCCCATTCCATATGTTGGAAATGATTTGAAGATACACAAGAACAGTGGGAAAAGGCAAACCTGTACCATGTCTGGTCCCCACCCCCAAAATGCAAACTACTTTTGCACTTTGAAATCAGTTTGCATCAAGTGAAATAAGCCAAGGACAAAAATGAATGGGGGCAGGAGGAGAGGAAAACTGAGACATTTTAAAAGCAGCTGAAAAACAACAACAACACAGATTAATGTTTTGTCACATGCTGAATTCATGGAGAAGGGGAGGCAGTCCTGACCCAAGCTGTGCACAGAGCTTAGAAAATCTTGTTTTGAGAGTTGTAACTCTTAGACTCTTGCTGCCAGCATGGCCACTGGATTTGCGGAGTTCTGCTCTTTGAAAATAATGTTTCCAACCATCCTCTCTATGCATACAACATTCAGCATGAAAGGATCCCTCCCCCAAGCTATAGAGCTTTATATAGACTGTCCACATGACCAGGAATCTTGCCAAGTGCAGATTTCATGGAGACAGGAGGTTCGGAGTCTCCAGATATACAGCTGTACACACTTAGAAGCTCCTTTGGTTTCTCCTGCTGCACATGCAGACATTGTATAGAAGCGAACAGTGGCAGGAGGCAATGAATACACTCCTTTTCCCTTTCCATTACCTGCATTCATTTGCTACTCATTGATTCATTTGTTGCTGTTGTTATTGCTGTTGTGTACTTGTAAATCAACTCCAACTTCTGGTGACCCTATTCTAGTTTTTCTCTTGGCAAGATTTGTTCAAAAGGGATTTGCCATTGCCTCCTTCTGAGGCTGAGAGAGTGTGACTTGCCCAAGGACACTCAGTCTGTTTCCATGGCTGGGTAAGGATTCAAACCTTGGTTTCCTAAATTTCCAGTCCAGCACTCAAACTACTACACCACACTGATTCAGGGAGGGTCTTACACTAGCAAGAATACTCTGGAATGTTCCTGGAATATTCTGGCCATGAAGCTGCTCTGACTTCCCTCATTACTTCCCATTGTGCCACTCACCACTGCTACCACTGCCATGAATCAGTCCTGCTGAGGCCAAAAATGAAATGCCCAGCATGGATCACATGGCACCTCACTGCGACCTCAGAGGAATGACTCACAGCGGAGGTGGGTACCATAGTGGAACGCTGTGTAGACGATTGCCCACCACTGTTTAGGGGTGAATTATTTAAAATGAGTTAACGTGAGTTATTTAAAAGTGTGTTAAGGGAGGGATGGCCCAGAATCACTGTGGGAGTGCCCTTCTTACATCTGAAAAGTTTGCTGTCAAACTGGGCCCTGTGTTGTCTCGACAGAGTGACGTGAAGGTTGCTGGAACCCACAGCAAAGGGTCCATGTAGACATGCACTCAGCCATCCTATTTAATCAATGGTGTTTACGTAAATATTGGCTTATCATTCAGCAATTGATGTTGTCATGTGTCTTCAAATCAAATCCTGGTCTCCCAAAGCCCTAATTCAACAATGAAACTACTACATTGTGCTGGCTCTCTGCAACAATTTTTACAATCTTTTAAATCTACTTGACACTAAAAATTGGATCCCCAGGCATGGGGATTTTCTGAATCTCTGGATGTGGTTTGACAGCAGTCCTAGCCAGCATACCCCACTGTGAGGAAAACTGGGATTTGCAATGTATCCAACAGCATTATTCCTACCCCTGATTTAGATCCATCAGCGCAGTTGTGGCAAAGCCAGTTCTCATGTTAAAGGCTAGTCAAAATGATGGCATCAGCAATCCTAAATTCCTGAATATTTCTCCTTAGTAATTTTTCTTCTTTGCTTTCCTCCTTTTAGAACAGATCATCCAGGGTGAATTATGCAGAACTAGTGGGATCTCTAGACAAGTTTTTTGTGCCATTTCTTCTTTCATATGCTTCTGCTGTTTAAATTGGGTTTCCTAGCAAGATTATTCTGCCAGCCAAGTCCAGCAGCAATTATGATGATGATTTTTTTGGGGGGGGGGGAGCAAAGATAAGCTGGCATACTTCAAGAGCTCTTCCCAGGATTTGTGTGGTTTATATCTTGCTGGGAGAATGCAAAATGTTGTAATGTTACCCTCAATATCCATATTCTTTTCTCCCCCTTCCTTTCTTGTGCCAAATCATTTTAGTTCACTCTTTATGTCTTTCGTTATGAAAAGACATCATAAACTTAGGACAAATGTTAAAATATTTCTATGCATTCCCTCATGTTTATTATTGCTGCTGTAACTGGCATTTCTAAAAATGCACCTAGTGACTTTTGGGTGCGGGCACACCCATAAAGGGATATAATCACTCACTGAAAACTGAAGAATACAAGAGTTTACACCACAAAAAACTGAGCTCAGTCCATAGTTCCTCTGCAATGGTGGGGTTTTTACAAATTTATATAGCTCCCTGTGTTTCTTTTCTGTCAACACCTATTATTCCTTTATGAACACATCTGCCCAGTCATTCAAAGAAATTATGGGAAAAGTCTTTTGCTTTTGATTTGTATTCTCCTTTAGCTGGTCTTTTTCTTTTAAATCACCTTAATTACCACTCTCAAGGGTCTCACTCTTGCAAGACAATGAAACAGTCTTCCTTCCTTTCCCCCCTTACTTTAAGAGCTTTGTAAAAGGAATGCAGTGGTGCCATATTACAGGTTTGCCATTTACCTTACTAAAATTTAGGGGTACAATCCAGCTAAAAGTATGCACTTTGGGGTTGCATTTCTATGTACACTGGCAATTAATTCCCACTGAACTCAGTGGGATGCACTTCAGAGAGACATTCAAGATTGCATTGATTTCAAGGGAATAGATTTATAACAACCTAGAGCAAAGCCAAAGTGGTGTAATGACTTAACCATTGGATACAACTCTGGAGATCATGGTTTGATTCCCTGCTTGGCCATGGAAACCCACTGGGTGACCTTGAGCAAACCACATACTCTCAGCCCCAGAAAACCCTGTGATCGGTTCACCTTAGAGTTGCCATAAGTCTTGAAATGACTTGAAGGCAGACGACAACAACATCCTTCAAATCACAACTATAAATGTACTTGAGTGTACTTTAGACATATCATGAGAAGACATGACTCACAAGAAAATACAATATAGGTAAGATAGAAGGTGGTATGAAAACAAAAATACTGCATTACAGATGGATAGGCTCTGTCAAGGAAGCCATGGTCCTGAGTTTGCAAGACCTGAGCAGGGCAGTTGGATGACAGTGTAACTCGGGGCACACTTATTCATACAGTATACATATGTTGAAGTTGACTTGATGGCAATTAACTTGATGGGAGCTGTAGTGTTTTTATTTTATTATGTTTTAAGCATCTTTTAATGCTGTTTTAAACTTGTTTTTAACTTATGCTTTTAAAATAGAAATTTAGTTTGTGTTTTAACTTTTGTACTGAGAGTTTTAAAATTGTATTGTGATTTTAAAACACTGTGTGCTGCCCTGGGGAAAAATGGGATATTAATTAAATAAACAAACAACAGACACTCTTCCTTTCCCGTCCCTTGTCTTATTTTATACCTGTTCTGCATCCATCACCATTATCCATGTTTTAAACTTGATCAAGTCAGTTTCTATTAATTACTAAAATAAAATATCCCTTCAAGTCACCCATTCTGTGATGGAAATCTTTACTTTGAACTTCAGATATGGAGGAGCTCTTTAGAATTACCCAGGAAGTTTCCTCCACACATTTCCCTTTTTATATCATTTTAAACTGTAACACACAGAGTGACCTCATGCCCTTTTCTAACCAAATACCCTTGATATAGGATTTCTTTTTTTAATGGAAGCTTGAGCATTTGGCATTGGATATTATAATTTTAAAAACCATTCAGCAGTACAAGAATGCAGAGAATAAGACAAAAGCCAAAGTAAAAACCCTTTTCCTTGCACAGAGTCCCCCCTCCCATTTATTTCCAGTACTTTGCAGATGTGTGGGGCAAGTAGGAGGCTAATATATCTCACTTTAGCAGTACTAATTGTTTGCATTATCACAATAATCAAATGCAACCATATTAATCTCTGTGGTTATTAACTTGATTTTTACACATTAAGATTTAGATTTAATCCCCCAGGACCATCTATTAATGCTTTTAAAGTTGACGGGTTTCAACAGTTTTAAGGGGTTTTTCCCCCTCCTTTTTTAGCTGCAGGCAGTAAAATCTGAACGTGTGTGGAGTTTTGTATTTTGCATTCCTGTGGGATTCTCTGAGACACTGCTGTCAAGGACCATGAATCATGTTAATACATAGCAACCTCTACAGCTATTAAAATGTCTGCAATAATGTGATTATTTTAAAACGGAAAACTAATATCACATGCATTTCTTAAAGATCAACTCTCTTTTTAAAATCATGGAGAAGGACTGTAATGGGGGGTGGGGAGCCATGGAAACTCTGATAGCAACTGAAAAGTGAAATGTCTAATCTTTTGAGAGATAATTTTCTGGAGGAAAGAAGCATAGTTATGAACCTTTAATGTTACTTGTGTTTAGGCAGGTTATATGGACATGGCTGAGCTGCTGGAACAAGTATCTACTTTGAGACTTTCACCACAGTGAAATGATGATACATGTGGGTGGTTTTTGGTAAATCAAGACTGAGAAATAGAGAATCTACATGTATGCATTGAGTCAAAGTCTGGCCAGTGTTTTGGCTTCAGTGATAGAACTATTACATAAATCTCTGACATATTACACAGTATATAAAATAGTTAAATGCTTTGTCCTGTTTTAGGAAACAATCATATGCTGATTCATGATAATGGACAATGAGACTGAAACTGTAATACCTTTTATACCAGGTTGGATTGTTGTCCAGCTGCTGACTGCAACTTTCTAGGATCTTAGGCACAGCCCTTTTACACTACCTGCAGCTTTTAATAGAAACTGCAAGGGTTTGAACAGCACACTAGATCTTATCTGATCTTGGAAGTTAACCAGAGCCAGGATTGGTTAATATTTGGATAGGAGACCATTAAGGAATACCAGGTACTGTAGGCTACATTTCAGAAGAAGACAATGGCAACCCACCTCTGAGTATAACTTGCAAAAAAACAAAATCCATATGAAATTCATGGGGTTACCATAAGTTGACAGGGACACATCCACACATACAAACATTTGAATCTGTGTTTTTCTCCTGCTTTATAGTCCCTTGCATGAGCATATGCATGTGAATTAAACCAAAGATCTACTTAATCCAGTATTAAGACAGACACCTCTAGGAATTTCATCAACAATATTTAAAAGCATGATTAATTGATGGATTGCACTAAATGTTTTTCTGTCCAGTGTTGCTCCTACAATAGGAAAACACCCATAAGCAAATTATTATTTTTAAAATGTATTAAAACCAATGGTAAATACAATGCCCTGAATAAATAACACAATTGAGAGCCTGTTGAAAATTCAGTAAGGATGGAAAGAGCCAATGATGTGTAATGATTTGAGTGTTGGACTGTGACTCTGGAGAACAGAGTTCAGATTTCTGCTCAGCAATGGAAATTCACGGGATGCTCTTGGGCAAATCACACTCTCTCAGCCTCAGAGGAAGGCAAAGAACAAATTTTGCAGAAAAAAACTTCATGACAGACTTGCCTTATGGTTGCTATAAGATGGAAATGACTTGAAGGCACACAACAAAAAGGAAGGAGTCAGCCTGGTGTCCTGTGGAAAGGAACTCCACAATTGAATTGCTGTTACAGATATATCCCTGAGTCTTGTATCCACTGACCTAGCTTCTTGGGGTTATGGGATCTGCAACAGGGCATTCTTTGAAAATCTCAAATTACCATTGTAGGCCCATAAGGAGGAAACAGTATTTCAATATTCTGCCCTCCAAGCCATTTAGGACTACATAGGCCAACATTTGAATATAGAAATATATGAATCTCAGAAACAAATCAGTAGTCAGTGCAGTTGGTTTAAGTTTGGTAATATCTAGTCTCTAAGTCAGAAATGAAGGCACACAACAACAAAAACACATGCCAATCAATATGATATATTGCACAAGTATAGCAATAGCCTTCCTGTTACTAAGCTTCCCCAAGCACATGGCATTTATGGATATACTGTCTCTGAACATGGAAGTTTGATTTAATAAGGCTAATTTAAGATTGGCATAACTCATGCTCTTAAAGACCAGCTATTATACTAGCTGTCCTTTGAGGAAATAGCATAAAGATGTTGTTATTGTCCTAAATAAAATCTATCCTTTTTGCTATCATGTTTGCCTTTGTGCACTTCCACTTTAATGCACAGGTATGTGGGTGCACTTTAAAAGATCATCCTTTTCCACCCTAATTTTTAGCTTTTATATTTTATTTTGCCATGCTATTGTCCTTCATTGTATTTCAAGTGGAAGTTAAAAGTGTGTTTCTGGGTGATCTACTTCTACCCTTTCCCATTTTTCTTGCCTTGCATTCCTGTTGCACAATATCTGGAAGCCAGTGAGCCTTCCTGATTGCTGGTGGGAAAGGTGCACATTGGCCTCTGGCATCCAAAGTACTCATTGCAAGGGACTCTCTTCTTGACTGCCTTTCTGCTAGTCAGCTGGATGCTTGAGAAACTCAGTGAGCTGTGGATGCGTGTAACACTTGACAACCCTTTATGCTGGCTATTGGTGTTCTGGGAATATGGCACTTCCTCTATTGTAAATATGTAGCAAAGAGGACCTAGGATGACTGACAAGGGGTTATTTATGCAGTAAGTGACTGAGGAAGGAGGAAAAACCCAAGGCATTCAAATGCTGGTCTTTTCCCTCCATCAGCTGTGGTCAGAGAATGAGGAATTGCTAAGGATATACTTGACAAAGGCATCTTTTCAGTTTCTTTACCTAAGCTGAAGAATTTCAATTGTATATTTAGCATCTTTTGTATATTTTGTCCAGTCCACTAATCTTGCAGCTTTTTATTTTGCTTTTGTTCCACAATGGCTTCTTAATATATTTCATAGTTCATAACCACTTCCTCCTCTCCAAATATCATGACTGTTTTTTATTTTTAAAAAGTGCTTTTCTTACTTTTCCACATAATATTGAATTTACATAATTACATTGACACATCATATAAATAAATTAATAATAATAAGGCAGCATGCCAAAATTATGTCATCCAATGAAGATGTTTCCATAGCATAAAATAGCTGGATTTTGACTGTGAGATCATAAAGCGGGCAGATTTAGCTTCTGTTTAAAATGAATTTGGCATTAGGAATTGAGAAATAATACCTGATGAATGGATGTCTGTATCAGATCCATAAAATATGCAGAAATGCCTATAATCAAGGAAGAGGGTTAGACAATGGACAAATGGCAAAATGATCCACATGACACATCTGTTGATCTTCTAAACTATTAGGTGAATAGCTTGATGGAAGGAAGGTTTCTGCTTCTCAGTGAGGTACAAGTGAACACCTGGAAACAGTGTTGTAAAGAAGAAAAATGAGATGTGATCAGATGAATGGTACATCACCACCTCATAGTGAAAAATCTAGTAGGTTGCAGAAAAATACTTTGGATGGTAGCTAACATACTTTTGTAAGTCTTAAATAAATTCTCTGACTGCACGGCCCACTCCCAAAATGGAGTGTGGCTGCAGGACCCAACCCACGCTGCCAGGAGCCATATTATCCTGGCTCCTTTTTGCTCCAGTCCAAAGGTCTGAAGTGTTTCTTTGGTGTGGCTTTGGGCCATTTTGGAGGTGTGCATTGTTTGAATACCATGCCTTCAAAGTAGCAGGAAAATGCTTCATTTGGCCAGTCTGTTCTGGGCCTTAGTTAATCTTAACCTGGTGTTTGGAAAAATTGATCTAAAAATCCCAGTTCAGTTTGGTCATTGGCCAATTGGCATGAACTGTCTGAGCATTTTGGAAGTTGTTGTTCTAAAGTTTGAAGCTGAATAATGCATGCAATAGGAACATGGACTGTGAACAGCATCAATCAGGGAAAGCTAGAACTTGTAAAACAAAAAAATAGACTTATAAACATTGGCGTACTTGGTTTAAGCAAACTAAAGTCCACGGGAATGGGACATTTTTAATGAGATAATTACACAGTGTTTTGCACTGGAAATTATAACCTAACAAGAAACCTAACTGGAAATTATAACCTAACAAGAAAATGGCTTTAATAGTAAGGCAAAAGTAGTCAAGGGATATAACTCAAAATCTGACTAAATAGTATCATTAAGACTTCAGGGAAAGGTCATCAATATAACTATAATCCAACTACAAACCAGGAATAAGTTGAAAGAGTCTATGCTGATGTCCAGGAGGAAAATTGATCACATACCAAAAGAGGACATGTTAATAACCATAGGCAATTGGAATGTAAAAGTAGAAAACAGAGCAAAACCAAAAATTGCTGGAGAATATAGTCTGGAATCAAGAAATGAAGCAGGAAAGCAACTGAATTATTTTAGATGGGCCTTTGCAGACTGCCAGAAATAGTGCAAATTGAGTCCACTTTAAGGGTTAGGGTTAGGATTAGGGAATCATGGGAAGTGTATTTTATTGTGGCACCAGAACTCTCTGACAGAGAAAGCTCAATATCTCAGAAAACAAACAATTCCCATGATTCCCTAGCACGAACACTAACCCTTAAAGTGGACTCAATTTGCACTATTTCTGGCAGTCTGCAAAGGCCCTAAGGGGCTCTACAGATGACTCCTAAGGGGCAGCTCTGTGCTGCCCCTGGGAGCACCAGATCGGGGCTGTGGCAACTGCATACCGTGGCACCAGTCCAGCACTTTGCTGCTCCCAAAAGAGGAAAAAGTTGCCTGTGCTGCAGTGGTGGTGGCTTTTTTGCACTCCTTTGGCACAGCATGTCTAAATGCTGCACCAGGGGAGTGCCCTGATACCACCTGCCATCTGTTTGGGTGGGCAACGTGAGGACGATGTGGGAGCAGAGTCGGGGCAGCCAGCATGCGGTCACCACGCCCTGACTCCACCTTCAGGCTGACCCTTGTGGCTGGTCTGTACAGGGTCTAATTGTTTTTTATTGCAAGCGCATTATCCAAGCAACCAAAGAGATGACTGTATGCATGGATATCATTGGTGGCCAATAGAGAAGTCAAATAGACCACATAGTTGGAAACAAAAGACTGAGAATCTCCATTCTCTCTGCAAATTGGTGTCAATAATATTTGATTGTTCTAATGAATTATCTATACTCTGGATAAGATGCCACTGTCAGGACACAATATAGAGAAACATTATTTCCAATGAGCAGTTAGGTAAGGCTGTATTTTATCACCCTGTCTGGTTCATTTTTACATAAAGGGAGATGATGAACACATCAGACTTGTTAAAAGTTTTCTACAGCTTGTCCCAGTCATCAATCAAAATGGACATTGTAGTCAAGAAATCAGAAGAAGACTAGAACTTGGAAGTGCAGCTATGAAGGAACTAGACAAGTTCCTGAAGTGTAAAGATATATCATTGAACACTAATGTTAGGATTATCCACGCCATTGTATTTCTCATTTCTATATATGGTTATGAAAACTAGACAGTAAAGAAAGCTGATAGGAACAAAAGAATTTATTTCAAATGTGATGCTACGAATATTGTGGATTACAAAAAAGACAAATCAATGGGTTCTAGAGCAAATCAAGTCTGAATTTTCCCTAGAAGCCAAGGTGGCTAAACTGAGACTATTATACTTTGGCCATATTATGAAAACATGACTCACTAGAAAATACAATGCCTGTTGAAAAGACAACAATGCTCTTACAGAAGAAGAAGGAAATAGGAAAAGAAGAAGACTTCATTCCAGATTGATAGACTCAATGAAGAAAGTTATGACCCTGAGTGTGGGTGTTGATGATAGGTTGATTTGGAGGTCTCCCATTCATAGGGTCACCATAAAGTCAATGTCAACTTGTCAGCAGTGAACAACAACTAAGGGCCTAAGCAGCCTGCCAGAAATAGTGCACATTAAATTGAGGCACTGCCCTGGCTCAGTGCTAGGGAATCATGAGAATTGTATTTTTTTCTAAGACATTGAGCCTTCTCTGTGAGAGAGCTCTGGTGCCACAATAAATTACAGTTCCCATGATTCCCTAGCACTGAGCCAGGGCAGTGCCTCAAATTAATGTGCACTATTTCTGGCAGTTTGCTTAGGCCCAAAGTTAGATACTAGATATTTCCTGTCTTTCTGTAACTAGGAGAGTGGCCTCAGGGAGCTCTACAAAACCCCCAAAAAGGCAACTGTGGAAGCATCTATTCTCATCTTTAATGGACTTTGGCTCAAAGAGTTCAAGAGCTCAAAAAGAATCCTCTAAATAATAATAATACATTGGTGCCAAAGCAGTAGAATCAAGTTGAATTTCATAATGTTTTTAAACTGAAGCTTTTATCGAGCTCAAATGGTTCTACAGTTAGGCAGAGACAAAAGCAGTGTCTAATTCATTCTGATGTGCATGAATGATGTGTTGTTGTGGGTTTTTAAAAAAGTTTTGAAGCATATTGTTCTCAGTGAGAGTATACCAATGACTTGGCCTCAGAAAAAAACAAACAAGAGCTTTTGTAACTGAGGGGGGAAGCAGACGAGGGTGTCCAGGACGCTCTGCAACGGTGCACCGCGGGACCGTGGCATCTGCACCGAGGCGCACCGTCGGCGCATCTGAAAGGAGCGCTAAATCAGTGCTCCTTTCAGAAGTCAGGGAAAGTGCACCCTAAAAGCATAGGGCGCACTTTCCCTGACTTTTCTGCTGCAGCATGTCCGGACGCTGCGGCAGGAGGTTGCCCTCGGAATGCCGACCATGCGGAGGGCCGGCAGCTCCAAGGGCAACCTCGGGAGGAGGAAGGGGCGCCGATCGTGCGGCTGCCCCTCCTCTTCCTTGCCTCGGAGACGACTCTAATAGTTGTCTGCCGAGGCCCTAATATTAGTTTTTACTGTAAACCACACTGGGATACAATTTGACACAGCTTTTCCACACTTAATGGTTAATTAAGTATCAAGCATTAATTAATGTATCAATTAATTCACTTAACTATGTCAGGATGCTTATCAATCCTACTTTATGAAGGGTTACAGTGATTATTTTACACATATTTGGATTTTAACAATGAGATAGAAATCATGTGGCCCACCAGAGTGTGTTGGACTGCCACTCCCACCAATCGTAATCAGCATAGCCAATGAATAGGAATGCTGAGAACTGTAGTAGCAGGAATTCCACAGGATTCCCATTCTGATCTAAGAGATCCATTGCTGTCTTAATTCTACTTTGGCTCCACTGCTCCTTCTCTATACTCATGTGTATCTATCTGTCCCTCTCTCAGTGTGTAATTTGAAAACAAACAGCACTTCTGACAAGTTTGCTTCCATTAAAAACTAAAATTATAAATTGTTATTGTTCTTAGAGTTAATTAAACAGAGCTTAAACAAATCTTCAGTTGCTGGGGAAAAAAATCCCACTAAACTACATCCAAGGAATCCTGGACTACCAACATTCTTAAGTAGATGATGGTGTTGTGTATTATCCTCTAAATTAAGACCATAAAGTGTTAAGGTCTCAAGTCTGTAGATCCAGAATGCCAACAGAGATATAGATCAGATTCTGCACTCTGATCCAAAAACAAGGGCCATTCTTGTTGTTGTTGTTGCCATTGTTGTCATTGTTGTGCCTTCCAGTTGTTTCCAACTTATCACAACCCTAAGGAAGACCTAACACTTGGCAAGCTTTGGTCTAAACCCAATTATTAGTCACACAGAGTCACTAAATCAAGTGTCATCTTACCAAATTACCATTGATCTAGTAGGTTTGCTTTAGGTAGAGCTACCAGTTGGATTTAGGATGTAGTCTTAGGACCTTATCACACGGGGTCTAAAGCAGACCTAATCCAAAGGGTATCCATAGCTAATCCATATTAGTTCCCTGTGTTTCCACACGACGTTGCACCAAAACTCGACAAAACCTGGAGCTAATCCGTATTAGTTCCCCGTGTTTCCACACGACCTTGCAGCGAAACTCGACAAAACCCGGAGCTAATCCGTATTAGTTCCCCGTGTTTCCACACGACGTTGCAGCGAAACTCGACAGAACCCAGAGCTAATCCGTAACGAATTGAGATCTTTTGACATTCGGTTTATAGGGGAAGTACAAGCGAGCTTTCGGAATTATTGCGCAATGGCCGCGCAGGCGAAATACATATGATCACACAATACGTATTGTGAAGCATTTCAGTTCATTTCGGTATAGAACTGAATTTATTCTTATTTTGGTTTCTTTTCGCTTCGTGGCCAGCGTGTGATAAGGTCCTTAAAGATGGCACATACCTTTCAACATTTGCATTTGTTTCTTCTCTCTGATTTAGTTTCCTATGGTTTCCTATATGGATGGCACAGTTTCTTCCTTTGCCCTTTACACTTTGCAGTACCAAAAAGCTCACCATTCACCCTTTCTTTACATTGCACTTTTAAAGACAGTAGGATTTGCTTGGGCTCCACTGAAAGTATTTCTTGCTGCTCAGCTGAGCCTCCAAGGATATTTATTTAACACTTATCTACTGCCTGTTAGCTCTAAAAGGAAATGTTAGCCCAGTTTGCAACAATAAAATATCAATAACAGTTAAAAGAGTATTGGAAGCCAGCATAAAACAGATAAAACCAAAATGATAAATTAAAGCACATTAATGAAAACTAGTAGAAATAACAGTAACAGCCCAAAAAACACAGCAGAGTCTTAACAGACTAACCTTTCTTGGCAGGGAGTTGCAATACTGTTGATGTCATCCCATAAGCCCTTTTCAATTTTTCTTATTCCTCACCTTTGGAGGAAGATTTGCAGAACAGAGGACCTTATCGCATGGGGTATAAAAGGCCAGCTTACTTTTCCCGGATTGAATTCTGATTCAGGCTGCATCCAGGTACTATCATATGTAAATTGCCACTGAATCCACTGGCTAAATACAGCCTGGATGCAGCCTGGGTCCCCGAGGTGGCCATTTTTTAATGTTGGAAAACTCCTGACTTTGAAAAAGGGCCGGCTGAGCATGCCTGGGACGTGGGCTTCATCCAGGCTGTATTCGGCCAGCAGATTCAGCAGCGATTTACATATGATAGTACCTGGATGCAGTCCGAATTAGAATTCAATTCAGGAAATGTAAGCTGGCTTTTTAAATAAGGTCCAGAGTGAAGAATACATCAAGCTCATGCACAAAGAGGTGGCCCTCCGAACAGGATGGTCCTAAGCTATTACCGTATTTTTGGGCATATAAGACGGCCCCAACTTTTCCAGTTATAATATAGAGTTTGGGATATACTCACCGTATAAGACAACACCTCTTCCAAAGCACACCAAATATTTTTTTAAAAAACATCAGATTTGATTTCAATAAGGTAATTTTAATTCAAATGATTATGACATGCAGGTACTTAGCAGGAAAACTGTCACTTATAAACACAACAAACTACAGCTCCCAGGTTCCCTAGCATTTATTTCTGCAGTGTGTTTTGGACCTTACTTTTTAAAAAATATTCCAGATTTAAATGCTGCTTTAAAAATTATTTCCATCTCTCAGCTATGAACAACAAAAACACAAAAACAACAGAAAAGTCTGCAATTGTTTCATAGGTAGTACATGGGAATAGGAGCCAGCATGGTGTAGTGGTTTGAGTGTTGGACTACCACTCTGGAGACCTGGGTTTGATTCCCCACTCTGCCATGAAACCCACTGAGTAAACTTGGACAAGTCACACACTCTCAGCCTCAGGGGAAGGCAATGGCAAACCTCCTCTGAACGAGTCTTGTCAAGAAAACTCCAGGAGAACCCCGCCTTAGGGTTCTCTTCCTCCTTCTCCCACCTCGCCACCCCTGTCCTCCTCCTCCTCCTCCTCTCTCCTGGCTTCTTCCTGCCTTGCCACCCCCATCCCCCTTGTCCTCCACATGCTCTTGCCTGGCTTCTCCTTCCTTTCTATTATTATTATTATTATTATTATTATTATTCCCTCCTCTCACCTCTGTCCTCCTCCTCATCTTTATACCAGGCATATAGGATGACCCCTGACTTTAACCCAGATTTTCCTGGGTTTAAAAATCATCTTATACACTGGAAAATATGGTACGTACTTTCCAACATTTCATAGATGAAAACTCTGGCACATGTGGCCAAGCAACATCAGAGTGTGGTCAAGATGGCCAAAGTTATTAATGAGGAAGAATACATAAACTAGGAGACACTGCAGCTGTTTGATTTTGCCTGCACCTACTAGGAAGGGCCAGTGTAGGGGTTTGAATGCTGGACTAAGACATTGGGAAGCCACCACCACCCAGTAGCATCACTGGGAGGTGCAGGGGGTGCAGGCCACATCAGGTGACACCACAGAAGGGGGGTGACACCTGGTTGGTCCCCTGCCACCTATGGGCCATTCACAGGGCCTTGGGCCTACACTTCAGGTCTTCCTGGTACCTTGGGGCCACTCTCTGGGTCTTGCTGGTGCCTTGGGCCTGCTCTCTGGGCCTTTCTGAGGACTTGGGCCTGCTCCTTGGGGCTGTGCATGTGATTTTCCAGTGTGCACTGGAAGTCCCACCCTCAAAAGTCCCACCACCACCCTGCACCAGGTGTCAGTCACCAAGTCAGGGGGTGCCACTGCCACCACCGCTGCAAGATGCATTTAGAATTTTGAGCTGGAGATTTCTAGTGTACTCTTCTAAAGTACAGCACTCAGGCTTTCTAGTAGAGCTTTGTAGCAGATAATTTTAAGTACCTCATCAAACTATAAATCCTATGAATCCATAAGATGATGGTTCTGCAGGTAAAGTGGAATCAGAGAACCACAGCTGGTCTAGATTAAGTCTAAGAATGTCTGGAGAAAGATTATGGCACACCTTTCAATTGTCCCAACTCAGCAGTCCTGATTAATCCTGTCACCTCACTTTTTCAGCTGCTTTTAAAATTTATCTCTCCTCCTCCCACTTTCCCCTTTTGCCCTCAGTTTATTTCCACTGAGATCAAAGAGCAAAAGTAGATCACATTCAATGCACTCAGGCAGATGGAGAGGAGAGAAGGGGGCAGAATCTTGCCCTTCCCTCTAGACTCAAGTAAAAGCAAACTGCCGTAGCCTCTTTTAGTGTGTGTTCTTTTGCATTAATTACTTTTGCTACCTTAACCACACTCTGTCACTTGGTCAAAACATGTCCTGGTTTTCATCTGTCAAATATTGTAGAGTATGGTATAATGCGAGAAGGTAGAATAAACTCTGAGGAGGGATACACATGCAGGCATTCAGATCATTCCAGATTCACAATAAGGTCATTTCCCTTTCCTTTCCTTTCCTTTCCTTTCCTTTCCTTTCCTTTCCTTTCCTTTCCTTTCCTTTCCTTTCCTTTCCTTTCCTTTCCTTTCCTTTCCTTTCCTTTCCTTTCCTTTCCTTTCCTTTCCTTTCCTTTCCCCTTAAGGAGATCTGCTCATCTGCAGGCAAATGACAAAAATGCTTTCCATTTCATACATTCTTCTTGGCATAGTAAAGACTGGCTGAAACTCAGATCTCTTTCTTGGATGAAATGTGCAGGTTCTTGAGTTGCTTTAAAACAAAAGTACTGATCCTGAGGCTAAACTAAGCAGAAGTACAAAGCCTGAATCTAAACTGTAGTAGACCATATGGCCATTGCATTTGGCCCAATCTTCCATTCCCCCCTCCTCAAACCTTTTCCTATCTCCTGCTTCTTATGCCATCTAGTTTGATAAAGAGTTCTGGATAATTTGAAAGTTTGTATACTTTCCAAACATTTGTTTGCTCCTTCCTTCCTGTACTGGCTCACACAATGATAGTTCATAGCATGAATTTCTAAAAATCAGTTAAAAATATAGTTAAATCTTAATGTTAAAGCTCAAGCATATGATTATGTTAAAAGCACTATTGGATTTTTAAAAAATCTAAAATCATTTAAATCATTTAAAAGCACAATAGGGGGAGGGAAGGGGAAAAGTAGAAAAAGTGCAATCCCCATCCCTCCACGACCACCATTAAAAGCCCATTCCTCAGCAGTCAGTCAGTCACTGATACATGCCTGAATAAAAGGGATTGGGATCAAAGTGACTTACAACAATTTTTAAAAAATGTTAAAAATCCAGAAGATGCAAAAGTCAAAACACAATTAAACAATCAGAAAAAATTGAAGTCAGGTTAAAACATATATAATTAAAATAGAGACACCAGCACAGCAATTGGCAACATCCAGAGTATTGTGTATGATGAGCCTTATATAATCACTCATCAAATGTTGGAATAGAAAAGTCTTTGCTTGTCTGCAAAAAGAAAGACAACAGGGCAAGGGCCAATTTAGCTCCACTTAGAAAAGAGTTTCTCCATCTGGGAACAGCCACTTTTATCTTTCACATCTCCACCAAGAATGCCTGTGAGAAGACAACTAGAACCTCCTTTGAGCAGGCTCATAAGGGAAGACTGGGTCTTTCAGATCCTCTGGAAACAATAATTTAGAGATTTACCATATATAGGTCATAACCAGCACTTTAAACTGTACCTGCAAACTTAATTTGCCTAGTACTAATCATGATATCGCCCAACTGTAGATCTTATTCTTTTCATTATGGACTAATACCTCTTCTTCTTTTCTTATTTTGTTTCCATGCTATGATACTTTACACATAGCAGGAACGAAGTAAAAACATTTTTACTCATTTAAAAAAAATAAAAAAATATTCCAGTGTATATGGCTACAAAGTAGAAAAAAACTTGTTCATATGGAATGAATAAGGTTGTGGAAGGATGTGTGTGTGTGTGTGTGTGTGTGTGTGCATGCCCTGTGCCATCACTTGTGGTGAACTTAAAGATATGTCATATGAGACACTTTTGAAGATATGACATATCCTTGCTATCTGAGACATGGCTTTTGCTTCATTGATATGCTGAAGGCAATAAAATGTTGCATACCTTGCTACATCTGTGTTTTAACCTAACTTCTTGATAACTATAAATATCCCTGAGTGGAGAGTTTAGAGAATAACCTTCCTTCTTGTGTGACAAGTGGCATTTGCTAGTGAGCATCATAAATTCTCGTTGAACCCCTTCACATTTTTACATTGTGTAATTAAAGCAGGTAAGCTGGCATTACAGTTCCTGGGTTTCATTTCATGTATTTTTATTTCAGTTTTATTTGTTCCCACCAGCTCTCACTGTACCTCTTTGCTCCAGTGCTATTCTTTATGGATTTGCAATACACAAAGGCAAGGGGGGGAGGACAAGAAATAATGAGATGCACAAAATGGGGTGCAGGATAGACCTCCTACTCACAAATAAACTTATTCAGCAGTAGGCATGCCAACAAGCATGGTGGTGAAGTGCTTCTGATTATTTTTGACTAGAAACCCAAATTGCCATGGCATATAAATTATTACCACTGCATTGGCAGTGACCACCAGGGATCCTCAGGAGGCCGCTAGAGATTATGTCTTTGCAATGTGTCCAGCTACAGGAAAATAGCAAGTTGTGTCTCTACTGATCCTCCCATTCTCTAATGACATGGAAATGCCTGTGTTAGGCAGGTGATTGTTGCTGAAAAGTGGGAGAGAGTGATCAATGGTAAAGAATTTCAGCCGATACAATAGCACTTACGATCATGTAAGTTGGCTGCAAGTCACTAATAGATTTAGACTTTGGTACTTAAAAATATCTGTGCATGTGAGGATCTTACTAGTTACTTCATAGCTGACCTTCCAAATTCTAGTGTTCTGATTTCTTGTCTATAGTATCCATTTTGACTGATGACTGAGCCAAGTTGTAAAAAACCTTTAACAAGTTTGATGTCTTCATTATTTGCTTTTAAGTTACATAAATAATCAATGGTCATTATTTTTCCCCTTAAAATTCAGCTGAAACCCTGTTTTTACACATTCTTCCTTAACTTTCAACAGTGAGCATGGGTATGCATGTGTTAGTTTTCCCACCATCTGAAAAAAAAAATACATGGGCCCAAATGAATAATTGTTATCCATATTGATGAAGAAGTTGGTCAAGTTTATCAGCTACTAAACAACTATGCATATTAACACTGCACACCATTATAATGCTGAAATGTTACACACATATACAATGGTGTACTATATTTGGGCAGGAAAAGGAAGTTCTTTGGGCTAATTCTAAGTTATCAGCTTGTATTTATAGATAAAATAAGGATGAAATAAAGAAAATAATTTTTGGATAAATTCTGATATACATCACCATCTGAAACTATGTGGCACAAAATTTAGGCAAATATCAAGCACTGATCTATGAGCTGATTTTATTTTTTTATGTCTACAATCAAACTGTTGAAACCATTATATTTTACACTCAGGTATTAGTAGTTGAGTGTAAAATTCTAAAGTGAGAACTGGCTTTCAGATACTACAGTGTATAACTGAACACAAGTTATAGTTAAGGAAAACAAACGCTGACCCCTAAAGTTATGAGAGAATGGAGTGTTTTTACTATTTCCATATGTTTAGAAAATGCCCTTTCCCATTATTAAAACAATAACGATATGTATGAGTAATCAATGCTGGATTAATTGCCAGTTTTATGCCACCATTATGAAAGGATAAGAGTGTTCTGGATAAATGAAACATTGCATTTTGTAGGTTATATCAAAAATCCAATCCCCCCCAAGTCAGAAGTTATATTGCCTTCTTCATTTTTACTTCTGTAATCCCATGAAGGTTTAATTGGCAGTTAGCTTACTCTGTGATCTCCTAGCTTTTCATGATTTCTTTTCTTTTCTGAGAACTGTTTTTAAGCGGAGGGGGTGGGGGATGAGTGTTTTCTCAAGGGAATTAATTATTACCTTGACTTGTCTAGTCATATATTTCATAAGAAGTTTTTATAAATTACTAAACTCATGACAGACATACTGTGCAACTTTCAAAATCACACAGTGCAGTTGCATTCTCAAGCAATTCCTAACCTCATTCAGTCAGGTTTCTGTGTGTGTTTGTGTGTGTATGTGTGGTGATGGGATGATTCCAACTCCATATTGCTGCCTCTCCCATTGTTTAATGACAACATTCAAACTTGAGTGTAGTGAGATTCGTGAGCATGTGCATTTGCATGTACATGATGTGATGCCATTGTGGATTCATGGCAATTATCCTGTAAGAAAGAGGTGCGTGTCATAGGGTGAGATATATATCAAATGAACAGAGGGGCTCCTCACTGCTTGAACATCACTTCTGCAGAGAAAGTGCTCATTACAATCCTGCCTGTTCAACCTTGTTTAGAGTTTGTGGAGAGCTTTTAGAAATTCCAATGACTGATCTGTTCCACTTTGTTTGGGAACAACAGCAACATAACATGTCACTATATTATCAGGGGGTCAAAATGAGATCGTTTTGGTTGGCAGAAATTCGGCAGGTTGTCTGAGCCTGCTTGTCGCATTAGGATTTTGTTTTTCTGCTTAGGGAAGTGGCCCTGGAAACCACTCCTATGTGTAAAATTGTCATGTCAGAAAGATTTATACACATTCTGCTTATGAGTCAAATGCAGGCATGCTGACCATCTCAAGGATTTCTGCCATATCTTTTTTTAAGTGGAAGAGGAACCCAGAGTGGCAAGATCCAAATCAATTCTTATATTGTCCCATGTCTCATTATATATTGTGAGAACTTTGATGGTAAGAAATTAGGGCAAGGGATTTCTGCATCATCAAAAAGGGGGATACAAATTGTATAAGCTAATTTATAAGTATAGATGCTAATTCAGAAACAGGCTTTAATTTAAATAGTAATACTGTACATTTCAATATTATTGTTGTTGTGTGCCTTTAAGTCATTTCTGAACATATCATGGGGTTTTCTTGGCAAGATTTGTTCAGATTTGCCATTGTGTTTTCCTGAGGCTGAGAGCATGTAACTTGCCCAAGGTCACCCAACAGGTTTCATGACTGAGCTGGGAATCGAACCCTGGTCTCCAAATTTTTAGTCCAACACTCAAACTGCTACACCAAGATGTGGCCATATATGTCCTATATGTCAGCTCAGTCATTTGCCAAGCTACACTGAGATGTGGGTTCAAGGCGCTTCTTCTTTCTTACAGTTCTTACAGACTTACAGAAGTTCTTACAGACTTCAAATAGGGCTTCAAATAGAGAATTTGAATATATTCTCTATTTGAAAAGAATATTCTGTTCTGGGTGTGCTGTGTTTTTTAAATAATAATAATAATAATAATAATAATAATAATAATAATAATGATAATGACATTTTCAATGTCACTTTTCTCCCAAAAAGGGACCCAAACTGTAATATGGTTAATATCTTTATCTATTGTTTTAATTTGATTGATTGTTTATTTTTAAAAAAACTGGTACCACATATTGTTTTATAGCTATTTTATTTGAACTGCTATTGTAAGCCACTATGGTCTTCATATTAGGAGAAAGGTGGGATACAAATCACATTTAAAAACAAAACAAAACATACTATAAAGAGAGAAGCTGGGTGAGCCTGGTTAGAGCCAGCTCAGGGAATGCTATGAGGCAAGCCTAGGAGGAGAAGGTATGCAAACTAGAGACTTGTCTATAAATGGAGTTAAATAGGGAAAAGATGAATTAGAGTTAGGACAGTCAGAGTGTGACCATCTGAATAGGGTTTTTGGAGCTATGAACAAGAAAAAAGTTCGGGGATTTCTTGTTATATAATTAATCTTTATTTGTTTTATTTTCTACAACAGAGTCTGATGGTTCTATTAAATAATTGATAAGGGGATTGGTCATGCTTACCACAGTGAACCAACTAAACAACACAGCCACTTGTCCACAACAGGGATCACCTTGTGGCCTGAGTACCAGGTCCAGGGAGGAATCTTGATGATAAAAAGAGACAATGTGAGTGATGAGAGCCCAAAGGGTCAACCTGTAAAGGGGTTCTGTCACAATGCCATCCAACTCTTCTCATTTCGCAGAGACAGTCCCAATTACTCCTCTGTCATCTTGCTCTTTTCAGCTGCATTTACAATATTCCTGTTTCTCTCTCCCCCTTCCATTTCCCCCCTTTGTCTTCAGCTTTCTTCAGTTGCTGCAAGCTGACTCCTAAATACAAAAACTTGTTTGCACTCACTAAACTCATTGGGGGAAGAGGAGAGGAGTCGGATTAGGCAAAAGCAAAGTGTTGCAGCCTCTCCTAGCTTGTGTGTTTCTTGATGACACACATCCTCGTTTTGATCTGTGAAATGTTGCAAGGTAAGAAAAGATAGCATCCAGCCTCCCCACAATGAACCCTGTATTTCAGGATATTAAGAATGGAGATGTTCCTGAGTTCCTGGAGGCTGCACAAATCTGATCACAGATTTGCAACTTGCAATCACACAGCCTTCTCACTACTTGTAAAACAGAGCCTGGATGGGCTCAGTCAAACCACCATAGGAATGTGGTTGTATGAACTTGATTTAACTAAAGCAACAAAGGGGTCGTTGTGTTATCCTTTAAGATGGCATAGGACTCTAACACATGCTAATACATTTACACATCCCCTTTGCCAGAAATTGTTACAGCTGAAGGTACTGGTTAATTTTGCCTAAAATGGATGAAGATCAGAATGTATATAAAACTGTAAACTTTGGTAGACTGCCACCCTTCTATCCCCACTCCTCTTCTTATGGCCTTTTGCTGTGTCTTGCTTTTTGTGTATACATGTCCAAGATCATGGTCTAAAGAGACCCACACTAGACCAGAGGAATGAGTCACAAAGTAATGATAAGAAATTTGAAAGAGACTGACATTCCTAGGATTCCTCCAGGCAGCATGGACTCTGGTCTGCTTGTTGAGGCTTCCTGGGAGTTGTTGTCCAAAAAAGTAACTTTTATAAGCTCTGGGATGATCGCTAGGATTCTCTAAGATTCAGCATCATACCTACACATAACTTGTCTCTTCAGTGAGACACACAAGGATATTTGCCAGTGCAGCAGCTGGGATAGGCAGTGACAAGGTGAAGGTGAGTCACCCTGGACTTCTTTCCAGTCTCAGTTCACTGGTAATGGGTTCTGGATTGAATTCTGTTCTTTTCTAGTTGAAAAATTCCTTGGTTCAGCAAGGTGTCCATTTAATCTGTTTGAAACGCTCCCATTAACCACCAGGTTCCATCCTAAATAGCTGGGACTCCAAAGGAAAAAGGTGTGCCATGGAGGAGAAGGAAAAGAAGATTTTTATTTATCATCATACCTTTTCCAGGTTCTGTTACACACACACACACACACATATCTGCCAGATGAGGTAAACACTTCATGCATGTTGTTATAGTTTTTGTGTCTTCAAGAAAACTGAGATATGGTGACCCTTATAGGGTTTTCTTGGCAAGGTTTATCTGAGGCAGCTTACTATTGCCTTTAGGCTGAGAGAGTGTGACTTCCTCAACATTATGTAATGAATTTCCATGACTGAATGCCTCAGATGAAATAGACTCTAGACCACTAAAGGAAATCCTATAGTTCACCTGTCAATCTGAAAAGTGCCACAGAGCTCTTTGTTTTCACCACAACAGATCAACACACCAGATTTCTCTCTAGATTTTATTACTGTAAAGAAGATAGATCCTATAAGAGCAGGCCCAGGTCATTCTCCCCTAATTTGGGGATATATCAAACTGGCCTGCATAAAGTTGAGATTAAAAGTACCATAACACCAGTAGACTTTAGAGATAATGCTGCTTAAAGCAAAGACTCTGTGTGTCTGTCTTTGTCTGTATGACCCCTGTGAATTGTTGGTTTAGTCCAGTGGGTATAGAAACCCTAAAGAAGGGGATGTTAATATTAAGTGAATTCAAAAAGAGATGAAGAGCTTGACAGCAGAAGAGATGCAATTGCCAGAGATGAGGATTAGACCTTTTCTACTTTGAATAAAGTATAAGGATTTTCATTATGTATATAGAAAGGGATGAAAGAAGGCCAGTGTAGTGTAATGGTTTCAGCATTGGACTAGGGCACTGGGAAGTCAGGATTCAAATCCCAGTTTGTCAGTGTAAACCTACTGGGTGACCTTGGGCAAGTCACATTCTCTTAGCCTCAGAGGATGGCAATGGAAACCCCTTCTGAAGAAACTTACCAATAAAATTCTATGATAGATTTGCTTTAGAGTCACTGTTGGAAACAACTTGAAGGCACACAAGCATGTTCTGCAAACAAAAGAAAAAGGTTAATGCTTTATAGTAGAATTTCTATTATGCATTTGCACCTATGTTGTATTGTTTATTTAGGGCTTTAAGACTGCATCCAGTTCTTAAATTGTGATTGTGTTGAGATGAACCCACCCAAGAACAGTTCCTTCTTTAGGGTTTCCCCACCTACCGGATCAAACCAATAATCCACAGGGGTTACATATACACATACACATTGGACACACTGACAATGATCAGACTAGCAGTTGGAGTTTATTTCAACACTGGTGAATGAACAGTGCCCTCCATTGGACCTGAGGGCAGTAGACAACATAGGTGGCTCAGGACAGGTTGTGTGGCACACCCAGCTCTGTCCTCTCAACTCCCTGTCCTGCCGTTCATATCTGCTACCACATCCGATGACCTCACTCTGCCTAACATAGGACGTTATCACACGGGGGCAAATCTGCTGGTTAATCCA
>CM034706.1:62177802-62188352 GCA_020142125.1 Phrynosoma platyrhinos | reverse complement strand
TCCACTTTATTTTCGCTTTCTGGCCCACATGTGATAACGTCCATAGGGCTTGCCCACAGGACATGCTTTTAGACAGTCTGATTTGTGCCTGGCTGCCATGAGTTGAAGAAGAATGCTGCTATCTCAAAGACTATGTGGCCTGAAGATTCCTTTACCCTGTACAGTGGACCATTGGCATCCACTGGGGTTTGGTTCCAGGATCCTCCATGGATATCAAAATCTGTGGATGCTCAAGTCCCATTAAATGCAATGGCATAGTAAAATGGTGTTCCTTGTATAAAATGGCAAAATCAAAGCTTGCTCTTTGCAATTTGTCTATTATAAAAATATTTTCAAGTTGTGGATGGTTGAATTCACGGATAAAAAAAAATCCATGCATATGGAGGGCTGGCTGTACTAAGGTGAACAAATGCAAAGGAATATACCAGAACCTTGTTCCTCTCTCTTACGGAACATATACATTGCAGAGAGCATCTGTTTCCTAAGTAAGGCCATCAGGGTGGGGAGGGATTGGTCTATAAAAAGGGAGTATTGTTGTGGGAGTGTTGCTATGATAAAAGCAGCAAACCCCAATTCAGCTGCCAATGTATCCTGTGCTTATCCTATTCAGCCTAATTGTTTCATACAATATATAAGATCATGCTGTGCAGGGAGATATAGGCAATAACCGAACACAATGGTATGATTTAAAGACAGGTTAGCTTTTCAATTTACTTGTGCGAGCATTTGGCTTTCCCACTCTGACACAAATGAACTCTGTTCATATTGTATAATGTCAAACTTAGTTATCACTTTCTTGGGGATTATTAATCCAAATAATGACACAATAAACTTCAGTCTAAGCTTTCGACCTAAGATGGATAGTGCTTTAGGTCTTCTGAAATACCCTGCTCTGCCCTTTGTTCTTTGCAGCCAGATCACGCCCAATTTTACTGTTGTATCTGCCAACATTAACAGCTGTCTCTTTTTGGCTCTGGATTTCACAGCATAGCTAGTTTCTTTTTTATGCTGGATTTTGAAATTTGAAAAATATTTGCATTTTGGATTCACTTCTTGGTATAAATATATTCAGATGCTATGTGGTGTTTAAATGAAAGAAAATTGATTTTCCTGATAGCAAGGAGCTGAATGTCTGCAAGATAACACTTCATTGTGAGGGTGGGGGTAAGGTGGAAGATGCTGCTAAGCCATCCTGGTGGTAGCTGGTATCTTTCACTTCTCTGATGAACTAGGAATCCTCATGAGGACTATGTCGGTTAGCCCCATGCCAGTAGTTCAAATATGGTTTAAAGTTGCCAATTTTTAAAAAGGGCTTTACTCTAGCTGTATGTTCTACAAGCCAAGTACCACAAGATCAAAGAACAGACAAGCTCTTTTAGTTACACTGCGATTTTAAAAATGTACTCCCAGGGTCTATTTTCTCATTTTCTATAATGCATTAAAAATAGAAAAACTGGAGGGAGATATATGTCTTTTCTCTGTCTGTCTCTCTTATACATACACATGCAACCCCCCCCCCCCATAACATAACTGAGCAGGGCATGTAAAGGCAACCTTTGAAACTTACACTATATTTTCTTCTCAATAATCTTAATAATCATGAGTAATACTCTCCACATTTACAATATGGCATATACATATATACCTACTTGACCATTTCCCCTTTATGTTCTGTTTTTAATTTATTTTTACCAACTAATTTCTTGAAAATAACTATATTGTTAATGTAGGCACAATTTCTTTCCTGACAGAAGTGATTTTTTTTAAAAAAGATTGCTGAATATAAGAATATAATTTTAGCAGGATAGGTTTTGAGTCTTAGGTCTGGCCATAAAAATCTCTAGACCAATTATTATTGTTAGATGTTCAAATGTTTTGTTTAAAATAATGTATGACTGCCTTCCCCAGTCTTTTGTTTTCATTAACATGGTGCTCCCTCATTGGACTCTATGTCTGGGAATGATAGAAGCTATAGTCCAGGGGTAGGCAACCTAAGGCCCAGGGGCCGGATGCGGCCCCTGAGGCCTTTGAAATGGCCCCAGGCTGGCCCTGCCACCACTGCTGCCGGCCGCCGCTGCCTGCCATGATGATATTGATTATTGTTGTTATTACTTGTTCTTGGGGTTTTCTTGGCAAAATCTCCACAGGGGGTTTGCCATGGCTTCTCTGGGGCTGAGAAAGTGTGCATGCATATTATTAATTTTTTTTTAATTTTTTTTAATTATTAATTTTTTTTTGTGCTTTGGCCCCCCAATTGTCTGAGGGACAGCAACCCGGCCCCCGACTCAAAAAGGTTGCCTAACCCTGCTATAGTCCTACACATCTGGATGGTGCCAAGTTTGGGAAAGCCTGTTTTAGGGAAATACCTGTGATATTTTTCTGAAAGTGTGTCATGCACCTTTCTTCCTACCATGAATGACAACTTCTGTTTAGCCTCCTATGTTTGCAATGAACAAAATATCCATGCTAGCAGTGAGGGATAGCTGCAGAAAGCTTTGAAACAAAAATTCAAGGTCTCCTCCCTTGTGTGCCTCTTCCTGTATGACTTTGGCTTGCTCAGTCCAGAGGTGCACTGTAGGGGAAGGGTTTGAAGTTTCCTAAATTTGCATGCCTTTGGTAGTCAAAGATAAAATTCTCTGTTTTTGCCATATTATGGATGCTCATAAGAAAGAAGGAGGGGGAAAAACCCACACACATGCATATACAAAAAGTAAGCCTAGGGCTCTTAATATTTTATTCTCATACACCAGCTATAAAAATGATTCTGTGATGTGAACCCATTACTTTGCCAGTTTGAGTTGAAGCACTTGTGCAAGGAAGGCAAATTGGTTTCTAGCACTTCCGAAACAAACCTCAGGAGATGACTAGCTCTACACAAGCAAGCTAAGCTGTGCTTTAAAGTTATGGCATTAAAGTCCAAACCTCACATCAATAAATGAGCATCTGAGGGGGAAAAAACTAATCGGAATGCCAGGTAAAGAACCTTAATTCTCTGCTTTACAGACTCTGGCCTGTCCTGCCCTCTGAAGATTTATTAAACCTTGAATGTCCACATGTACCATGGATGAAGAACTTATTATACAGTGGTGGAGGTAATCAGCTGAGTGTCTTGGTGAATTGTTTCAGGCAGAAAAAGTATATAGCTAACATACAGCAAGATACTTTTGGGCTTATTTTTTCCTTATTGCAAACGTGAGGATCTTTTAACTCTTGCTTGCTTCTGAAAAGCTTTGTCAACCTGCAAAGACAGGGACTTCAGTAATGGGGTTCTCAGTTTTCAGGGCCTGGCCCATCTCTGCTTCTCAGGGAAAAGAGGAGGAACCTCAGGTCAAGAACACTTCCTTGAAAAGTGTGTCTGTATATATATTTCCTTATTTGTTTAATTTGAATGGCATACTCTGCCACGGTGTATCATGCTTAAGGTTATGACTAGGGGTTGTTCATTCCATGACATCAAAAACTGTAGTTTTGTGAGTCATTTAGCCATCTCTATCAGAGACCTCTGGTGGCATACATATTGCAATTCTAGAATTCCATAGCATTGAGCCATGGCAGTTACAGTGGTGTCAAATTGGATTATTTCTGCAGTGTGGATGGAGTCATAAATAGTTTAAAAATCTAAAATAATCCTGATCTGGCAACTATATCCAGTAAATGTCCCTCCTGGGCAACAAGCCAAGAAGGCATTGGGAACAGGACTTTAGGCAGAGTGAGGGAGCAGACTTAGGATATCATGGAAAGTCAGCAAAGCTATTTATATTATTATTACTGCATTTTATTTTCCAGGAATGAAAGAGGGCTTTTGTGCTTCATGTGTCAAAATGACTTGGCTGGCTTTGGGTAGAGTAAACCTTAACTTGGCTCAGAGGGAGAGTGTCATTGTTCTGCCTCAGGCAGCAAAATGTGTTGAACTAGCCCTTCCTATCAGTCTGCTAGTGTTTCTCCATCCTCTTTTGTTATGCCTCAGTAGGCCATTGTGCTTTATGAAGAAGAAGATGTGAGATTACTAAAGATGCAACCTTAGATGGTTTAGTTTACTTCTAGGTGGTCCAGATTCTGATCTACACTCTTCCATAAAGTTCACTGTGCAGTCTTTGTGGGTGGGTTTTGAGATTGTATATTTTGGTGTTTTATTGATGTAAGCCGCTCCGATTGCATTTGCAGAGGGGCGGGATATAAATAAATATTATTATTATTATTATTATTATTATTATTATTATTATTTGTGAATTTACTCTCCCAGCCCAACCTACTAGACTGGACCACTGTGAAAAATAAAATAAGCAAAATGGTAAAACATGAATGGTTATGGATCTGCATCAGTTGATGTTAATAATTATGTTTAGATGTTCATCTTTGTTTACTGATGTATGTTTGAGTCTCAGGTATCTTTGGTAGCTTTAAAAAGAGCTGAACTGATTTATCCCTTATAACAAAAGCATGTCCATCCATTTCATCAGGTAGAATATTTTGCTACAAGCACTAGTTTGGAGCTAATATTGGTATCCTGTGAAGAGAGAAAAAAAGAGAGTTCTTATCTGAAAAGATTAATCATATTTTAAACAGAAATGGATGGGATAGGTGGCAGGTATATCCCTCCATCCCTCCATTGATGTATGGAGGGACAGGGACTTTATCCCATAGCATTGTAATCGATTTCTTTCACACAGTTTCCTGAAAAAATCAGCTTAGACATGCAAATCTATGTGTATATGCAAAATTAAATGAAAAACTCAACAGAAATAAATGCTGAGAAAGAAAAAGAAAGAAAGAAAGAAAGTAACCCTCTTCCTAAATGAAATTGGCAAGGCTACAGGAAAAGTGTCTTGAATATAATAACAAAAATACAAAGATCCACAAAGCCAAGAGTCCTTCAAAGCTTTTATTTAAACCAATATGCTTAATCTACAGGCTACAGATCATTCTGCATCTGACAGGAAAAGGGTAGCTGAGGCTTGTCCATATGAGATAACCTCATAGTTATCTGTAGTTTGCTAGAGGAATGCAGAGTCCCGTCCAACAGAGCTTTGCGTCTGCAGAGTCCCGTCCAGCAGAGCTGTTTAGGGTGGTGAGGGAGCTGACACAGGTTGTCTCCTGTGCAAAATCCCTTACTTAACCCAACAACGGCCTGCTGTGATGCTTTTAATAACTTCTTTGCAGATAAAATCTCTCAGATAAGAGCCGACTTAGATGTCACTGTTGGATCAGAATCTATAGGTGAGGTGTCCAGTGACTCCATCGATGAAGTTATTCTGGATCAGCTCCAATCTGTGAGTACCGAGGATGTGGACAAGCTGCTTGGTAAGGTGAGGAAGACAACTTGCCCTCTCGACCCTTGCCCATCATGGCTGGCCGTCCAGGGAGGGGATGCATTGTTGAGACTCCTTAGGGATATCATCAATGCCTCCTTCAGGGAAGCGCATGTTCCATCCTGTTTAAAGGAAAAAACCTTCCCTGGACCCCCTGGTTATGAGTAATTATAGGCCTGTGTCATTGCTGCCATTTCTGAGCAAGGTGATCGAGAGGGCAGTTGCTCTTCAGCTCCAAGCTGTGCAGTGGTTCCGGTCCTTCCTCTTGGGTAGGTCCAAGAGGGTGCTGCTCGGGGACTGTAGCTCCAGTAAGAGAGACCTCACTTGTGGGGTCCCTCAGGAAGCTATTTTGTCCCCGATATTATTTAACATCTACATGAAGCCGCTGGGTGAGATAATACGGAGTTATGGTGCTGGGTGTTATCAGTGAGGTTTTGATGATCCGTCAATTAACATCATTGGACAGCTTTAAAAAGGCTGTCAAGATAGATCTCTTCTGGCAGGCCTTTCCACACCTTTCCAGACTAAATTACCCGGCCTTGGATCCTTGGGATCTCCCTCATCTTAGGACTTGGAGTTGCAGGGGGTTGCTGATTTGTAATTTTTTTTATTTTCTTTTCTTAAATTTTTTTATTGTTTTAATTGTAACTTGTTTTAATTATGACATGATTTAATAACTTTTTAAGGGGGGGAGGAGGGAATTGTATTGTTTTAAGCTGTATTTATTTTATTGTTGTACACTGCCCGGATTGGCTTGCCACAGGGCAGTATATAAATAAAATTTATTATTATTATTATTATTATTATTATTATTATTATTTTATTTGAAACTTTGTTCCTCATATATTCAGGTGAACTTAGAGGTAGAGAATTCTACCTCCTTGGCCCAGGACTGAATCATAACACACTTATACTTGATCTGAAAATAAATATTTACTTCACTTTTGTGTATCTCCTAATATCTAGATTCCAGTGATTTATTTGTTTATTTATATACATGTGTCTGTGTGGTGTGTATGCTAAATTTTAACATGCAATTCTCATGGCTAGTCAACATTATCAGCAAACCATATGAGAACAAATAAAATAAAATAAAATAAAATAAAATAAAAATTGAGGAGGCACACATTCCTAAGCATGCAGTCCTATATGCTCACTCACCCGGGTGTGAACTTAATGGGACATACTTCGAAGTAAATGTTTGTAAGATTGTGTTGTAAGTGCAAACTGGGCATTCATGGAATCACAAACATTTTTCAGAAAACCAGACATTAATTTTATTAAACATATTAAATAAATTCCACCATGTATACATTTAGCTTGCAGCAATCCATTCACTTTGGAATTCTCAGTGCTCTGGCTGTAATTGTCCTACCATTTTTCTGAACATAATGATTGTAGAGTACTTTATTACTCTTGAGTTCTCTTCCCCCCCCCCCCCCCCATGCCATTTTTGTGTCTGCAAAAGGCGGGTGTATAGAATGTAGTTCATGCTTTTACACTGTTAGTGCTGCCTCCCTGGAAAAGAACAGCTGGAAAGACTCACAGGAACTCACCAATTTTCTTACTATTAGTGGGATGGGGGAATGATAAGCCAAGATGCCCAGTGCTCCAGTAGCAATGGTAGCACTAATTAGGTGTAACTAATCCCATCAGGAGCACCAGTGTGGTGTAGTGTTGCACTAGGACTTGGGAGACCAGGATTCAAATCCCCACTCAGCCATGCAAACTTGGTGGGTGACTGTGGACAAGTCAGATTCTCTCAGCCACAGATGAATACAAAGGCAACCCCCTTCTGAACAAATCTTGCCAACAAAAACCTATGATAGGCTCATCTTAGACTTGCCATAAGTTAGAAATGACCTGAAAGCAAACAACCACAAACAACCACAGAGCAGTCTAAATATCCTAAAGGCACCAGATCCTATCTGATTTTATAAGCTTATCGCACTAGTACCTGTAACATTCCCATCGAGTCCCTGGAACGTAACAATATGGGAACAGGTTACCACGGGTTACCACATTAGCCTATTGATAATGCGATAGTAACGTTATGAGAACACATATTATTGCACAGCATTTACTGTTGTACCGGTACTGGCACTAAAAGTAGTTCCTCAGCCGTCCCTCATTAGCACATGCTCACTATTGACACCTTCCTTACATCAACACTGGAAGAGTTGAGTTGAGTTTGTGGTTGTTCTAGAATAGGAGGGGAGGAGGTTGTCTTAGTTAATGACAACATGAGGACAGATTGAGATGGGGTAGGATTATCGCACACACATAATCTGGAATGGTCTGAAAGCGTTCTTGCTGGCTGAGGATGCATTTTTACAGTTATCCTGCTGGAATGGGCTAGGGACTGTCAGAGCACAGAATGGGAACTCGATAAGGACCATACTGTGTGATAAAATACGTTCCGTTCCATTCTCATCACATACTCATTACGTTCTGATAACACAGTGCGATAAGCTTATTAGAATCAGTCCTGGTTAATACTTGGTAAGTCCTGATTAATACTTGGATGGGAGACTACCAAGGAATACCAGATGCTATGGGCTGTATTTCAGAGAAAAAAACTGGCAAAACCATCTTTGAGTATTCCTTGAGTTCACTCCCAGGGGCCCCAAGGTTCACTCAGCCTTCCATCCTTTCGTAGGTTAGTAAAATGAGTACCTAGTTTATTGAGGGCAATTGGCTTACATTTTGTAAACTGTTTAGAGAGTGCTGAGTTTACTGATAAGCAGTATAGAAATGTACATGCTACTGCTATTGCCTAAGCAAAATGTATGAAATTCATACGGTCGCCATAAATTAACAGGTGACTTGAAGGCACACACACACACACAATATTTCATCATACCACTCCAAGTGTTTGTATGTTTGTTTGTTTATTTACAGCATTCATACTGCACACTTCAGCCAAAAAAAAAAAGGCTCCCAAACAATTGTTAATTTGACAATTCCCTGCCCTCAGGCTTACAATGACAGAACAAAAAGAACATAGTTTTGATTGCTTTGTTCACATAGCCACTACATACTAAGGTGGCTAGATGAAAAAGAGAACAAGGCATATATGATTTGTCAGGGATAGTCCCAATTAATCCTCTGCTGCCCCACTTATTCAGATGCTTTGAAAATGTCCTGGTTTCTCTTTTCACTACCCACATTTCTTTTTTCTCTTCAGCTTGCATCAGTGACTCTAAAATAAGTTCAAAGTGCAAAAGTAGTTTGCATTCAGGTAACTCACCAGGGTGGAGAGGACAGGAAAGAGCAGATTCTTGCCCTTCCCATTAGACTCGGTAAAATTAAACTGCTGCAGCCTCTCCTAACACGTGTGATCTTCCTTATTAATAGCTTTTGCCACCTTGATGTGGCATTCTGATGTTGCTTAGCTATGTATCCCAGTTTTCATCCATAAAATTTTGGAGGGTACTGTGTTGGACCAGCCCGGCTTTTGAGTGGAACGGGGTAGGGTTTTTCAGGCAGTAGATACTAGCTGGCACCAGTGGCAGTACCTTAAAAATACCTCCTGATCTGTGGACCACTACCTTCTGTTGAAAATCAAAGCTGTGTGTGCCACATAGCCTCTCCTGTGCTCCTAACCTAGCCCTACTGCCTTCAGGTATTGTTGAGGGACTCAATTTCATCACCAATGTTGAAGAAGGACTGGATTCAGTTGGATTCTTCATGTGAAGTAAAGGGAGTGCTATCTTGTCCATTGCCTTAGGCAGCCAACTGTCTTGGACTAGTGTTCCTAGTTATGTAGAAGAGGGAATCTTAGCAGTTGCACCTTGTCATGCATGATTCATGTTCTAAAATAACCCCTTTACAGAATATTAAAGGTTAAGCAGCCCTATTGTCTTTTCTCTTTAACCAGCTTAGTATATACCAGGGGTAGGCAACCTTTTTGAGCCAGGGGCCGGGTTGCTGTCCCTCAGACAATTGGGGGGCTGAAGCACAAAAATAAATAAATAAATAAATAAATAAATAAATAATTTTTTTTAAAAAATAAAAAATAAAAAAAGATGCATGCACACTCTCTCAGCCCCAGAAAAGCCATGGCAAAACCCCTGTGGAGATTTTGCCAAGAAAACCCCAAGAATAAGTAATAACAACAATAATCAATATCATCATGGCAGGCGGCAACAGTGGCGGCGGTGGGGGGCGGTGGTGGTGGCAGGACCGGCCTGGGCCGGTCCAAAGGCCTGAGGGGACCGCATCCAGCTCCCGGGATTTAGGTTGCCTACGCCTGCTATATACTAAGGGCAGGGGGAGCAGAGGGAACATTGCTGAAATTTATTCCATGCTGCATAAAGATGCATGTTAGTTTGAGCCAGAATGCAGATTTATTATTTTTTGGAACCCTACCAAACATGTGAAATGATAACTGATAAATAATTGCATATATGTAAAATGCTGTTACTGATAACATCCAGACCATAACACTTAATTGGATTTACATGAAAGACTTCCAGATTGGTGAATGTTAACTTCTAGGCAGGCTTCAGGCTTTTCATTGATACAACCAGTATAAAATAGATGAGGTGGGAATTAAGATTTTAAACTTACTGATGCCTCAACCAGCCAGTAATTGTATTGCCATGTTGAGTTCTATGGGGGGAGATGGGGATATGTACATGGGATTTTCACATATAAATAGGTTAATAATCATCTGAGGAGCCAATGTGATATAGTTGTTTGAGTGGTGGACTATAAGATTCTGGAGACCAAGGTTCAAATCTCTGCTCAACCATGAAAACCCTTGGGCACATCACCTCTCTCACACTTAGAGGAAGGCAATGACAAACTCCCTGTGAACAAATCTTTCCAAGAAACCCCCATGGTAAAGTTGTCTTAGGGTTGTCATAAGTCAGATATTTTGTGAAGGCACACCACCACCATACTAGCACCACCACAAGTCTGAGATTGCTAGTAAAAGCCAAAATAGACGTGACATGAAATACATGCAAATGTTTATTGATCACATCTGTAATTCTTTAAGTGAGGATGGATGTGAAAAGCAGCAAGACCATAGTGCATGGAATGAGTGTGAAAATAATGTACTTGTTTATTTATTGAAATATTTATATTCCACCTTTCAGACCAAATAGAGCCCCAAGTTGATGTTCAAAAAGAAAAAGAATATTTTTAAAAAAATTAAAAGCAAAAGGCAAAATTAATGCAGAGCTATCCTTAAAGCAGGGGTAGGCAACCTTTTTGAGCCGGGGGCCGGGTTGC